>JANAVB010011000.1:0-600000 GCA_029216955.1 Iris pallida | reverse complement strand
CGACCGGTCAGAGATCTAGGTAAATCGGTCACAAAGTCCATTGTGATGTGCTCCCACTTCCACTCCAAAATAGGAAGCGGCTGTAACAATCATGTTGGTCTGTGCTGCTCTGCCTTCACTTGCTGACATACCAAACATTTAGAAACATACCTTGCTATCTCCCTCTTCATGCCATTCCACCAAAAGTGTTGCTTTATATCCTGGTAAATCTTTGTACCTCCGGGATGAATGAAGTAAGGAGAACTATGAGCCTCTGACATAACATCCTGTCGAAGGTCTCCACTTGGTACACAAAGACGGTTTCCGAACCAAAGCGTACCATCTTCATGGATTACTAACTCTTTTCTGAGACCGGATTCACATTCTGATCGAAGCTTCTGGATCTGCAGATCCTCTGCCTGGGCTATTTTGATCCTCTCTACTAAAGTAGATTGAATCTGTAAATCGGCCAAAACTCCTGTATCTTGTGGCAAGATCACTTTAATTCCTATTTTCTGAAGATATTCCAAAATATGCCTCTGTGAGGTTAAAATGAATGCACCACCTCTCCTGCTCAAGGCATCTGCTACCACATTCACCTTGCCTGGATGATACTGAAGATTCACATCGAAGTCCTTCAATAATTCCAACCATCTTTTCTGTCTTATGTTCAGGTCCCTCTGGGTGAATACATATTTTAAGCTCTTATGATCAGTGTAAATCTCCACTTGATCCCCATATAAATAGTGCCTCTAAAACTTAAGCGAAAACACCACTGCTGCTAATTCCAGGTCGTGAGTCAGATAGTTCTTCTCATGATCTCGAAGCTGTCGAGATGCATATGCTATCACCTTACCATGCTGCATCAATACACACCCAAGTCCCTTCCTGGACACATCACAATACACTGTAAATCCTCCCGATCCTACTGGTAGTGTCAAGATCGAGGCTGAGATTAATCTCTTCGTCAACTCTTCAAGTGATGTCTGACATTCTGCTAACCAAACAAACTCTACATCCTTATGCGTCAAACACGTCATAGGTGCCAAAATCCTGGTAAAGTCTGTTACGAACCTCCTGTAATAACCTGCCAATTCCAAGAATCTACGCACTTCTGCTACCGTCTTCGGAACTGGCCAACTCTCTACTGCCTCAACCTTCTTCGGATCTACTGACACTCCTGCTCCAGAAATAATGTGTCCCAGGAACGAAATACGATCCAACCAAAACTCACATTTAATAAGCTTCGCATAAAGTTGATGCTCCCTCAAGATCTGTAAAACTGTCCAAAGATGTTTCTCATGCTCTTCTTCATTGCTGGAATAGACGAGAATGTTGTCTATGAACACTACTACAAACTTATCCAAATAAGGTATAAAGATGCGATTTATCAAATCTATGAATACTATTGGGGCATTAGTTAGTCCAAAGGGCATTAACAGAAACTCATAATGTCCAATATAGCGAAATAAATGCTGTCTTGGGTATGTCCTGCTCCCGGACCCTCACTTGATAATATCCGGATCAAAGATCAATCTTAGAGAAGACGTAGGCCTTACTCAACTGATCAAACAAGTCATCAATCTTTGGTAATGGATACTTATTCTTCACTGTTACTACATTCAACTGCCGGTAATTAATACACATTCGCGTCGATCCATCCTTCTTGGGTACAAAAATCACCGGTGCTGCCCAGAGCGATTCACTGTCTCGAATAAACTGCTTCGCCTTCAGTTCTTCTTCATGCTGGTACAACTTTTCCAACTCTGACTGTGATATCCTGTAAACTCTGCCGATCTTAGGCTCCGTTCCAGGATTTAACTCAATACAAAACTCCACATCTCTCACAAGTGGTAAATCAGGAAGCTCATCTGGAAATACATCAAGAAACTCTCTGACCACTCTTTGTTTGCAAAATAAAAATTCTTTTTATTTCACAAACTTTGTAAGAAGATTAAAATTAAATTCTGGGAAAGTACAACTATAGAAATCCGATCTAAAGACGATCGCTTTATCCCTTGGACGATGTGAACTGTGAAGACGATAGCCTCTGAAGAATGTAGCAGCACTTGGACAAGAACTTCTGATCTCTGTGATGATCTTGAATGATCTGATCTTGATAATGAAGGACTTGAAACTCTATTTAGAGAGTTCTGGAAAATAACTAATTAGTAGTTATTTCTAGATTGTGCAGACTGGATTGTGCAGGCATTGGACTGCGCAAGCAACGAACTGTGCTGGCAGTTACTCGATCGTGGCTCCACTGTATTAGATACGTGGCATTGTTTGATTGAAATGTGCATGGTCGTGTACAGACGGTTGCCACGTGGTGAGCAATTGATGGCATGTAGGCTACGTGTGAAATGTCAGTTATCTTGATGGATTGTGCTGCTTGAACTGCGCTAGCTTCAGACTGCGCTGGGATCGAACTTCGCTGAAGAGGATCTGGCAGACTGCACTTCGGTTGGGCTGGCAGATTGTGTTGGAAGTTGACAGCTGGACCGCGTTGACAGCTGTCCTAGGATGCGGTGCGGCTCGAGAAACAAACAGACTCCTCGCTTTTCGGGCTGTCAGTTGTCAGAAGATCTAATTTTGTGTCAGGTAATGATGACGTTGCCATGTCAGCATTGCGCGCTTGGATGGTCGCGCAGTTCAGCCTCGCGCAGTTGATTTATTGCACAATCTGTCTCCTGCGCAGTTCATTTGAAGTGTGCACAATTTGATTTTTATTGCTTTTTTGATGGATGCAACTTGATTTTTAGGACCTACAAGACCCCCTTCAAAATTTTCAAAATTTGGAAATATTCAAAGTTTCGAAATACTTTGAATTTTGAATTTAAAATCAAGTTGCGCAAGTGGCGCTCTGGCTGCGCGTTTGGAGGAATCAGCTCCGACTTTGTGGCGCAATCTGAGGCGACTGTTGTAGTTTTGAAAACTATAAATAGTTTACATTCTCATTCTGTCAAGCTTTACTTGCTTTCAATTTTCAGAAGAGATAAAAGATTCCCTCCTACTCTGACTTCCTTCTTCTTCTTTCCGTCGTCGATTGCAATGGCACCCAAGCGAACTGCAACAGAAAAAGATAAGGCTCCGGCTGAGTCTTCGACTCGGGTTGTGCCCCGAATCTCTCGTCATGAAGTTGGCCACCAAGCACTGCAAGGTAGATGACAAACTCGATCGAAAACCCTTTTTAGGGTTCTTGACATTTTCGAACCCTCATACCTCTCTCTTTTTAGAGATCGCTGGTATTGCGCCGCCCTGTTTAGGGTTTTGGTTGCACACACACAATAGTTTTTTATTTTTATGAAAACTATCTTCTTGTGCAATCGGTTGGAAAGCGCTGGCAGATGTTCAGCGCAATCCATCGATTTGCGCATGTCAATTGAGCCAGCACAAACTGATACCTTGCACGCACGGGTTAGCGCAACCTATGCCTTGCGCAAGTGGATTAGCGCAACCTGATGTCTTGCGCAAGTGGATGTGTTGGCACAATTGTATACTTTGCGTATGTGGGTTGCATTGGCGCAATCTGATGCTTTGTACATATCACAATTTGATGAACTCTTTTCAAATAAACTTTGTAATTTTGCCTGTACTGATCTTTATCTCTTTATTTGATGCAGTTAACCTCAGGGAAGACCCAGATTATGAGGTCTTTGCAGGGTCTCTGGCTGAACCTGAGTTTAAGGAGGATCTTTCCCATGTGATATATCCTCAATATGCCTTGTCGTCATCTCGGCAAGCCATCCTGATGGCACAAGATAATGAAACTCTGTTGTGTTTAATGAACGGGCAGCCACTCCAAACTGCAGATACGGTTACTTATAAGAAGCCGTTGTTTCTGTTCGGTGAGGCTTTCGACAAGAACTCCCAGCCTAGACCCCGCATGGAGCAAAGACTTTTTCAAAGAGGCAAGAAGATGATACTTCTACCGGAGATTTCCAGATGTCTTTCCCTGTCTCGCTATGCTTTTGCGAGCTATCCTCGAAGGATGGAATGGGATATAACTCCACTCCAACAAGCTCGAACGGGGAACATCTGTGTCAAGAAGGGGCCGAACAGCAAAGACATATTCTACAGTTCCTCGGAGCGTCACAGCTTCCTACTCAGAGGGCTGAAACCTGGGTGCATCCTACCAGAAAACTCTTTCCTGCTGCTATCGGTCAGAACACCGATATTCGCAAACGAGTTTGCGAAAGTTGAGGGAAGATATCCAGACCAAGATATTCGATTGACTGGTCTCGTGAATCCAGATAACAAGAGGTGGAGCTGCATAGCCAACTGGATATTGGCTCAATTTGAAGACAGGCTCAAGGAGATTGAGCTGTACCAAGCGGTGTATGCCACCGTTTATGGTTTCCCGCCTAATCCGCACCTATTCCTTGCATTGGCGGAGAGGTATAACTACAGAACAGGGACTTTTATGACACCCGACGGAGAAATCGGATTGGCTTTACATGAGATGAAATACATCTCCAGCTTGCCAATGGGGAATATCCCCTATGAAGAATTTGTCCCAACCAATGATGAGTTGGACAAATTACGTCAAGAGAATGCCGACATGGTGGCCGTCTTTGAAGAGCTGCTATGCCATTACAAAATCTGTTCCTTGTACTACAAGAGTGGTACATCCGGCACCTGTTACTCAACCAAATGGTTGCCATATCTCTTTCTCAACCATATCATTGAGAAAAAGACAAAGGAGCATTCTAACTACAAACCCACCTTCTTTAGACCACTAAGCGACAGCGAAGTGATAGGGTTGATGGAGGAGAACAAGGATCTGGATATCAAGATCGAGGACGATCTTCAATATCCCCCTCTCAAGAAAGATGACATTATTGAGAGTTATATGAGGATGGGCTATAGGCCCATGTCGAAGGAAGCCCAGTTGGCGGGTTTCCTCACTTATTGGCTTCGAAGGTACGTCGTTCCTGGAGCCAGCGCCGTCGATCGCTTTCATCGAGGCATACTATTTGCTGCTGTCCGCTTAGTCTTCGGCTACCGGATGGATCTATTGTCAGCGATGACTTACAGAGTGAATGGACGAGAAAGGAAGCTTTCCTCGGCTAGAGCTACCATACACATATCTGTTCGGATGGCTGCTTCTGCACTATCCTTCACTGATGAACCCTGATATGGGGGCAGTGAACGGCAGCTTCTTGAGGAGATTCTCCAAAAGCAAGTGGATATACACCACTTTAAGAGATTGCAGACGCGCTCTGAATCTCGGAAAGGGATGGAACTTCTATTGTGTTCCCCCTCCAGTTGGTTACGAGCATATGTCCACCAATCTTGTCGATTCTAGGAGGGCACAGCCTCTGGGCCACACAATTTTTAACTGGTTGAAGACGATCCGGCCATCTCACTTAGTGTACCGATTTGAATATGAGTGCTATCTGGAGCCTTATCTCCCGAGCCGATTTGTACGCCAATTCGGCTATGACCAATTCCACATAGGCAATGCCATAACGTGTCTACAAGAAAAAGGTTATCTGATCGATGGAGCTCGGGTTTGGGCTTACTATAATGCTCGGGACACGAGGACAATGTTCTCGATGCCGTTAAAGAGCGATCACGGTCCTCGCATGTTATATACCTATTCGCTCTTCTACACATCGGCGAACACTTTTACTGAGAATTTTAGTCTGGTAGACAGTTTTACGACTGCAGCTCGATTAAAGAAGGAAGCATCTGTTGTGTTGGCCCCTGGTAATGATGAAGAGGATGAGCCAGTTGATGCACCATTGGAAGCTTCAAGGGAAGCCAACTTCCCTGAAGAAGTCAACGAGCCACTGCGCGTCTCTTTGAAGGTCGTCAGATCTCCAATCAAGGAGAGGAAGAAAAGAAAGGCGGAAGAACCCTCTTCTCCAGTTGCTAAGAGGAAGATTGTCTTAGAATCTTCAAAAAGGGTCACCACCCGGTCGCAATCTCGGCAGCATGCTGTGTCGACTCAGAGAGAAGAGGCGACAACTCCGACATCTCTTCAAAGGCAAGTAGATGTTGTAGATGTAGAGAGTCCAGAGAGACCTTTACGCAGAAAGAAGATAGTTTTCAGGAGGAAAGTGGCCACTCCTCCAAGACCTATCCTATCATCGGTCGTGACTAGAGCTGTTGCCGGAGTCATGATGTCGTCCCCTACACCTGCCCTTGAACCCAGGCAGGAAGCCTTCAGTCCAGAGAGGAGGGACGAGGTTGTAGAGACCAGGGAGGATATTGCAGAGACAGTAGATGAAGCTGCGAAGCCAAATGAGCCAGAAACAAAAATCGCCCACCTTCCGGCTTCTCCTCGATCACTACGTGCCGAAGAAGATAAGTTAATGATTGAGGCACTGGACGATTGTGACTTTGGCTTCCACGATGATGTAGATCCAGTTGCCGCAACTGATAGTGAAGAAGCACCTGAAGAGAGTGCAAGTGATGAAGATACATCAGCAGAGGCTGTTGATGACACTCTGAATCCAGAAGAGGACGCTGATGTACATGTATCCCCAGAGAAGAATGCGGTTAAAGAAGTAGCACCGGAGGGAGCTACTATTACCCATCAAGGAGGTATTGGTATTGAATGATATTAATACCCTTCTTTTATGGATTAAATGGTTGACATCTTAATTTTTATCTATGCAGAAATTCAACTTTCTCCGATTCCTCCAACATGCACTGATATAGTGCCAATAAAGGAGATAGCCAGTAGTAGCCGTCACTTGTCAGGCGGCTCTGAAGTGGGTAGTAGCCAGGCAGTAAGTTCTGAAGCTACTTCTGCGAGGCTACAACCTATGTCAGCAGATGACAAACTTGTCACTGGTCCCAGCAATGGTAAGATTGCCCTTACTTTTGATCCTTTTCAATAGTTGCTAATGACAGCAAACTGATGGGGTTTATTTGACTTCGCAGAGGAACATTTGGGAGGAGCAACCAGCTCTACCATGGCTCCCTTGTCTAAAGAGACTACAGTTCATGCTGCCGAACTTCCGCCTGTGCAGGCACCTGCTGCTTCAACGTCCATGGGAGTAGCTGCTATACCTGGTGCTATAGCTACTAACAGATTTATAATTGGTTCTTTCACCAACCTTTTCTTCAATTCATTAGGACCCTTAATAGAAAGGGTAATGGAGAAAGAAGATGTTGGTTTTATCACTGTTAGAGGTCCAACCTCTTATCTGATCGCTGCCATCCGAAGTCAAGGTGATGAAGCACAAGCTGCTTACCTTGAACACATACTGGATGAGCTAGAGGAATCAGTTAAGATATATAAAGATCTCAATCGGGGAGAGGTAGAGTCCATGGTTCATGCTGAGTTTGAAAGGATGTCTCGAGAGGCTGCGGTTACAAAAGCTGATTTCTAGGTTTTCTTGGACACTTTTGCTGCCAAGTCTTCAGAGTACAACTTCCAGATGGAAATAATAGCATCTGCTGCTGGGGAGGAGGAAAAAAGTTGCTGAGCTAAAATCAGAGTTCGATCGACTTCAAGAAGAGTTGATAATTGTTCAACTTGCTCTGGAAGAAGAGACTACTCAACATCAAGCTGCAGTTCAGCAACTGGACATTCTAACCCACGAAAGAGATGAGTATGTCAGGACTCATCAAGCTGAAATCTCCCGCCGACTAGTAACCTTACCGACTTTTGATAAAAATTCTGGTATGGAGGAAGCTAGAAGGCGAGTGATGGATTCTCGGGAGGAGCGACTTCAAACTTTAAAGCAGCAGATGGCTAGTTTGATGACCCCACCAGCTGAATAGAAAGAATTTTTGTATCTTTTGTTTTGTAACATGTCTTTTTGTAATGCCTTTTAATTTTGATCAATAAAAAGACATTCTCTTTATGGCTCTATTATTTATAGCATATCTCATTAGGATATGAATAATAGCGATAGAAAATATATTCAGAGGTCCGGGACATGATATATTTCTTGATTTAGAAATTAATTATATTCATTATATCTGCTCAGAGGTAATGTGGACATGGCAGAATATAATTTGTTGAATATCATTATTTCAGTAGACAACTTAATCAAAGATGACAAGTTGCTGATATGATTGAACGGATAAATCGTCAAAATGCATGAACGAAATGAATCGTTGGAATGAACGGATGAACCGTCAGATGAATGGATGAACGGATGAAACGTCGGATGAATATAATGAACGGGCGAACCGTCAGATGAATGTAATGAATGGGCGAACCGTCGGATGAATGTGATGAACGGGCGAACCATCGGATGAATGTGATAAACGGGCGAACCGTCGGATGAATGTAGTGAACGGAAAAACCGTCGGATGAATGGGATGAACGGGCGAACCGTCGAATGAATGTAGTGAACGGGCGAACCATCAGATGAATGGGATGAACGGGGAACCGTCAGATGAATGTAATGAATAGACGAACCGTCAGATAAATGGTATGAACGGACGAACCGTCAGATGAATGGTATGAACAGACGAACCGTCAGATGAATGTGTCGCTTCGTTGTTTCACGAATCTCTGTCTATAAATAGAATAAAAAATTAGATGGAATGATCACTTTCACTTTTCAACATAAGGATGTCGTCTGGAGATACATCCAAGAAGAGAGAGATCACCCCGAAGGTTGAAGCGGGCACTGAAAAATGTTCTGCCGAACCTACTCAGCCAAAGCAGACGGAGGCAGGTGAAAGTTCGTCTGCATCCCAGTCATCGCGGGATATCCTGGATTTTCTACTTGAACCAGGAAAGACTGAAGAAGAGGATGGCTGCTTGCAAGTTCCTGGTGGGTTCGAGCAAGGATGTTCTCGACTCTTTTGCTGACTTTATTTTTGAGAAAGACGGCAGTGGTCCTCATCCTGTCTATAAAAAGGACGACAGTGATTCTCGTCCTTAATATTATGTAACATCATTCATGATAAAATAAAATAAAATTTTATTTATGCATTGTCTTGTTGTATTTACATGAAATCCTTGTTACATTCATACATAGTATTTCTTAAGGAATTTGCCATTGATAGGCATCATAGCAACTCGACCGTCCAGCTCTGAAAGTTGATAGGCTCTATTTGAAAAGCCTTTCCTCACAATGTATGGACCTTCCCACTTCACATCGAACTTGCCTTTGCTTATATGAGTCATAGTCATGGGACGTCTGACTGTTAGAACGAGCTCTCCTTTCTGAAAGGCTCTGACTTTAACTTTGCGGTTGAAAGTCTTCGAGATGCGGGCTTGGTATAACTCAATATTTTGTTGAGCCAATAGCCGCTTCTCGTCAAGCACCTCCAATTCCTGAAGTCGAAGAATATCGTTGTTCTCTGTTGTCAGATCATTAGCGATGGCAATCCTTAAGGACGGAATTTAAAGTTCCAGGGGTAGAATTACTTCGCAGCCATACACTAAAGAGAAAGGTGTACAGCCTGTGGGGTTACGGACCGTAGTACGATAGGCCCAAAGACATTCTCCAAGCTTTTCACTCCAATTTCGTTTGTTAGTAGACACAAACTTCTTAAGGAGCTTGATGATAGTTTTGTTGAAGGCTTTAGCCAAGCCATTAGCAGCAGAATTGTAGGCTGTCGAAGCGACATTGTCAATCCGGTGATCATCGCAGAATCTTGTAAACTTCTGGCTGATAAATTGAGGTCCATTGTTATGAATGATTCGTCGAGGTACACCAAATCTATAGATGACATGATGTTTGATGAAGTTAATGACGCTGCTGGTTTTGACTTCAGCCAGAGGTATAGCTTCAGCCCATTTGGAGAAGTAGTCGGTTATTGCTAGTATGAACCGATGTCCCTTAGAAGAAGGAGGATTAATAGGACCTATAATATCCATGCCCCAAGCTTCAAAAGGCCAGGAAGCAGCAGTCGGATGAAACAATTCTGATGGTTGATGGATGAAATCTGCATGGATTTGACAAGCTCGACACTTTTTTGCATATTCGATGGCATCAGATACCATAGAGGGCCAGTAGTAGCCCATGCGTCGGATACGATCTTGTAGCTTAGGACCGGGTTGATGTGCTCCGCAAACACCATCGTGAGCTTCACGCAATACTTGTTTCGCTTCATCACCAGCAAGACAGCGTAAAAGAAGATCGTCATAAGTCCGTCGGTAGAGGGTCTTGGTAGTCTGATTGTAGTAGAATCGCAGAGACCATCGACGAATACTCGTAGCCTCCTTGGGGTCTTCAGGAAGTATATCATGGACTACGAAATCGATGAAGGGAGCTCTCCAATCTTCACTGATAACATTGGCTTCAGTAAAATTACTAAACTCAATATTATGATTGTTTTCGATGCAGAACAATTCCCGATTAGAAATAACCACCACTTGCTGTCTTTTAACAGGTATGGCTAAGACTGCTGCAAGATTGGCCAAAGTATCTGCTTCAGTGTTACAAGCTCGACGAACATATTCGATGAAGAAGGCTTTGAATGATGTAGCCATGCTGATTGCCGCTTCATGATAAGGTACCAGATCTTGATGACGAACTTCATAGGTTCCTCTAACCTGGTTAACAACCAGCTTGGAGTCACCATAGACTTCAAGATATTCGACGTCTAGTTGTTTAGCTAATTGAAGGCCAATGAGAAGAGCGTTGTATTCTGCTACGTTGTTGGAGCAAGGTTCATCTAGAGAATAGGCTCTTTGGATAGTTGACCCGTCTAGAGAAACGAAAACAATTCCAACTCCTGCGACAGTTGTACCATTTGGTCCGATCCTGGATGCACCGTCAAAGAATAGCCGCCAAGTAGGAAATTCTTCGGAGATCATATTTGATTCCAATATCTCGTCTGGAATTTCATCGTAAAGTTTAGATATCTCCGGTATAGGATGAGCCGCTAAGAAATCTGCCAATGCTTGACCCTTAACAGATTTTTGTGAAATATATACCATGTCGTATTGGGCTAGCAGAATGGCCTATGTAGCCAATCGAGAATTGAGTGTACTTAGCTTCTTCATCAGGACCCGAAGAGGATTAACTCGGGATATGACATGAATAGTTTGTCCAATGATGTAATGCCTCGTCTTTTGAACAGCGAACATAAGAGCTAAGCATTCTTTTTCGACCGGGCTATAACGGTGTTCGGCACCAATCATAGTATGACTAAGATTATAGATGGTCTGTTCATGGCCTTCGTTGTTCTTCTGGGCAAGTAAAGCACCCAATGAATGATCCATAGCACGGACATACATTAAGAATGGTATGCCTGAGATTGGTGGCACCAAGACTGGTGGGTTCATGAGATATTGTTTTATGTCGTCAAATGCTCGTTGACATTCTTCAGTCCAAATGAAAGAGACACCTTTCTTCATTAACTGGATAAATGGTCTGCAGCGTCCAGACAGATTTGAAATGAATCTCCTAATGTACGCAAGTCGACCTTGGAATCCTCGTAGCTCTTTTAGGTTGCGTAGAGGACGCATCTCTTGAATGGCTTTGATCTTCTCGGGACCTACGTGTATACCTTTAGAGGTAATGACGAAGCCTAGAAATTTACCACTAGAGATACCCAAGAATGACTTGGTGGGATTTATTTTCAACTAATGTTGGCGTATTAGATTGAAGATAGTTCTCAAATCTTGGATGTGATCTTCCTTTAGACGTATTTTGACAGCAATATCGTCGACATAGCATTCGACAGTCTTGCACAAATGATCTCGAAAGATAGTACTCATAGCTCGTTGGTAAGTTGCACCAGCGTTCTTGAGACCAAATGGTATCACGGTATAGCAGTAGACTCCGCGAGGAGTACGGAAAGAAGTGTGTTTTCATCTTCAGGATTCATCCGAATCTGATTGTATCCAGAGAATCCGTCCATGAAGGATATTCTTTCGAACCCACAAGTGTTGTCGATCATGACATCTATGATAGGGAGAGGAAACTCGTCTTTTGGACAGGCTTCATTAAGATCCTGGAAGTCAATACAAACTCGAACTTTGCCAATTTTCTTCAAGACTGGGACGACATTGGCTACCCAATCTGGATGTTGTTCTTCTCGAATAAAGCCACAAGCTATAATCTTTTTGACTTCATCATCAATAGCGTCCATCATTTCTGGCTTGAATCGCCTTTGATGTTGTTTAACTGGCTTTGCATTAGGCAAGATATTCAATTTGTGAGTAGCAACTTTGGAATCTAAACCTGGCATATCTTCATAACTCCAGGCGAAGACATCAATGTATTCTCGAATAAGAAGAATTAATTCTTGCTTATCCGCCTCGGGGAGGTTCTTGCTGATGAATATTGGACGAGGTGACCCGTTTTCTCCTACGTCAATTTGGACCAATTGATCTTCGGTAGGAGGTTCTTGTTGTTCGAATAGGAGTTCCCATTGGGTATCCATTCGTTGAGCCCAAGGATCTATTTCAGGACTTTCTTCGATATCTTCGTCATAACCTTCTGGGAGTTCAGCAGATACCATGTTAGAAGATACGATCATCCGATGAACCTCACTAATACTAGTGTCAGAGTCTCATGATCTGGAATCAGAAGAGTTAGAGCGCTCCTCACTATCGGATTCGGAGACTTCCGGAGATAATACCGGAGGTGAAGCATATCCGAGATCTCTTTTTGTCCTGCTGTAATACATCTCTGATTTTCCTTCCGGAACAACCGTACAGATAGGAGTTCTTCTACCCCTACCGTAGTTGAGGCCATTCTTGAAGTCATAACCCATCTTTCGGATGATGTCTTTTGATTGTTGACTATAACTACGGAGTTGGAGACTTTCCATATCGTTATTTTTGCTATAATCCGTATAGCTGAATTTTTGTTCTGGCCCTTTACTAAAAAGTATTGGACTTTTGCCTCTCTTTCGAGAAGGGACAACAAAATATGAATCATCTGGGTGTTCGAGTAAGACCTCTGTTTGAAGAGATTGTACAACTCCCACTGTAAATGATTGAAAGCTATCTAACATATCCAAATAGCACTTAGTATGATAAATGATATCAGTATACTGGAAAGGAGATGCTTTTTCATTGATTTGTACATCCGTATTTACAACAGGACCTTTAGCCTTAGCAGACTTGGTCAGATTGATTACAAGAGGGGAAGAAGAAGAACGTGGAGGAGGATTGGACTTGTTACGACGGAGGTCGATAACAAGCGGCTCAGAGGAGGTGAGCTCCCTTTTATCCTTGTTATGAGATAAATCAATAACAAGTGGCTCAGAAGAGGTGAGCTGCCTTTTATCCTTGTTACGACGTAGGTCGATAACAAGTAGCTCAAAAGAGGTGAGCTCCCTTTGATCTTGACCGCCATCAGTTGGTTGCTTCTAGACTGGCAAGTGAATAGCCAGTGGTTTGGAGGATTGAGGACGAGAAACACGCCCTTTAACAGGTATGATAATGGTGTCATTAGGCACTGCTTCTTGTTCTTCTTCAGTGTCCATAGCCAGTACTACCTTCATGAACTCATTCTTATACATGCGAGCATCGTTACAATATGCTTCGATACCTTTGAAAGGATAGAGATCCGCAACCTCTTTTTGAACCTCTCCATTGTCATCAACATACTTGAAGCATTGATGGAGAGTTGAAGGAACAATGTTGTGTTCGTAAAGAAATGGTCTCCCCAAAAGAGCATTGTAAGAGCAATCATGGTTGTCTATGACGTAGAAGGTCACCTTTGTGCGAAGATTGCCAATTTGGAGTTTTAGGCGAATCTTGCCCAAAGGCTCACTCCTTCCTTGGTTGAACCCCAGGATGGTGGTGATTGTATTGGAAAGACTATGTACTGGGATCTTCAGTGCATCTAACATTGTCTTTGGCATGATGCTGAGGGCAGACCCTGGATCTATCAGAATATGATCGACTTTCATCGAGTCGACATATCCTGTATAGTATAAAGGCGGTCATGTCTATTATCTTCCATCAGCATATCATCCTGTGTGAAGGTAATGTTTGGAATTAACTCCAAAACACTGTGACAATGGAGGCAAGAGACAGGCTCTGCTTTCGGCTTCTTTAGAAGGGTTAGACAGGTTTCCGCCTGCATGAGAGCTTCACTCAGAGTTTCTCGATTCTCTTTGGAGAGGCGCAAGAGCTCGAAGATTGACAACCTGGCCGGTGTATTGGCTAGTTGGGCCAAAATATCAAAGTTTTATGGCTTCTCAAGTCCAGAAGGAGATGACTTCTTCAAAGGTTTGTCGAAGCGGACTTGTTGTTTGCCTTTATCGGCTGCTGTCGGCTTAGGAGGAATGGGTTCTACAACCGGTGAAGACACAGCAGGGATGCCCTCAGTAGAAGCAGGTTGCACTGGAGCAGACTCAGAAGAAGAAGCAGGATATTCTTGATTTTCAGGAACTTCCCGTAGGTAGGCTTTCCCTGACCTGGTGCCCAGCAGGATTTCCTCTTCAACTATGGGGTCAAAAGACACCATATTGTAGATCTTTATTTTGCCTTTGGAGCGATCTTTTTGTTTAGAAGGAGCCTCGAAGTCTGCAACAAGGTCCGGGTGGATCCATATAATCTCACCATTATCAAGGGATAAGGGGACTAGACCTTCATTCCGTGGAGGAGGAAGATTCTCGATCTCAAGAGTGGCCTTGGGGATAGGGATGACACCATGTTGTACCATCTGTGGAGGGAAGTTACCAAACTGTACTGAGACCATATTTGCGGTAAAAGTCTTCTCATTTTGTTGAAGAGTGACAACACCAGCATTGACTAACTCCTGAATTTTGCCTTTGAGAACGTAACATGCTCGAGTGGGATGTCCAATGAACCTGTGATAAACACAGTATTTGGGATGATCAGTCTTACCGACCTCGTCGGGCTTCTTCGGGTCTGGGAGTTGGAGCTTATTGCTTTTGATTAAGCAATCAAAGATGCTCACGGTGTCGTTCTCGTCAAAGGAGTACTCTACTTTCGGACGAGGTTCCCTTGGTGGAGGGGCAGAAGGAGTAGAAGTAGACATAGGTGGAGCTACGTTGACAGCCAGAGATTCTTTGTTCTTCCGATTGATGTTCAAAGTTTCTTTACCTTTGCGGTTGTTCTGGCGATTACCGCTACTAGCTGTCGGGTGTTCATCCCGGTCGGGGTTAGACATGTGTATCCCCAACTGCTTAAATTTGTCAGCGCTAACTTCAGCTGCTTTAGCATTGACAATGAATGATGGCCAGTCTTGAAATTGAGTTGACCCCGTCCACATACTGATGATAGGCAAAAGATTTGCCTTGCAGGTATCTATAGTGACAGCGGTCGGAGTTCCAGGAGGCATCTTTAATGCTTCTCGGCAAAATCTTTCAATGAAACTCTCAGCGGTTTCATTATGTCTTTGTTTAATCTTGTTGAGGGCCGACATGATCATATCGTTGATTCCCCCATAGAATCGCTCCAAGAAGATTTGTTTCAGACCCGAGAAAGAGGTGATACAGCCATCGGGCAACCTCCTGTACCAATCGTATGCTACACCGGCTAAACAGCCGACGAACACCCTGGTAAGAAAAGCGTCATTTGGCTGAAGTTGAACAGTCATTACCTCAAAGTGGTTAATGAATTTACTTGGAGAAGTGTTGCCATCAAACAGCAAAATTGTAGGAATTTTGTACTTTGGAGGAAATGGGACTTCCTTCCATTCAACTGGATAGGGTTATTTGATCCTCAATCTCTGTAAGTTGTCATTCTCTTTGAAGGCCTCGAATTGAGTGAGCAAGAGTTTGACAGCTTCATTAGCATCCTCCGATGACGCAGAAGGAGCAGGCTGAGTGTTAGGAGGAGGAACGGCATGGTATGTGCTACCCCCAGCTCCTGACTGACTGGGTATGGGTTGAATTTGTACAGGGGGTATTTGAGGAGATACTATCCCCAGACCTGCATTGATAGGCACCGATGACGCTATAATCTCTGGATTTGCAACAGGTACGGTCGGTGGTACTGTATGTTGGGCCATGATTATAGAATGCATACTTGCGACCATTTCAACCATGGTCTTCAGCTTATCTTCCAGTACAGCTATTCGTTGTTCTTGATTTGCTGAACTGGAAGCATCTGGGTCTTCAGTGACAACGTATGCTGTCACTTCTCTAGGAACAGTAGAAGACACTGTCTGTTCAGAACTTTCGTTGTATTCATCATAATCAGAGAATGAATCATCTTCTGAATGAGAAGTAGGAAGATGACCAGAGGGATCTTGAAGAAGATTTCTTTGACCGATTGTGTCTCGGCTTCGGGATCGGGTATGTCAAAATACTCCTTCAGAAGATTTTTGGAGTAAATCTAAGTACCGCTGGCTGGGCCTGCGAGGTTTGTCGTACTTGGAGCACTTTCTCCCCACAGTGTCTCGAGAAGTCATGTTGACGGAAGCATACGACACTTCATCTTCATCTTCTAATATTGGTTTAGACGTTGCAAAATTCAGACGATCGAAGACAGATCATTTTATTGTGTGGCAACAGCACTTAATGATAATCTTGTGATTACAATGGTGTCCAAGTGGCTGAACTGGAGGTGTTGAGATATCGTCCTGTTTTTGCTTGAGGTGCTCTCGGAGATCAGGAACAATGACGGGACGAGAAGAAGTCTGAGGAATATGTTCTTGGACCACATTCGTAACATGGTTCCGGTTCTTAAAATGTTTTGTCCCATGAGTATATAGAGAAGTACTCACTTCATTAGCATAGGTATCAGGATTTTTCATCCTGGAAGTTTGTCTCTGATGCAGGTTCATCTTCGGCATTGGCTGTTTGCGTTTCGTCGAAGCTGGTCTATTGAGATAAGTCCTTAGGTCAGCAAATTTACCCCCAGGGGTTTCTGTCTGAGACACCATTAATTTTCCCTGTTTTGAGCGGAATATCCTGAGAGTTGGAAGATCTTGAAATTCTGCTACCGGAGTAGGCAGAATACCTCTTTGATCAGTACACTTCCCTTTGGCAAGGAAAGAAGAACTCTTGTTTGAGAGAGTTCTTGTACTGATTGGTGCCGAGGCACGTTCAGATTGATCTTCTACGGTAAAAATCGGAGAAGACGGAGAAAAGACCAAAGGACCTTTTTCCTTATTTTGTGAAGAAGGGTTGGCTAAAGAGTGTTTCCCTCTGTTATCTTCCAAGTCGTGGAACGAAGAATTTTGAGAAAAGACCAACGGGCCTTTTCCTTTGTTCTAAGGAGGAGGAGGAGGAACAGTCAACAGACTACCCCCAGTGGATTGTGCTGGAGCATCATGGTGCTTGGGAAGAGGAGCAGAGCCTTTCCCCTTGCTGTGAGAAGAAGGAAGATTAGCCAAAGGACTATCCCTATTAGACTGCGCTGGAACAGCTTACGCTAGGATTGATTGCGCCTGGGGAGCTTTGACAGATGGCCTTTTGGTCACAGAAACTGTAGTTTGTGCAGCAGGAGTTCTGGCTTCAGTAGGTTGCGCAGGAGGAAAGGAGGTCACCAACTGCGCTAGGGGGAGAGGATTCTTAGACTTTGCCATAGCAGCATAGGAAGTGGCTTGCGCAGCAGCAAGAGGAGCAGCACACTGCACAGGAGTTCTGGCTTGCGCTTTGGTAGCGCGAGTGGTATTTTGCACAGAAGCAGAAGTGGCCAGTGGCTCCTTAGCAGCAGAGACAGCAGGTTGCACAGATGATTGCGTAGAGGACTGCACAGAAAATTGTGCAGAGGACTTTGGAGTCCATACTGAACGAACCTTGCTCTTGGCAGAGGTTACAGTGCGACGAGTAGCCCCGCAGTTGATCATCGCCTCGTAGGCAGTCTGGTTGACCTTCACAACCAGCGTCTTCTGCATCTTTCCGATAGACACAACGTCACATTGAGTTGTCACTTCCTCGTCGGAGGAGAAAGTCATCTCCAGCAGAGTCGCCATTTTGTTTGCAAAAACAAAAGTTTTTTTTATTTCACAAACTTTGTAAGAAGATTATAATTGAATTCTGGGAAAGTACAACTATAGAAATCTGATCTGAAGACGATCGCTTTATCCCTTGGATGATGTGAACTGTGAAGACGATAGCATCTGAAGAATGCAGCAACACTTGGGCAAGAACTCCTGATCTCTGTGATGATCTTGAATGATCTGATCTTGATAATGAAGGACTTGAAACTCTATTTATAGAGTTCTGGAAAATAACTAATTAGTAGTTATTTCTGGATTGCACAGACTGGATTGCGCAGGCATTGGACTACGCATGCAGCGACCTGCGCTGGCAGTTACTCGATCGTGACTCCACTGTATTAGACTCGTGGCATTGTTTGATTGAAATGCGCATGGTCGTGTACAGACGGTTTCCAAGTGGTGAGCAATTGATGGCATGTAGGCCACGTGTAAAATTTTAGTTGTCTTGATGGATTGCGCTGCTTGAACTGCGCTAGCTTCAGACTGCGCTGGGATCGAACTGCGCTGAAGAGGATCTGGCAGACTGCACTTCGGTTGGGCTGGCAGATTGCGCTGGGAGTTGACAGCTGGACCGCGCTGACAGCTGTCCTAGGATGCGGTGCGGCTCGAGAAACGAACAGACTCCTCGCTTTTTGGGCTGTCAGTTGTCAGAAGATCTGATTTTGTGTCAGGTAATGATGACGTTGCCACGTCAGCATTGTGCGCTTGGATGGTAGCGCAGTTCGGCCTCGCGCAGTTGATTTATTGCGCAATCTGTCTTCTGCGCAGTTCATTTGAAGTGTGTGCAATTTGATTTTCATTGCTTTTTTGATGGGTGCAACTTGATTTTTAGGACCTACACTCTTGGTATCTGCTCCTGCTCTGCCAATGCTTCTGCAATAATGCCCTTGGGTCGATCCTCCAATGATCGAACAAATACGAACTCTTCAATGCCAGGAATATTAATTACTACCCTACCTCCTCGACAATCTATCGTCGTATGACTGTCTCTTAAACAGTCCATGCCTAGGACAACGTCAAAGTTTCCTATAGGGAACTCAATCAAAGATGCGGACAATAATCGCCCATATACTATGACTGGACACGCTAAGCACACTCTGCTAACTCCTATGAGCCTATTACCAGTGAGTATATTCATCCTCTCTAGCAATGCCTCGAACTCCAATCCAATACGTGTCGCAAATCGTACAGATATAAAAGAATGAGTAGCCCCGCTACTGCAGGAAAAAAGGTAACAGAAATATTACCTGCAACCACGTCGCCTGAAGCTAGTGCATCCTCCAGTGATAAGGTAAAGGCCTGGCCCTGGCCTTGCTGAGCTACCTACTGCTGTCTTCCTTGTCCATGTTGTTATTGTGGCCTCTGCTGGACTTCCTGGTTCTGCGTCTGGCGAAACATCTGAGCCTGCGTCGGCAGACACTGGGATGTCGGCCTTACGGCCAATGCTGGTCCTCTGTTCGATGCTGCCCCCAGAGCTGGCAACGCCAAAAACTGCTGAACGGGCCCTTCTGGCCTCTACATCATAGGATAATTGGCAATCCTGTGGTCTGGACTGCCATGCACAACCCATTAGCTGAACGATACACATTTCCAGTGTGCCCTCCCTTACCGCAGTAAATACATCCAATGGGCGCCCCCTGGCGCTGCTGCTGGTTCCTCGGCTGCTGATGCCGAACTGGTGCTGTTATCTCTAATACCGTCGTCCTTTACGGCGCTCCTGACTCATTAATACGGATGTTGGGTGCTGGTGCCGATGTTCGCTGTACTGCATCTCCGTCCCTACTCTGGGAATGAGACCTCTTCTGGCCCCCATGTCTTGCTGCCAACCTTTGTTGGGTGAGTTCATGCCTCCGAGCTGTCGTTAAAACGTCATCAAAAGTCTGATAGTCGTGCCCTTCTACTAGGTGTAGAATCTCCAAATGAAGTCTCTGCTGGAATCTTATAGCCTTCTCTGGCTCTGTAGCCACCATCGTCGGTGCAAACCGACTCAATCTGCAGAACTCTGCTGCATATCCATCCACTGTCTTACCAGCCTGCTTGAGACTGATAAACCTCTGTTGTAGCTCATACCGTGCTACCATGCCAAAGTACTTGGCCTTGAATCTGGTACTGAAGCTATCCCAAGGAACAGGACGCCCCATTCCAACCTCTTCCGATGCCCACCAGTCGCGGGCGAGATCCTGAAGTAACAGTCTGACTTGGTCAACCTTCTCCTCTGCTGGAACCTTAGCTGCGGTCAATATGGCCTCAATATCCTGAAGCCAAGCATCCGTCATGATGGCATCCTCCGTGCCGTCAAAGTATCTCGGGTTAAGTCGACGAAACCTTTCCGACGCTCTTGAATCATTCATGACACTTCTCTCAAGGGCTAATTGTAACCCCTGATTCAGTAGCACATTCTGTTCCTGCTGCTGGGTCTGCTGTTGCTGATAGGCTGCCACCTGACACTGCTGAGTGGCCATAAATCCCCGGATGACCTATAGGATTGTTGCAGCATCAGGTACTGTCGTCGCTGCTGGCACCGCTAGGGGTGCAGGAGTTTCTAGAACCTGCGATTCTACTAGCTCTGATATCACTTCCACTCGGATCTGGTCAGAAGAAGGTATTCTTTTCTGCTGCTGTCTCGTCGAGCCATGCTCTACTGGACGTTCCTCCATGTTGGCCTCGCCAGCTACTGAGAAAGAAGTACCCCAATGGGGAAAGATACATGATATCAAATAACAGGACGAGGAAGATTCGAGGATGCAATTCAGGTTATCAATCAAGGTGAAGAAAGAGAAATTGGGGCAAGAGATTAAAAGGGAACAAGTTTTAATTGAGACTCCTATAATGATAACACCCCTCAAGTCTGAAAATCAGACCTGCATGGACTACCAATAAAACCTTATCACGCCCCAGTACCGGAATATGGAGACGGACTAAGCCATCTACTCCATATGAGGTATGCAAACGTCATACGGCGATCGTGGCTATCAAGAGACAAGTGGGTGCATGCTACAATCAAGTCTCCTATGGTCTCACAGAGCATCTATGTCTCAATCATTCAAAGCAAGGAAACATCAATTAATGAGCATATAAGATAAAGCAGTAAGGCGCCCCCGACGCTTCATCAAAATGATCATGGGGATCTAGCTTTATAAGTTAGCAAGTCCAGAGAGTCATAGGTACATAATCGTATTCAGCTGCAGTCTGATTTAATTACAATTATGTAAAAGACAAAATATCCAGATTAACCGACTAAACAGGTGTCGGTGGCTAAATGCCAGAACATAAGGGATAAAAACTAGAGTGGTGGAGGAGAAACCCACTCAAGTCCCCCGGCAGCCAAGCTCCTAGTATGTACCATTGACGTCCGGGAGGAAGGTCGGATCCTCAGGCTCTGCTACATGATATGGCCAAACAAAACCAGCAGGGTCAGCCCCGAATAGCAAGTATCACAAGGAAGAATAAAAGAGTGAGATAAAACCCAAGCATAAAATAATAATACTAGTAATAATAAAGGCTTTTGGTCGTAATCTCGGTCCACAGCCCGTCATAGCACGATAGACCAACCCAACAACCAAACAAGGACATGGGTTAGACCACGCACTATGACAATCCATGTCCCTTGGCTGCTAACGGAAAGTATAAGGCACAGTTAATTCGTTTTTCAAGCGGCCATTCACTCCTGCGGCTTTCTATATTCGGCGAAGTTATCCCCGCGATACTGATTAAAAAAAATCCTCAGATCGTGTCAACCCAGCAGGGCTAGCCAAACCATTAGACATATTAGGGGTGCAACTCGGACGGGCTAAACCCGAACCCGATCGGGTAAACCCGTTAATGGGTTGGGTTAGGGTTGAAGATATTCGAGTTTGGGCTCGGGCTCGGGTTAAAATATTTGAACCCGATCAAAAATTGGGTTGGGCTTGGGTTCATGTGTTGGGTAACCCGAAGAACCCGAAACCCGACATACATATAATTTATATATATATATATATATATATATATATATATATATATATATATATATATATTTTATATATATATATATATATATATATATATATATATAAAATATATATATATATATATATATAGTTTCATGCTACTTAAATAAAAAGTTAAACTATAATTTTTTTCACCCGAACTCTTTAATTCCTTGTCCTAAATCTCATTTCAGTTTTATTTTGTAATGATCGAGGCTTGATTGCTATTTGATTATGCATTTAATATTACTCTTGTTTAAAATTATTTCAAATATCATATTAGAGTCCGATAAACCCGATGGACCCAACCCAACCCGAGCCCAACCCGAGCCTCCGGGCTTGGTCTTGGGCTTCATATGTTGAACCCGAAGTCGGGTCGGGCTTGGGCTTGGGCTAGGTTTATGATCTATCAGGTTGGGCTCGGGTTGACCTCAAACCCGACCCAACCCGCCCGAGTTGCACCCCTAAGACATATAGCACATTGATTATGCACCGGTCCTCCGGAGGGCTGTCGCGCTAAAATATATAACACATAGCTCGTAAAAGTCGGATATAGTCATCTGCTAAAGACGAATAAAACCATATCCGTGGCGGCCAACCCGACACGTCAGGACTGGACCTGGGGTGACTAGTATGGCACGATCTCAAGATTCTTTCCACCCAATGCATCTACCAAGTTAGTTGCATAGTTAACCCCTAGGTTATCCTCTGGGTTCACATATCGTGGTCATATGCTCACTCCTCTAGATGTCGTACAATGTACGAGCACCCCAAGAAGGGATCCGTACTGGCTCATGGAGTCATACGTATGTACCCCTTATGGTATAATGTAACACACAACATATACCACGTCATTGTTACCGACCATTCGCTATGTAAATGCTGGACTCTTGGGTGTACTGGCAGATATCACGTAGGAACACTTAGCACGTAGGATAGCACCTCGGTGCTCTCATAGATTGTACCTTAGTACACACATAGGTTTATCCAGCACTCGCATAGGTAGTCAGATCAGGAATGAGGACCAAGACACAAGGACGCATGCGGCCGAGGGTTCATACGGTCTGCGGGACATATGCTGTCACCCCCAGTTTTCAAGAATGGGGGTATTTTAGTCATTTTTATTTTAGAATATTTTTGAATTTATTTTATTATTTATGATATTGTTTTGGGGTTATTTGAGTCGGGTTCGAATTTTAACTCAATCCGACTTGTATCGGGGATCCGGGGTAGCTTTGACTCTAGTGGAATTCACTCATTAGTTAGACATAGCCCACATGACAATATTTTAAGTTAGTATAGTTAGACTAATATTCATGACCAGGTTTTGTTGATTAGAGACTTAAACTAGACTATTTTAGCCCCAAACCAAAACCTATTTTTAAT
Organism: Iris pallida; assembly: GCA_029216955.1. Lineage (NCBI taxonomy): Eukaryota > Viridiplantae > Streptophyta > Magnoliopsida > Asparagales > Iridaceae > Iris > Iris pallida. The sequence continues at coordinate 576,863 of JANAVB010011000.1, read as the reverse complement.
TTAAACCAATAGGAGCCATAGAGGGCATTTTGGACATTTCAAAATGGGCACAAACTTCCCATATGTGGCCGGACATGAATAGGAAGGGATGAGTCACTTCTCATTTGTTCTTAGCCACAAATTTTCTCTCTCTTGTTCTTTCCCAAATTTGAGAGGAACCTCCATTGATTTTATCTCCAAATCAATCCTTTCTTCCACCAAATCTTCTTTATTTCTTCTCTACTCCATGAAGAGAGGGTTTGGCTTTATTTCTTCTTTATATCTTCTTTATTTCTTCTTCTTTATTTCTTCTCTACTCCAAGTTTGGGAGGATTTGGCTTTGGTTCGTGTCCATTTGGAGATCCCTTCGTATCAGTGTCGTATTGGAAGGAGTTTCTTCGGATTTCACCTCCCGGAAGATAAAATCTACCCTCTATTTCAATCCTACATGCATATAGAATTATTTTGAACCCATAGAAATGACTCCCATGGTTGTGTCTCCATTTGTGTCCATTTTGTGTCCATTTGGAGCTACTAGGAGTGTCCTTGTTGTGCTTTGTGTCCATGTGGGAAACCCCCAATATTGGACACTTGTGTATAAATAATTTAATACATGTTTTAATATTATATTTTTATATGTTAGAGATGTGTTATTGCTTGTCATTATATTTTTCTCCATGTATCATAATATATATTCAAGTATTTATCTTATTGAATGTATATATATATATATATATATATATATATTTTTTCAATAAAATATATATATATATATATATATATATATATATATATATATATATATATATATATATATATATATATATTTTTAATATATATATATATATATATATATATATATATATATATATATATATATATATATATATATATATATATATATATATATATATATATATATATATATATAAGAGATTGATAAGAGATTGATAAGAGATTGATAAGCAATAAGCAAAAGCAGCAATAAGCAGCAGCAATAAGCAGCAGCAAAAGCAGCAATAAGCAGCAGCAAAAGCAGCAGCAGCTTCTGTAAGCAACAACAGCAGCTTCTGCAAGCAGTGAGCATAAGCAGCAGCATAAGCAGTACAATAAGCAGCAGCTTTTCAGCAGCAGCTTATTGACAGCTTTTTAAGCTTTTAAGCCTTTAGTTTTAATCCATTTAATCCCCTATTTCCTTTAGAATTTAGCCCCCTTCCATTTAGCCATTTTTCTATATTAGTTAGCCCTTGTTAGATAGAGTTTGCTACCAAGTTGTTAGATATTTGTTAGTTAGTTATCTTATATGTTAGTATAAGTTAGGATACGAGATGTTAGATTGGAGAGTTGTGGACCTAGTGGGGTGTGTTTAGTGAGTGTATTAGATAAGTTAGTATCCTAATAGAGCTAGTATGGTTGGATAGTGTTAGGAGAATGGTATCTCAAGATACCATAGGGTGTCTCATGATACTTTAAGGTAATTTTGAGAGTGACCAACATAGGGATAAGATAGACTGGATGGGCTAGATACCTAGATTTCTGGGTTGGTAATATCTAGATAGGTTAGTGTCTAACTATCCTAAGAAGCCTAGGTCAGTCTACCAAGGTTAGGAAGGGTTGCCTATGTATCGGGGTAAGGTATTGGAAATACTTTGTGAAGGGTAATAGGTAAGGTTAAGGTAATTACCTAGAAGCTAAGGTATGAGTATAAGGTGTTAGGATATGGTTAGAAATTGATTGTCTTGGTTGGTAATGGTTAGGATTAGTGCTCTTAGACTAGTTTTGACCTCGGTTGACCGTTTTGACCAAAAGTCAATGAAAGTCAACCGAAAGTTAAACTTAGCTTAAAAGTGACTAGAATTGACCCGAAACCAAACCAAAGTTGACCAGTTGATATAAAGTCAACATTTGGTTAACATTAGCCTAGTTTGACCTAGGGTTGACCTAGAGTTGACCAGGGTTGACCAGTTGACCAAAAGTCAACTGTAAGTCAACCTTTGACCCAGTTTGACCTAGTTTGACTTGGATTGACTTCCTGTGACCTAGTATGACCTAGTATGACTTAGTTTGACTTAGACTTGTAAATCATGACTTAATTAGTTTCTCTTTCATTATTAAACCCTGTTTTGACTTATAGTATCTCATCTTTAGGTCTGTGATTACTCTGAGCATCTGTTTACCTTATCAGCTCAGGACCACAAGCGAGTACATTCACTGATAGTTTTCATTGTCTTAATATCTGCTATATCCGATTCAGTTGTATTGTCTTACTTAATTTTCCGACACGATGGTTCACGGACTAGCATATGTTGGATCATGACATGAGATGTTGTTCCTAGATTTTCTTGGTATATTGGTATATTTTTTGTCTTGTTTCCTGTACTTGTACAGACACTGATTCCTAAGGAGATTTGCTACCCTCTTAAGGAATCTCGTGTCATGACATGTCATATCCGGATCTATTATACTATTCGGGGATGGAAAATTATTAGGGGCTATGTGATCAAAGCCATCCTGTCACTATATTCTTGTGCTTGTGCCACTCTCACCTCACATAGGGTGTAGCGAGATCTTATTTCTTATGCTCGTTATCCAGGTTGGCCGACATGACCCTTTCCAGTGATTTTTATGTGATTGTCGGGCCAAGTGGATAGCATGTCCTGTAACTTTCCCAAGCCGATCACATAGCGCTCTAATAATTCATGGCACATTTTATATTTATTTTATCATATCATATATCCTGCTCAGTTCTACATTTAATACTTTTCTCACCATGTTATAATATTCAGTACTCACATGTTCTACATGATCTTATGCTAAACCTTGATTGGAGGCTAAGTTTTGTTCGGAAGAAGGGTTACAACCCCGGTCCTTGTTTGGTTTACGGGTTGTAACTCGGCTTCCGAATAGCTCCCAAGTCATCCTATATTTTTGTCTTGTATTTCATTATAATTGTCTCTTATAGAATTTGTCAATTCATATGGAACTGCTGTTAGTGTTTGTACTTGTTTATTTTTCTGACAGGATACCGTTGATATATTACAGATGATTCAGAGGCAGACTGCTCGACCTACTATGGGGCTATGGGGTCGGAGCAGATGCAGACTTAGGCCAGGATTGTGACCTGGCTGTTGAGCCACTAGATTTTGTACACCTGGACTAGTATAGCTTAGTTAGGTTTGCCTGGACTGCGATCCAGCTAGTGTTTTCAGACTGTAGTATTTTATATTATATTTTGAGATTCTGTGATGTGTTTATATTTCTGAGCTTGTGTTGGATCTTGAACTCCTTTCTAGTTTTCCTTTCTATCATATTTCCATTTCGTGCTATCTATCCTAGTTTGTCTTGTGATTGAGTTATGCCATATTATACCTCCGTACGGAGATGACAGGTACCCTTATATTTTGTCTAGTTGTAGTATTTATAGACGACTTATACAACTATGCTTACTGACGTGTAAAAATTCTGGCAACATAATTTCAGGAAGACGTATATGGTTATCAGATTATATCTTAAATCAGATCACTTCGTTATGACCAGATGAGCAAGAACAAATTCTTATCATCATTCTTCCCCATCTTGGTTAGCTCTGTCTATCTACAGCCACAATTAGGATTTTCTCAACATGATTGTTTGTGTTTCATCTTTCCTATGATTTGACTAAACTCTTCTTCGCTAACCTCTTGGGTAATTATTCTCGTCCTTCCCGATAATTGTTGAAGGTGCCTCATGGGTTGATTCAGGAAAGGTTCAAAAAGTATATTTATCCTTGTATTACAAAATTGGGAGTTTGCACCCAGAGAAATACTGGTGATGTATGACTTCAGATAATGGCATCATGGTTAAATATATTTCTCGAATTCTACTTGGACCACTCCCTAAGCCTTTTGACTAACATCTTCTCCTTTATTTTGCAAAAAAAATTATTTGGAAATATTTTACGAATTTGGCCAAGTTAAGTTCAGGAACCTATATTATCTGGCGTGGCAGCTGTGTACTGCAGCCATCCGTCGTATTATGGAAGAAGGAAGTTAATCGCAGCCAGATGCACACTAGAGCGATAACAACTTCATGTGACATAATTACAGAGGTATATGGTTCTTGAGTTTTACTTCGACTACGTCCTATGCATCTCGTTTGGTCTCGTACTATTCTTAGAAATATTTCGACAATCTTTCCTGTCTTGCTTGACCCTTACCTTGTCTGAATATTGATATGGATTGCTAGACCCAGTCTTAGGCCCTTGTTACCTTCTATTTTTGATGATTGGATAGTCAAATCTTGTTAACAGATTCTGTAGTGTAACTATAATATGTTATTATGTGTGATAGAGATGAGTATATTTTTTCCTAGGGATTTATTGGGTTAAGCTTATAGGACAGATATGAGTGACTGACTATAGTGGACTTAGAAACCATTAAGAATGATTAGTTTGATAGTATAGATTGGTTTTAAGGTATCTAAGAAGGAGTAATAAAATATTATATTTTATAACTACAGATTAAGGACTAGAATCTTGTGCTAGATTTCAAGGGGTAAAATGATATAGTTTTAAATAAAATAAGTTTGTTGAACCTGAACCAAAATATCTGTAGAGAAAAACAACATAGATGATCAAAAGGGTAGCAGATTGGGTACTGTAGCCATAGTAGTTGTATGTTTTAGCTTGACCTATTAGATGATTTTAATTTCGAAGACTCTGTGATAATCGTAGCCCTGCTCACTAGTATGACGAAGATTCTGAGTATCATGATTTGGACAGACGCATATGATTCTCGAACTGCATAATTTTAAATTGAGGGTAATTTTGACTTTTGTAATTTTAATCATTTATTTATTGACATTTAAATCATGATGTGATTTTGGATATTTTTTTTATCATTTTAAAACTATTAAAGCCATGACTTGTGATTTTGATGTGGTACTAGTGAAACCCTAGAGACTGCTTGACCTAGAGCCTAACCATGTGATTAGGATATTTTAATGTCATTTCTGGCCTAAGGGTATTTTAGTTATTTGACCTCTTTAAATTATTTTAATATTTATTGCATTGGTGATTGTTAATTTTGACTTTTGATAGGAGTGATTTTGTGTTGGTTTCGTGTCCATATCGGACACGCATCAGTTTTTATTTACAAGTGTTTGATGTGCCTCAAAGAGATTTTTTTAATTTTATTGGTATTTTTTTTGAAAAGTATTTGATTGGGATTGTTTTCTGCATGTGTTTCTTGTGATTGCTTTGTTTTAATTTCGAGGACAAAATTTTTTTATGGTGGATAGATTTGTTACCCCCAGTTTTCAAGAACAGCGGTATTTTGGTCATTTTTTATTTTAGAATATTTTTTAATTTATTTTATTATTTATGATATTGTTTTGGGATTATTTGAGTCGGATTCGAATTTCAACTCAATCCAACTTGTATCGGGGACCCGGGGTAGCTTTGACTCTAGTGGAACCCACTCATTAGTTAGACATGGCCCACATGATAATATTTTAAGTTAATATAGTTAGACTAATATTCATGACTAGGTTTTGTTGATTAGAGACTTAAACTAGACTATTTTAGTCCCAAACCAAAACCTATTTTTAATTTAAACCAATATTAGCCATAGAGGGCATTTTAGACATTTCAAAATGGGGACAAACTTCCCATATGTGGCCAGCCATAAATAGGAAGGGATGAGTCACTTCTCATTTGTTCTTAGCCACAAATTTTCTCTTTCTTGTTCTTCCCCAAATTTGAGAGGAACCTCCATTGATTTCATCTCCAAATCAATCATTTCTTCCACCAAATCTTCTTTATTTCTTCTCTGCTCCATAAAGAGAGGGTGCTAGCCAAGTTTGGGAGGATTTGGCTTTGGTTCGTGTCTATTTGGAGATCCCTTCCTGTCGGTGTTGTATCGGAAGGAGTTTCTTTGGATTTTACCTCCCGAAAGGTAAAATCTACCCTCTATTTCAATCCGACATGCATATAGGATTATTTTGAACCCATAGGAATGACCCCCATGGTTGTGCCTCCATTTGTGTCCATTTCGTGTCCATTTGGAGCTATTAGGAGTGTCCTTGTTGTACTTTGTGTCCATGTGGGAAACCCCCAATATTGGACACTTGTGTATAAATAATTTAATACATGTTTTAATATTAGATTTTTATATGTTAGAGATGTGTTATTGCTTGTCATTACATTTTTCTTCATGTATCATAATATATATACAAGTATTTATATTATTGAATGTATATATATATATATATATATATATATATATATATATATATGTATAGCAGCTTGCGGTAGCAGCAGCCAAAAGTAGCAGCAGCAGCTTCTGTAAGCAGCAACAGCATCTTCTGCAAGCAGCAGCAGCAGTTTCTGCAAGCAGTGAGCATAAGCAGTGCAATAAGCAGCAGCTTTTCAACAACAGCTTATTGACAGCTTTTTAAGCTTTTAAGCCTTTAGTTTTAATCCATTTAATCCCCTATTTCCTTTAGAATTTAGCCCCCTTCCATTTAGCCATTTCCCTATATTAGTTAGCCCTTGTTAGATAGAGTTTGCTACCAAGTTATTAGATATTTGTTAGTTATGATTGTTAGTAGATGTTAGTTTATATGTTAGCATAAGTTAGGATACGAGATGTTAGATTGGAGAGTTGTGGACCTAGTGGGGTGTGTTTAGTGAGTGTACTAGATAAGTTAGTATCCTAATAGAGCTAGTATGGTTGGATAGTGTTAGGAGAATGGTATCTCAAGATACCATAGGGTGTCTCAGGATACTTTAAGGTAATTTTGAGATTGACCAACATAGGGATAAGATGGACTGGATGGGCTAGATACCTAGATTTCTGGGTTGGTAATATCTAGATAGGTTAGTGTCTAACTACCCTAAGAAGCCTAGGTCAGTCTACCAAGGTTAGGAAGGGTTGCCTATGTATCGGGGCAAGGTATTGGAAATACTTTGTGAAGGGTAATAGGTAAGGTTAAGGTAATTACCTAGCAGCTAAGGTATGAGTCTAAGGTGTTAGTATATGGTTAGAAATTGATTGTCTTGGTTGGTAATGGTTAGGATTAGTGCTCTTAGACTAGTTTTGACCTCGGTTGAACGTTTTGACCAAAAGTCAACGAAAGTCAACCGAAAGTCAAACTTAGCCTAAAAGTGACTAGAATTGACCCGAAACCAAACCAGAGTTGACCAGTTGACTGAAAGTCAATAGTTCATCAACATTAGCCTAGTTTGACCTAGGATTGACCAGGGTTGACCAGTTGTCCAAAAGTCAACTGTAAGTCAACCTTTGACCCAGTTTGACCTAGTTTGACTTGGATTGACTTCCTGTGACCTAGTGTGACCTTGTATGACCTAGTATGATCTAGTATGACCTAGTTTGACCTAGTTTGACTTAGACTTGCATATCATGACTTAATTAGTTTTCCTTTCATTATTAAACCCTGTTTTGACTTATAGTATCTCATCTTTAGGTCTGTGATTACTCTGAGCATCTGTTCACCTTATCAGCTCAGGACCACAGGCGAGTACATTCACTGATAGTTTTTATTGTCTTGATATCTGCTATATCCGATTCAGTTGTAGTATCTTACTTGATTTCCCGACACGATGGTTCACGGACAAGTATATGTTAGATCATGACATGAGATGTTGTTCCTAGATTTTCTTGGTATATTGGTATATTTCCTGTCTTATTCCTTGTACTTGTATAGACACCGATTCCTAAGGGGATTTGCTACCCTCTTAGGGAATCCCGTGTCATGACGTGTCATGTCCGGATCCATTATACAATTCGGGGATAAGGAATTATTAGGGGGCTATGTGATCAAAGCCACCCTGTCACTATATTCTTGTGCTTGCGCCACTTTCACCTCACGTAGGGTGTAGCGAGATCTTATTTCTTGTGCTCGTTATCCAGGTTGGTCGGCATGACCCTTTCCAGTTATTTTTATGTGATTGTCGGGCCAAGTGGATAGTCTGTCCTGTAACTTTCCCAAGCCGATCACACAACGCTCTAATAATTCATGGCACATTTTATATTTATTTTATCACATCATATATCCTGCTCAGTTCTACATTCAGTACTTTTCTCACCATGTTATGATATTCAGTACTCACATGTTCTACAAGATCTTATGCTGAACCTTGATTGGAGGCTAAGTTCTGTTCGGGAGAAGGGTTACAACCTCGGTCCTTGTTTGGTTTACGGGTTGTAACTCGGCTTCCAAATAGCTCCCAATCATCCTATATCTTTGTCTTGTATTTCATTATAATTGTCTCATATAGAATTTGTCAATTCATATAGAACTGCTGTTAGTGTTTGTGCTTGTACATTTTCCTGACAGGATACCGTTGATATATTACAGATGGTTCAGAGGCAGACTGCTCGACCTACTATAGGGTCGGGACAGATGGAGACTTAGGCCAGGACTGTGACCTGGCAGTTGAGCCACTAGATTTTGCACACCTGGACAAGTATAGCTTAGTTAGGTTTACCTGGACTGCGATCCAGCTTGTGTTTTTAGACTGTAGTATTTTATATTATATTTTGAGATTCTGTGATGTGTTTATATCTCTGAGCTTGTGTTGGATCTTGAACTCCTTTCCAGATTTTCTTTCTATCATATTTCTATTTCGTACTATCTATCCTAGTTTGTCTTGTGATTAAGTTATGTCATATTATACCTCCGTGCGGAGATGACAGGTACCCTTATATTTTGTCCAGTTGTAGTATTTATAGACGACTTATACAGCGTTCTACCGCCGATTCTGCGGCGTAGGCTGGACGTAACCACGTACTCGTGCCCCTAATCAGGGTGCGGGTCATGACACATGCGGTCCGCGGGATGCATGCGTCCGAGGGGTCATGCGGCCAAACTCATACGGCGGCCAAGCCTCATGCGGCCAAAATGCATGCGGCCAGACTCATGCGGCCTAACTGCATGCGGCCAAAGACTCATGCGGCCTGACTCATACGGCCAAATTTCATGCGGCCAAATACTCATACGGCCAGACTGCATGCGGCCAGACTCGTGCGGCCAAAGACTCATGCGACCAGACTCATGCAGCCAGTCTCATGCGGCCAGTCTCATGCGGCCAGACTGCATACGGCCAGACTCATGCGGCCAGAGGCAAGACTGCATACGGCCAGACTCGTGCAGCCAAAGACTCATGCGGCCAGTCTCATGCAGCCAGACTCATGCGGCCAGACTGCATACGGCCAGACTCATGCGACCAGACTGCATGCGGCCAGACTCATGCGGCCAAACTGCTCTTCTTCTCTAAAATTCGAGAAAGATGGCCAAGGAACCCATGAACTTCAAACTTGTACGACTCGGCCAAAACAAAACAAAATCTAACTTTTTAAAGGTCAAATTTGGGTAAATTGAAATGCTCTACCACATGGAACTACTAGATTTTGAAAACAAGCAAGTTTAATAGATCAAAACCAAGGAAAACCGAAAATAACATAAACTTAGATCTACAAGAATCCTTCCATCAAAATCGAAAATACCAAGTGCTAAACTTGTAGAGGAGGAAGAGAAGAACAATATAGACAAATAATATCAAAGAAAAAATCAAGGATGAAAAATGCACAAATCTTCACTTTTGAGCAAGTTGTACTTGTCTAGTGGTGGTTGAGGGAAATGAATGAAAGATTATGAGGAGAGAGAAAAGGAAGAGAATATATATAGTAGGATTGGATTGGCTTAAGAAAACTCTAATCTCTAAACATGCTCTAACCATTCTACTAATGACATGCTTAAAGGCTACATACAACCATTAATAAATAATAAATAGAATTATGCAGATGCTAAATACATGATACCATGTATAGGATTCATGAAAGAATACGTATATCGGGATCGAGGAGTGACAAATTAGTAATACGTAGAACACATAAATAAATAGCATAAATGATGTAAAATATAACACTCACACTATGTATTTGAAGATTGTCTAAAATCTCCCTTAAGGCCAAGACTCGGTCGACAGTTCCTGCAGAATGGGATCTATTGGCCCACCTCAAAGCAAGTGGATCGCCCAACTTATAATTAACATTATGGGTTGGCCTTGTGAACGAAAAATACTCGTATATCCAGGCCTGGAAAAAAAAATATCGGACATATATAAACAGAACATAAATATCGGGCATATAATAACATAAAAATGTGCATATAAGAAGGAGAGATAGCTACCTCCAGTAATGTCAGATATCCATATATTTATCGCACCCCACTTCGAGATGCTAATCCAAGTTGTCGATACAAGTATTCTAGAGCAGCTGCTCCCCAAGCATACTTATGGACACGGTTGACCGTCTCCAAAAGACTGAGAATTTTTGTGTCAACACGTGTGCCACTTTTGTCTGCAAAAATTGTGCATCCAAGCACGAACCATAAATATGCACGGGCTGCACATCTTCTTTTCCTCTCATCCCTACTAGTGACATCTCCACTAAATCGAGAACGGAGCCACTCCAACCGGACCGAGCTTCTTCTCTGGCCCTGAACGGCATCGACTGCCTCCCTTTCTGTCACCCCCAATAACCTACTAAGCATTTTCTTAGGGGCCTGTGGTCCCCTTACCGACTCTGGTGCAACCACAAGTAATCTACTAACCGGGAGTCCTGTAAGACAAAATACGTCATCCAACGTAATTGTCATCTCACCGAATGGCATATGGAATGAGTTGGTCTCCGGTTGCCAACGCTCAACAAACGCACAAATTAGATTTTTGTTTGGCGTCTTATACGAAATCCATCTCAAGTATGGAATTTTAGAACGATGAATCAATAGCTTAAAATCATTACACCCTTTACCAAACTTCCATGTTTCCATCTTGGCCTTGTGGCACCAATACCTCAACAAGGGCCTACCAATCCTATTCCAAATCTGGAATGCCACATGTGTCTTAAAACTTGGGATAATTCGGGGATCTTTAGGTCCACCGGGACAAGGGCCCGTCAATACATAATCGTACCTTCTTCTTCCTCGTCTTCCTCAGCACGTGCTTCCTCTTCTTCCTCAGCACGTGCTTCCTCTTCTTCCTCAACATGTTGCTCTGCTTCTTGGGGACTGGTACGTACAGCCGCCTCTTCTTCCTTAACTTGCATGTTCAAAATATGATCGGGTTCTTCTTCATTATGTTGCTCGCTAATTTGACTCGGTACAACTGTTAGAATGGTACGTACAGCTGCCTCTTCTTCCATAACACGTTGCTCTCTCATTTGAATCGGAGCAACTGTTACTCCTTCTTGACGACTGCTACGTGCAGCTGCCAACTTTTCTAACCGACGCCTCCTATTAGAAGCTGTAGGTGGTCGTCTTCTCATATATGTCCTTCCTGCTAAATTGATTGAAATAGTAAGAATTAAATAATCTATATAGTCAAAATGAACTGCTCGACCAAAACTAGTCAAACAGATGCTTACTGTTCAACATATATAGGTCGAATGTAATAATAAAAAGCTCGACCAAGATTGATCGAACAAGCCATTTTGGTGCTCGATATATACTTGTCGAACATCTTCACAAACGTTCGACTGTTTTGTGTCGAATGTGCAGTTTGTAGCCCGACCGACTAGGCTCGGGCAGAACCATGAATACCCAAAAAAATCACAACAGAAGTCGTTCGAATAAGAAATAAAGGTATTCAAAACCCTAAAGCAGTGATCCTAAACAAAAGTAATACTTAATTCGAAGTAATGCGGTGGTTTGATTTAAAAAACTTACCAAATTGATCTTGGGATTGGGATGATCTTGGGATTGGTCTTCGGATTGGCCCTCCATTGTTACTCCTCGCAACTATGCTACTGTTCGAACAGGGAAGAATGGGCTTGGAGAATACTTCGGTCTCAGGGGTAAGCCGTTTGGAAATAGGAGAGTGGAGAGGGGAGAGGGGAGAGTGGTTTGGAAAGAAAAGAGAGTTAAACCCTTAGAATGTTGGGGTGTGCTTAGGAATTACTAGGAATTATAGTTAGGTTTTGTGTTATATAATAGAAAAGGTTATTTTTGTCATTTCGTAGGGTATACTTAGTATATATGAAAATTTTCTTCAATTAAAACGGGGTTTACTTAGCACTTAGGGTGTCCTAAGTAAGTCATGGGGTATGTTTTTCATTTAGTTTTCTTTTCCATAAAGTTCTTCTTGATTCAAAGATGGATATTGATTGTAATAAAGTTTTCCTTGATTCAAGAATAGACATTGATTGTATTTCTTCTATTTAAACCAGCCTTGGAGCTGAAGAATAAACAATGAAGCATTCACCACTTGTTTTCTAATATGGTATCAAAGCCATGTTTCCTAACCTAGGGTTTGTAAAAAAAAATTTCCTAAACCCGTTTCTTCAACCCGATTAGGCTCTCAATGGCTGATTCTAATAAATGGCAGCAAGCCCTCACCGGCTGAACAAACAACGATGACTCCTCCACGACAGAAGGCAGAGAAGGCTGCGGGAACGGCGCAATAGGCCATGGCGATGGTGGTGGTGTTGGTCGCGACGCTGGCACTGGCGGAGGTGCTGGTCGCGGCACCGGTGGAGGCGCTGGCGGCGGTACTAGACGTAGCGATGGCAGCGACAATGGAGACGAAAGTCCTTTCGGAGACGGCAACTTCAACACAGGTTTTAATTATCATGAGGGTACTCAAACTACCTCAAGGTTAATGTTCCTAAGATAAATGAAAAAATTATAATTACTGGGCCCAAATCGTTCGTTTGGTATTGGAAGGCAAAAGAAAGCTTGGTTTTTTTACGGGAGCAATAGCAGAACCGGCAATAGAAGACCCTTTTAAAAACAATAGAAGTCTGAAAACTCCTTAATTATTGCCTGGTTAGTGAGCTATATGGAAACCGCAATAGGTAAGCCGTACATGTTTTTACCTTCTGTAAAGGCAGTATGGGAAGCTGTCAAAGAAACATACTCTAATGTCCAAAATTCCTCCCAGATCTTTGGCTTAAAGTCAAAGTTGTGGCATGCTAAACAAGACGACATGGATGTAACTACTTATTATAATGAGATGTTGACTCTGTGGTAAGAGTTGGATCTCTATTATGATTAAAATTGGAGGTGTACAGAAGATAGTGTTATGTTCCTCAAGAGGCAAAAGAATGATCGTGTCTTTATGTTTCTTGTTGGACTGAATAAAGACCTTGTAAGAGGCTAAATTTTGGGGAAGATATCACTGCCAACTCTTCATAAAACCTTTTCAGAAATAAGAAGGGAGGAGGCACAAGAAGGAATCATGATGGGTAAGGCACCTAAAAGTTCAGAATCTGAAGGCTCGGCTCTGGCCACTAGGAACTTCAACGAAAGTAAGAAGTCGGACAAAACTTGGTGCGATCACTACAAACGCGCATGACATACACGTGAAACATGTTGGAAGCTCTATGGCAAGCCTCCGAACTGGAAGAAGAAAGGTGGTAATGAGGGTCGTGCATTTCAGGCTAGTAATTCAGATCAAGGGCAGCAATCTTCTTCAACTCAGCTTTTACTCACAATAGAAAAACTAGACAAATTGTTCAAACTTCTTGAATCTCAAACTCCTTGCTCTATAGCACAAAAAGGTAATTCTGCTCTTCTAGTGTCAGTCCCAACCATACTTTGATAGTAGATTCAGGTGCAACCGATCACATGACAAGTGAATCTAGTCTGTTTTCTTCATATAGTCCCTCTACAGGAAATCAAAAAATAAAAGTCACAGATGGCTCCTTTTCAGCCATTGCAGGTAAAGGTCCAATTGTGTTGTCTTCGATGTTGACTCTTAAAGATGTCCTTCATGTTCCAAACCTATCTTGTAGCTTAATGTCTGTCAGTTAATTAGCCAAAGAAAAAAACTGTCAAACTAACTTTTTCGGTTCTCACTGTGTCTTTCAGGATTTGAACTCGAAAAAGATGATTGACAGTGCTAAGGAGAATATAGGACTCTACTACTTCGATATTGGACCTAAATCACAACTAACTTCCAAACCGATAAGTTCCTGCTTTGAGTCTTTTCGTGTTTCGAATAATGATGCCAACATTATATTATGGCATTTACGATTAGGTTATCCTAGTTTTTGTTATTTAAAACACTTGTATCCTAAGTTATTTCGTAATAAAGATTTGTCTTTGATTAAATGTGAGGCATATGAATTTGCAAAATATCATCGTTCCCATTTTCCAATACAGCCTTATAAACCATCAAAACCTTTTTCTATTATTCACAGTGATGTTTTGGGGCCCTAACCGTATAAGTACACTTTCTCACAAAAAATGGTTTATCACATTTATAGATGACTATTCAAGAGTAAGTTGGATGTACTTGTTAAAGGAGAAATTCGATATTTGTCAGGCTGTAAAGGACTTTTTAAAATGGTGCAAAATCAGTTTCAGACAACTATTCAAGTCTTTAGAAGTGACAATGGCAGGAAATACTTTAACATAATTTTGGATAATTTTTTTCTTCAAAATGGAATTGTGCATCAAAGTTCATGTCCTAATACTCCTCAAAAAAATAGAGTTGCAAAAAGAAAAATAGACACTTATTGGAGGTGTCTAGATCTTTACTCTTCTCAAATAAAGTACCAAATTATTTGTGGGGTGAAGCAATTTTAACTGCTACATATATAATTAACAGAATGCCCTCCAAAGTTCTCAATTTTTAAACTCCAATTCATATTTTTAAAGAATATTTTTCTTTTACTCGTACTTCAACTGATTTGACATTAAAAAAATTTGGTTGCACAACATTTGTTCATGAACATAAGAATATTGGCAAACTCGAACCACGTGCTATAAAATGTGTTTTTGTTGGGTACTCTCCAACCCAGAAGGGATATAAATGCTTTGATCCAAAAAACAAGAAAATGTTTGTCAATATGGATGTCACATTCTTTAAAAACAAACATTTTTTTATGATACTTATCTTCAGGGGGAACATAAAGGAAGACTCATTTCAAACTGAGAACATAAGTTTTTAAATAACTTGCCCTTGTCTATATCACAAAATTCTAAGACTTGTACTTCTGCACCAACAAAAAATGGCTATGATTCATTATCTGAACCTACTCCTACTATGAGTAAGGAACTCGGTGAGTCCGAGCCTACACTTTTTCATGAAAAAATAATAAGAATTTTGAAGATGATAATAATGATGAACTAATTGAAATGCCACAAAATGAATCGTCATCTAAAGAGAACAGGATCAAATTAGGAAAGAATACTTGGAAAGGAAAGGTGTTTGTGAGAAAGAACCACAAAGAAGGGGATGTGTCCACATCTCAACACTGCCATGAATCTGAACCGGAGAATAATCAACTTCCTCATAAAAGAAAATGTAAGTCTGTCTCTGTTTCTGAGAGTCGTATCAGGTATCCTGATATAGATGATCCCATAGCTGTTAGAAAATATGTTAGATATTGCCCTAAATACCATATGTCCGATTTTATATCATATTCAAACTTGTCTTCATCATTTTCTGCCTTCTTCTCCCAATTGTCTAGTGTAGAGATTCCAAAGAATGTACAGGATGCTCTAGAAGTTCCAAAGTGGAGGGAAGCTGTATTTGAGGAGATGAAAGCTCTTGAAAAAAATAAAACTTGGAGAGTCATGACACTACCAGTTGGTAAGAAGACCGTAGAATGTAAGTGGGTGTTTACTGTGAAGTAAAATTCAGATGGGTCAGTTGAAAGGTATAAGTCTTGCTTGGTAGCTAAGGGTTTCACTCAAACCTATGACATAGATTACTCAGAGACATTTGCTCCTGTTGCAAAATTGAATACTATTAGAATACTTTTATCTCTTGGGGCTAACCTGGATTGGCCTCTACATCAGTTGGATGTTAAAAATGTCTTCCTCAATGGTGATCTAGAAGAAGAAGTATACATGGATAGTCCTCCAGGTTTTGACGACAAATTCGAATCAAAGGTATGCAAGTTGAAGAAGTCTCTTTATGGCTTAAAGCAATCTCTAAGAGCCTGGTTTGAAAGGTTTACTCAGTCTATGAAGAACCAAGGTACACTCAAGGACAAGCTGATCACACTTTATTCACCAAATTTTTCTCTGACAGAAAATTCGTTGCCTTGATTGTTAATGTAGACGATATTGTCCTCACTGGGATGATACAGTTGAAATGAGAAGAGTAAAAGAGAGACTTGCTACAGACTTTAAGATTGCAAGGACTTAGGGTCCTTAAGATACTTTCTTGGTATGGAGGTTGCTCGATCGAAGAAAGGAATTATGGTTTCATAGCCGAAATACATTTTCGATCTATTGCGAGAAACAAGAATGAGTAGTTGTCGACCAGCCGACACCCCCATGGATTCTAATACAAAACATTGGAGAGAAGGAAATATTCCTGTTAACACCGGAAGATACCAGAGGTTGGTGGGTAAGCTTATTTACTTGTCTCACACTAGACCTGACATCGCCTTCTCAGTCAGTATAGTGAGTCAGTTTATGCATTCTCCTTATGAGGAACATCTTGAGGCAGTTTATAGAATACTGAAATACTTGAAGGCCAATCCCGGAAAGGGTTTATTTTTTAAGAAGACTAGTGAAAGAAATGTGTTTATCTTCAATGATGCAGATTAGGCAGGTTCAGTCACAAACAGAAGATCAACCTCTGGATATTTTACCTATGTATGGGGTAATCTTGTGACATGGAGAAGCAAAAAACAAGGAGTTGTAGCAAGAAGCAGTGCAGAAGCCAAGTTTAGAGCTATGGCTCGGGGTATTTGTGAAGGACTATAGATTAAAAGGGTCTTAAAGGAACTTAAGATAAAAATTGAGCTTCCATTGAAGTTATATTCTGACAGTAAAGCTGCCATAAGCATAGCCCACAACTTGATTCAGCATGATAGAACCAAACATATTGAGATTGACCGTTACTTCATAAAAGAGAAATTAGAAGCTGGAATTATATGTCTACCATTTGTAACCTCTAGTCAGCAAACTGCGAACATCTTAACCAAAAGCTTAGCAACACCCGTCTTTGAGCATTTGATAAGCAAATTGGGCATGATAGATATCTATGCACCAACTTGGGGGGGTGTTGGAGAATCCTTTGATTCTCTCTCCTCTTGTTATTAGTTATTATTAGAGAAGATTTTATTATTATTAGAGAAGATTTTCTATTTTTATTTAGTTTTTCTATAAAGTTCTCCTTGATTCAATGATGGATATTAATTGTAATAAAGTTCTCCTTGATTCAAGGATGGACATTGATTGTATTTCTTCTACTTAAACCAGCCTTGGAGCTGAATAATAAATAATGAAGCATTCACCACTTATTTTCTGATAAATCGTATTCGACCAGTATTGCCATTTGCATAATAAAATCTAGTACATGTTGTTGGGCTTTGACATCCCATGTTGCGACACCGGTTAGCTCATGTATCAGCTTTTGTGACTTTGACATAATAGATAACAAAGTATATAACACGACCCAGTAGCCCACAACTCGGCATGTAGGTCCGCTTTCATCCACCTCGTAGTCCCAAAACGCATTTGAGGTTCTGGACGTAGCTTATCACCATCTGAAACACGGGTATCGTCTTCTTGGAGTTGAACCACATGTCGGCCTCGAGTTTAAAGCCCCCCCACCACAACCCCCATCGAGCTTGAAGTGTTGAGGTGCTTGAAGTTTCTCATCAGCTTCCTCACGGCGCGGCCCCTCCACTTCGACATGTTTTGCCTTCAAACGGACACGGACGCCCTCCGGGATGTACATATTACGCATGGAGATGATCATCTTCATGGCGGTTGGTGGATATTAATAATGTGTCTAGATATATTTAATTGTTATATAATAATACATAGAAAGAGAGGTTTACAAAGGGTTAGTAAATAACGTTCTGATCCATAAATAATAATAATAATATTTTTAGGCAAGAATGTGTTAGACCAACAAATTTTATATATATATATATATATATATATATATATATATATATATATATATATATATATATAGGAAGCGGATCAAAGGCCCCGCCCGCGGAGCCCCGTCGAAGCCCCGCCCCCTCCCCTGCACCATCGGATCGCGCGGGGCCCGTGTGGGTCCCGCGTGAGCCCGCGCGATCCAACGGTTAAGGGGGGCGGGGGCTTCGGCGGGGCTCCGCGGGCGGGGCTCCCGATCCGCCTCCATATATATATATATATATATATATATATATATATATATATATATATATATATATATATATATATATATATATATATATATATATAATTTGTTGCCTATATATATATATATAATTTCTTGCCTATATATATATATATATATTTTATATATATATATATATATATATATATATATATATATATATATATATATATATATATAGGAAGCGGATCAAAGGCCCTGCCCGCGGAGCCCCGTCGAAGCCCCACCCCCCCTGCACCATCGGATCGTGCGGGGCCCGCGTGGGGCCCGCGTGAGCCCGCGCGATCCAACGGTTAAGGGGGGCGGGGCTCCGCGGGCGGGGCTCCCGATCCGCCTCCATATATATATATATATATATATATATATATATATATATATATATATATATATATATATATATATATATATATATATATATATATATATATATAATTAAAATATATATATATATATATATATATATATATATATTATTATTATTATTATTATTATTATTATTATTATTATTATTATTATGTCGTAGTATTGTGTTTTAAAAAAAATGGCAAATGACTTCTTGCCTAGTGGTTAAGTGAGATGCATGCAGTCCAAGTGGTCGGAGTTCTAACCCCAGTAGAGGCGAGTTCGCCATAATTACCCATTGCTTCAATATGTATATACCCATTGCTTCAATATATATATATATATATATATATATATATATATATATATATATATATATATATATATATATATATTTTTTTTTTTTTTTTTTTTTTTTTTTTTTTTTTTTTTTTTTTTTTTTTGCATATCCGCATCCCCTCACTTTTGCATCCCCAATGCATCCCCTCATTCACATCCATTGGATCTTGTTTAAGTTATCTAATCTTAACCGTTGAAAAATCAACATTTAAGATTAGATGACTTGAACAAAGATCCAACAGCTGTTAACATAGGGATGCATAGGGGATACAAAAGTGAGGGAATGTGGATCCCTCCTCATATATATATATATATATATATATATATATATATATATATATATATATATATATATATATATATATACATTCTTACATTAAAATATTATTATTTATGGATAAAACAGTCATTCAGTAACCCTTCATAACTCACTATCTCTCTTTTTGTTTATTATTATATAATAATTAAACATATCCAAATGCATTATTAATCTCCACCAGCTGCCATAAAGATGAACATCTCTTCGCAGAAGATGGACATCCCAGAGAACGTCATCGTCCACGTGAAGGCGATGATCGTCGAGGTAGGACGGTCGTACAGGAAGCTGATGAGGAACTTCAAACACGTAAACCTTGACATTCTTCTTGTCGCACATGGGATATGGGTGGGGAGAGGGGGAGAAGCTCAAGGTCGAAGGTCGAGGCGCATTGTTCGGTTCCAAGAAGACTATGGCGACGACCCAGACGACGATCAGCCACGTCTAGAACCCCTATCACCAACTTCACCAAGGGGTGTACAAGATGCGGTTCTTCTACGTCTACTTTCCTATCAACGCCAATATCTCGATTACAGCTCTAGCATAGAAATTCGAAACTTTTTTGGGGGAGAGGTTAAATTCCTAAACTCTTTGATTTTTTTTGCATATTTCTTTCTAAGATTTCTCAACTTTGGATATGATTTTGGGACATACCTGATCGATAACATGACCGTACTGATCATGAAATGATCAAAATAAAAAGTCTCATGGATAGAATAACGGATCTGATTAAATACATGAATATGAAAAGACTCCAAAAAGAAATACAAAACCAGATCAAGGGACATGTGTTTTTGCAATACGAGAGTAGCTATACTAGGCTTATGTTCTTCAAGGTGTTCATGTGTCAATTCAAGTATCTCTTTCTGTATGCTCAATTAATATTGTATGCTCATTAATTTTAGGGCTAATTAGCATTTAGATCCTGTATTTTATTTAGATCCTAGATTTTATACCAGCCTAGAGTTTAAGTCATGACATATCCAATTGGAAAGTTTGGACCCTGGATTTTTATTTTTGGTTTTATTTTTCATATTATACCTTGAATATATGTACAAGACAACAACCAACATAGACTCGAAAGGAGGGTATAATTGAAAAACAAATTGGGGTCCAAACTTTTCATTTGGACATTTTAGGACTTAAACTCTAAGCTGGTATAAAATCCAGTGTCTACAAGCCTTTGAGACTTTCAAGATCTAGATGAGTAAAGTACAGCTTCATGATAGATTTCGTTGGTTGTCTTCCATGGGATATCATCCAATGAAATAAGAAAAGTGGTGTACATGCAATGCATGTGCCACGAAGCTTGTATACTGCTCCACCTATCACCTAGGGGTCGTCGCCCCCACTCCCACTATTTTTAATTAAATAGAGTGAATAATAAACTCATATGCCTACTCGAACCCAGGCATATAGCAAATGTTCCTAGCTTAGCCACTTGAGTTAGAGGTGATTAACCTTTTACATTCTTGCATGTAGTCGGTAAGATACGATCATGTCTATGGCTTTAAAAAAATTACAAAATAAATGATGCATGCATATCAATAAAAGGTTTTAGTCGTATGCTAATTTTAATAGTATTCTCAGAATTTTATTATCTGGACATCAAACCCATGGTTATACAATGGAATTTCATAATAATTTAATGGACTTTGGTAGAGTTTGGGCGTAACAAAGTCGTGTAGGGTTATTATCGTGTTTGGTTTTAGTTGGGTCATCTTTGTGTTTAGGCGGCTTGGGTCAAGTTCGTGAGTGGTTCTTGTCATTTTCGAATCCCAATTCAAGTTTACATTTTAGTTCGAACTGGGTCGAATAAGATTTGCATCATGTCAAATTTGAGTTGGGTCAAAGTCAAGTTTGATCGCGTTGAGTTGGATACTGGTCAAAACTGAGTTCTATCACAAAAGATGTGATAATATGCATTTTTTGTGGGGTGACAAATTTTAACAAAAATAGGTTGTAGGAAGAAAATTTTATAGATATTCCCTATACAGAGACAAGTCACCAATCGGTCTAGCGCATTTTGAACTAAACAAAATACACTAGTTCGTTTGGCGCATAGTGTGTAGTCAATTATTTTAAGAAAAACTATATTAACAACGGTTGAATTTTCGACCGTTTAGATCATAATGGTTAGATTTTTCTACATCCTATAAATTGAGGAGGGGGAAAGAAAGAAGCTTTCAAACCATTCTATATTATCTTCTCCTACAATCTCCTATACAATCTTCTCTAGTCATAAGCTCTCCATTAAGAATATCTACAATCTCTATTCACCATGATCAAAGCCTAAGAATATTATTGTCGTATTGGGATGTATACTAAATGAAATATCTTACAAAGGAGGTTTAATCCAACTTCTTCTAACTTGTCAGGATATTATGTTAGAAAATTTATGAAATCTTATTATCGATTGTTTTTTCATCCAATATGATTTTATACTAAGACACATTTTTACCTCTAGTTGTTTATTATTAGATGGTTAGGAAGCATAGAATTTTGTTCTTGAAGCTAATTCACAATCATCTTATATAAATAATTATGTTATGCCACCATTATCAAGGCGTAATATTAGTAGTCAACATTTTTCTAATAACCAAACTATTAATATTGGTCCTAGTTCTTATCACCAAATTGATTTGTTTACTGAAGAAGAACATATATTAAATGAAGGTGATCATGATGACGATGAGAGGAGGGTGATGAAGATGATGACGAGATGAAGATGATGATAAAAATAGTGACGACTTAATTAAAAATTTACTCCCGAATATATGATGGAAAATCATTTGAATCTTGCTCTAAATTTAGAAGTCTTATAAGTGATATAGAAATTGGAAATAATTTTATTTGTTTAGCTAGTACGAACAACACTTGGGGAATTATATATACTTATGATGAACCAAGTTGTAACTAGAGAGTATACTCTAAAGTCATTGGTAAAGACAAAACTTTTTTTCCGTACATTAGATAGTCGATTTCTTGTTTAAGTGGACTTACAACATGATGTCATCCACAAGCTACTACTACTACATGTGTTAAAAATAAGATAATTGGTACAATTAGAGATAACCATTCATATAATCCATCACTGGTTGTAAGGTATATATATCAAATATTCTAAACCTTGAAAAGTTCGAAAGAATGGCATTAGTTGAAATTAATGGTAGATATGTTGATGCATATGGTAGTATAAAAGAATATGCTTATATAACTATTGAAACAAAATCCGGGAGTAAATGTTTTATAAAGACTACGAAAAAATAATAACTTTCAAAGAATTTTTTTTTGTTACAAGGCATATATCGATGGTTTTTAAGTGATTTTTTTTATCTATGATTAGTATTGATGCCACTTTTCATACATCTACATATCAAGGTAATTTATGTGTTGCATGTGCTAATAACTCTACCCACCATTTATATTCAATTGCTTATGTTGTTGCTGAAAGTGAAAATACTGATTCGTGGGCGTAGTTTTTTAGAAAATTTGAGAAGATCTCTTGAAAGATTTTTTTTATCAATGGGATATCATTTCATTTATATCAGATAAACAAAAATGATTAAAAAAATAGTATGTGTGTAACTTTTCTAGACTCGACAACATTTTTGTTGTATTTAATGTATTTTAAAAAATTTAAAAACTTCCTCGAGCACTACATCGTCTCTAGCGAAGTCGACGCTTGACTGGTCGCCACCACTAGATCTGGCACCCAGTAGCTAGAACTAGACAGTTATTGGACCGAAGCCTTCGATCTTCGACCACTCAGTTGCCGTCGAGCCCTGGGCAGCGCCTTTCCTCTCCGGACCACTTTTTGATGACCTACCACCACTCACAACCAGTCAACCAAACCTTTCGTGTGAGCTCCCTCCTTCCATTCTTCTTCCTTTTCACTTCTTTCTTTTATTTTTTAGTTTGTTTTCCCTCTCTTAAGAAAGAGTGGGTTATAGGGGAATAAAAATGATAAATGATCCACAGTTTTTGCCCGCAGGCATGACCGCGGGCCTACATGGCCGAAGTTTGTTCCCCTTATTTGCGTGGGGACCACTACCGATAGACCAGTCAATGGGAGGTTGCCACATGGACTGCGGGCCAAAAGCACGGTCCATATAGCAGCGTTCGGGAAACGGCTTGTTCGGGCTAGGCCGTGGGCCATATCTCAAGAGGAAAAGAAAGTTTCATTTATTAACAGATGTGGGCTTCTATAATTATAGTTTGGGCCCTTATAATATTTAGTAATAGACAATGGTATTCGGGGTGAGTATTAATAAGAAGGAACTGGTTAGGTGTTGGGCCTTTAGTTTGGGCCTACAGGATATTATTTTGGAATTAAGAATGGGCCAGTTTATAGGAGAATGGGATTTTGGGATCATTTTGGTTCTTATAAGTAAATAAATATTTAGTGATTGATTTTGGGTCTGATTGAAAAAAAATTTGGTTTATACAATAGCATTAAGGTTGAGATTTAGGAGTATATATATATATATATATTTTTTTTTTTTTTATATATATATATATATATATATATATATAGTTTATGGTAAGGAAAAATATATTAGTTTATGGACTTTTGGACTTCATAGGAATTATTGAAAGGATATTTTTGCCAAGTGCTTAAGGGAGTTTTATGGGCTAAATGGGAATTTCATGATTTATAGGGAACCTAATACCTAAGTATTGTATTTTATTAGGTTTGGACTAAGGAGCGACTTCAGCAGTTATGGACCTAAGGCAAGTACACTACAACTTGAATTTTACTTTGTGATTCAATTTTGCATAACTTCCGTATTGGACACTTGATTGACACTAATTATTGTACATTGATTGTGCCTATTGTACATTGATTGATTGTGAGTCGGGGTTGGAAAAATATTTAGCCAACATGTGAACAAACTCCCGTAGTGTAATATTATGAATAGCTTAGTTGCACATCGTGCATGTGTGGTTAGGCCGTACCATATTCTATTGTTCTTATTGTGCTTACCAGCCGATCATATGTTAGATTGATATTTTAAATCACTATTGCATTGATTGAGTGTTCATTATTTCAGTTATTGTACCATTATCCAGCTACAGGTTAGTCCATACCATTATTATTGCTTTACAGTTTTACATTGTATATGTTCATTTCGTAGGATTGTACTTTTCTCCTTTTCTGACTGGATACGTTGCAGGTGATGATGAGTTATATCATTGTTATTATGATCCTCAGTATAGGATAGTAGCAAATGTTGGTTTGGATGCTAGCTTGGAATAGAGATTTGGACATTGATGTAGGAATTCATTGTATATATTCAATTTCAGCTGATGTGTTGTACTTTGAGATTTGAATGATTGTACGTATATAGTAGTTGATGATGTTGCACTTACATCCACTGAATTTGTCTTCAGATACTCTTGTACAAGATGTGGTAAAGAATTAGTAAAATGTGTGATGTTGTGGTGATTTGATATTGGGGACTATGATTATATTTGTGATGAGTAAATTGATTATCGTAATCATTTGACGATTATTGAGGTCTAAACAGCTAATTACCGTCGATTCTAGTCGACAAGTACGACTTTTGGGGGCAGTCCCTATTGTAGAACACCTGGGACTTATCTTTGTTAAGGGAGAGCCCTGATAACTCTTCGAACTCCTGAAGAACCCGTATTAGTTAGTGTATACTCTGCTCGTTCAGTTCTAGAAACACCAACAGATCATCTGCGTATATGATATGAGTAATAGTTGGGGACACTCGATGAAATAGCGGAGTGATGCACTTTTTGTGAACTTCGACTTCAAGTAGACAAAAAAATACTCCATAACAACTGTAAACAAGTAAGGCGATAGAGGATCATCCTGGCCAAGATCTTTGTTGCTACGAAAGAACCCAAATGGCTGCCCGTTAATACGGATCGAGAATGAAGGAGTAGATATGCATTCTTCTATCCGGTCCACCCACCATCTGTCGAACCCCATGCTCTCCAGAACTTTGCAAACAAATTTTCTGTTCAGCATATTATATGCCTTCCTTAAATCAAGTTTTATATGCCCCTTCTTTCCCCCTGTCTTGTTGAAGTCTCTAACCATTTCGTGGGTGAGGAGACAATTATCTGCAATCGATCTTCCTTTCACAAATACAGCCTGGTTTACCAAAATTAGACCCTACATGATCTCCTTCATTCTATTAACATGAGATGCGTTATTATTTTATATATATAATTACAACAAGCTATCGGTCTAAAATCACCCAGTGTGGTCGTTCCTTCCGTCTTTGGGATTAACAAAAGAAATGTATGATTCATCTGTCGTAGGAGCCGTCCTGTGGTGAAGAAGTCATCCACCATCTATAGCAACGAGTCTTTTGCCTGTGTCCAGTAATTTTGATAGAAGGCAGCATTGAATCCGTCAGGACCCGGGGACTTGTTAGGATCAACACTCTCCACTATATGTTCAATTTCTTCCATCGTCACCTTGCGATGAAGCACCTCGTTACCTCTATTAATGACAAGTCTCTTGCACGTAATTTTAGGGAAATCCTCCGCATAATTGACTTGGTTATATAATTTCTTATAATAAGTTATAGTTTTTTCTTGTATTAGTGAAGCTTGGGCAAGAGAGTTGTCACACCCCGCTCCCATATAGGAGCGATCGTCCTCGCTAAGGCATGATGCCGCAGGAGCCTAGATTGTGCTTGTGAAAGGTGGGTTCCATAACGGCCGATTACAGCGGCTGCAATGGGGTCGTCGCACAGAAGTCCCAAGCAAAGACATTGAATAATAGCAGCAAAAATTTGAAGCAAAACACAAGTTATTCAAAAGAAGCTCTTTATTGATATTGAAACAAAGGTTACAATGGGACGCAAGCCAAGATTATAATCACTCAAGCTCACTCTTCTCATATTACAAGTCACTCAGCTCTCTCTTCTCTCAATACTTGTCTCAAGCCAGCGGATGCTTCAGATAGGCGACGTCCATACATTATGTCACGTATAAGTCCTGACTCCACGCGGTCGCACGCCTCGAATTACCAAGGAACTCCGTTCCTTGACGCATCCAAGCGAGCTCCGTGCCACGAGCTTCTACTTGTTCCTGCACATAAATACTTTATGGGTGTCAGTACTCAACTGTACTGGTGGAATGAGCTCCTCGCCCACCCATACAAAGCCAACACGTTAATTTTACTTTGTGCAACATAGTCCCTTTGTATTGTCTTTCTACTCTTGCCTTAGAATTAGTTTTATGACATAGACTCTCGGACTATTTAGTATCTCTAAACCGTCACCGTGCTATCGCACCGATAACTTCCTTACCCTTGCCTCAAGACCGTTCTCGTGCTTGCAACGTCAACGCACCAACTCGTACTTATTTTTCATGCCAAACTCTGGGACGCAATGACTCGGTCGTGCCATGAAACTCGATTCGTGCTTCAATATCTCTGAGGCAGTGCCTCCTCACTTAGTTTTACCAATACTTGTGTTGTGATAACGCGACCGTGTCTCACATTTTGAGGTCGTGCCCTGCAACTCAACATAACTTAACCAAACTTGCCCTATGGCCCTTCTCGACTTAACTCACAATAACTTAAGTCTGACTTATGCAACTCTATGCCAACGACTTAAGACTCGATGCCACATCTCGTACCGAAGCACGGGCCTTTGCTATAGCCAAATCCTAGGCTCTAAAATCATGATGCAGACCGTGCACACATACCTTATCAACACAACTCGTGCCGTACTTGTATTCTTTTTGTTTAGACCGACACCGTGCATGCAGATTGCCATTCAGCATGCCAACTTATCTATATGAAAGGTCACTGGCATTAACTAGCCATCGTAGACATAGCCTGGGATCCTTGCACCGCAAGTAGCAAACTCTGATGCAAGTCCCCAAACTACCGATTGCTTCATATCCAGCTCAGCTATAACCTGTTTCTTCCTAGGCCGAGTCGGTCCCGTGGCCCCGGGTTGCAGCTCGAAGAAACAATCGCCCTCGTCAACAAGATTTCCATAACCACGCACCTACGCTAACTTCTAGACTTAACGTAATTGCATGTCCTAATCATTACCACTTAGTTCCTTTGCTTTACTTCTTCTACTTTTCATACTTCTTTTGTAGAGCCCAAACCAGGGTTGCCTCGGCGACTGACCTGCAGTCCCGTCATATTTTTTCTCGGCGACTGACCATCGCTCGAACTTAACATTGCGACTAACCATCGCTTAGAGCTAACATTCTTCTGACTCAGGAAACAGCTACTGCATAGCCTTCCTACTTAACTTGGACATAACGTGTTCCTTAAGTGCCATAGACTGTGGCTAACTTCCCACTGAACCAACCGTGGCTCGTGCCTTATACCAACTCATTTTCTACGTGACGCTATCGCCCAAGTCATACCTTGTAGGACGAGCCTTGAGATCGTGGGACTAAGTAACTTGACAACCATAGAAGTAGCGGGACAGTGCTTGCTATGACTTCGATAGTCCAGCATTACTTTGCCTAATTTAATCGAGCCTACAACTTAAACCGTGGGACGAGCAAAGGCTATGCCAAGCCTTGCATCGTGGAAGCGTGTATGCTTTATCGAGCATTTATGCGAGTGAAGCCTATGACTTAGGCTAATTCATAGTTTTATGTCGAAGACCAACTTTCCTTCTCCTAAGCCACGGGACGAAGGACCGAGTGTCATTTTTTAAAGCACGCCATGCACCAACTCTAAGCCGAATGTTGGACATTTCCATATTCTAACTCAATCCGACCCGAGTTGGGATTATTTTCTTAGCTATGTGGATTCATCTCTTTTATTATCAAGCCTACTTTTGTATTTAAAAACTTTCGTTTTATTAGTGCGAAGGCCAAGCTGAGGCAAGTTCACCGAAGCCACCCACCTGAACGAGGAGTCGCCTCGACCGAACGGGCCTTCGAGTCACCGTTGCATGGCTAAGTCCGAACGCCGTTATCGTTTTGATTCCTCCGATTGACTGAGCGGGACGGGACACTACATCATACACCACTCAGAAAAAGTTTTTTCCCCGAAACTAACTGAGTACTTACTTATTGGCTTATCACTTTACTCAATAGTCAAAAACTCTCGCACACACTACTCCTATGCGTTCCCTCAATCCGAGTCACGCTCGCACTACCATCAATCTTTTTTCGAAACACCATTTTAAAATCTTTGACACTTTTCTATTTCTCTAGTCTCACTTGATTCAACGTATCACTTAGTTGGATCGTGCACATATTCTAGGCGTCCCTAAAATACATACATTTTAGCCAAGCCTCGTGATAGAGAATCCGCCGTCACCACTCGAGTCGGATCGTGCACATATTCAGGCATCCCTGATATACATGCATGTCAACCGAGCCTCATGAGTGGTGCCTCCACAATTTCTATCGCTCCACACTGGGATGTATGGCTAACCGCTAGGCTATCTCTCCAGGCTATAGTCAATCCGTCAGTATTGGAATCATAGTTCCCAAAAAATAATATCAACACTGACCCCATCCTAAGGTCAAACCAAAGTTGATAGTACGGGGTTCTCTATCCAAGCTCGCATCACTCCGATTTCTAAACTTCGAGCATAGATTTCCTACATACCTCCCGACATTCGTCGCATGGAGTCTGAGTCATTCAGCAAAGCCATCCTATGATAACTCACGTTCAACCAATCCTCGACATCTTAATATTACTCGTCCAACTAGCAATTCACATAGCCTATCTCTTCGAACACGTTCGATATAATCCACCTATCAATCCCTTCCAAGTCAAGCACGCTACGACACGACTTGTCGTTAAACCATAATTCTCTTTCCATACTTCCTAAATCATTTATCCCAATTCACGTAATTGATCACAAGGTCGTCTTACTTAATAATATGTTGTGCCCTAATCTCATGCGAGTCCGATTATCTATGGTGGGCATGAATCACCATGCAACGCTCCCGCAGATTAATCATTCTCATTGGGGCGTAACTCTTGTTTGAGTCCTAGACTAATTTATTCTCGATACGCAGATCGGACCTACTCAATCCTCAAGTTTACTTAGTCATCAAACACAATTTTGAACAATTTTCGAATTCACCTTCGTCTTAAACCACAAGTCGAAGCAATCCAAATTACTACGTTCTGATTTTCCGGGTTCGATCGTTCCCGTGACATCAATCACTATGTCAGCGCTCACGCGGAACGATCGCTCCAAATCTGACGTGACGCATGCATGAGACTAGAGTTGCACTCGTGCAAGACAAGAATGTCGACGCTGTGCTTATTAGCATAACCATTAAGACACTATCATTTTCATCCTCCTAAGTATAACATCCATCGGAACGATAACACTTGCACGATCATCATTCCTCAGATCTGAGTACCCCCAAGTTATCGTATATCGATCTTTGATATACCTCAATACCATCAACGATATATGTAACCTGACGATCTTCATTTGCAACGAATTCTGAGTCATGCGACTGATGCTATCGTCTGACTGGATAATTTTCTCGACATTCAAGATCAAGTTCGATCATTATCCCTCGAATCATTTACATCATCAATTTTCTCAAACCAAATTCACGTATTGTTCAACCGTCTACCTTAAGTCATCGACCAACGTATTTTCTCAATTCGCATCATTTCTTGCTAACTCAAATCATCAAGCAACATTCATTCCAATCCTTAGTATTATTTTTGTAACTTCAAAATCAAATATTTCATGCACGCTATCTTTCCGTCGTGCTAACTTTTCGTATACGATCCGTATCAATTTTTCTCGATCAAGTCATCCATTCGTATACCCTAACTTTTTCCTCAATTTGATTTCACCTACTCAATCATTTTGTATTTCATACTCGCGTAATCACTATCCCATGCGCGTCATCTCTAATTTGTTTGAATCGACTCGTCCAAATCTTCAAGACTATAACTTATTCAACGATACTCAATCTACGGCTTTGCATACACGTGACGCTTGCTGATAGACCCGTCGATACCTCTCATTCTCAATCGATCGACATCCCTGAAGCTATCGCATACACCACTCAGGGATGAAGTCATTTGACAAATCCTCAAAACTATCATTCGAATCAAAATCGACTTCTTTAAATTTTTCGTTCGAACCATTTCTCGAATTTTAAGCACGTTCATCTATATTGCATCAACAATAACATCGTCGTTCGATAGCACCCCTATCGATAATTATCTTATTTACTCAATCAAGTCTAACTCATTCTCGTCCGACACTATTCAATTCTCGCACTCGACTTTTGCTAAGGTCGACCCAACTTTGGTGTATATGCCCAGCCCAACTTAGCCAACCATGCTTAAGCGAACCATCTTTTGTTTTTGTCACGACCTGCACCCGCTTTTCGGATGTGAGCTCGTGAGCAAACCAGCTACGTATCGAACGGACTCCAGCCCGACTCGAATACGTAACCGCTGTCAAGGCTATGGTATACTGCCAAATCATGACAATACAATCTATATCTCAATCCATAATAAGAATATGAAACATGAATAAACAATTATGGGTCATGGTCTGTACCCCATTAGTATATTGTCTGATTAGACTCCAAGAATGATATGAGTCTATAAAATAAGCAGAATATATCATAGTATAGAATATAAAGCTCGAAAGGATAATAAAGAAATATCACAAGCAAATACATGTATTCCTGCAGGTGTAATCACTACCATCATGATCCATTAACTAACTCCATGCAATCAGCTACCTGAAGAGATCATCAGGTCCTCAGGGGACATAGCAAGATACATAAAAACATGCATATCTAACAGTTTAATCATGCCATAATATAAACAGGGTATAAACAGAAACTAGACATGAGACTGACATATGGCTACTGATAGGTAACTATGAACGGATACGTGATCAACTATGCAAAAATGAACCGCTGGAAAAATAAGAGATCAATGGAATACCAAACCCTTGCCCCGAGTGTGGACTCGCAGGTTTGAACTAATCACTAACCCTCGCCCCGAGTGTGGACTCGCAGGTTAGTTCACGACAAACACCCTCGCCCCGGGTGTGGACTCATATGTGCAAATAGATCAAGAAAAATACCCTCGTCCCGAATGTGGACTCACAGGTATAAACGGTCAACCCTCGCCCCGATGGTGGACTCGCAGGTTGTGAAAAACGATACAAAAATAGCAATTCAATTACACATACTTGTAGACACGACTCAGTCAAGGTACAGGTGATGTCACGGTACAACTCAGTCATGACACAGGTAAGGACAACTCTAGCATGAACCATAATGTGGACAAGCCTGGTGTAACTACGCTATCAAGTCAGAAAATACTGATATACAAGCAAGACAATAAACTAGTAAACATGGTATCATATAAATCTATAGCAACTAAGGTAACTAAAGATAACATACTAAAACAGATGAACTATAAGCATAAAAATGAATTGTAGAGGGAGGCAAGGTATCTTGTCTGGAGGTTGCACGCAGATCCAACAACAATTTAGTCAACTACTAAGCCATAAAGTCCAAATCATCACAACTATCTCCGAAGGCTGAAATAGATATTGCCAACATTCTCAGAATAGTCAAATTAGCTAGGTTTGCCTGTCCTTAAGTCCAATTCTGGACACAGAGGTAAAACGGTAATTTTGGGCAAAAATGATGTCCGCCGTTGTACCCGCTTTGCACCGAAAAGTGTGCCAGGGTCAATGGTCTCTAAAGTCATCAAACTATACATCTACGGGTTTGTTTTGATGATATGAACCTAATGGTATGTCCAATTTTGGATTTCGGCGGGCCGTGCACAAAATCGCCCTTTGAGTCAGACCGTAGGGCCCGCAAAACGGGGATCCGATCAACTGTCGCATAATTGGACCAAACTTGGCATGCAGGACCAGAAAAACGATACGGTCCTGCTGGCATAATTTTTGTCTCAATTTGACGAACGTGCACGAAGTAATTAAGAAATTTGCAAAGAGGCCAATACGGTGAATTTTGACGGATACGCATCAAATTCGTCGCTCACACGCGACCAATTTGAATTCCGTCAAAGCCCACACGTCCACGAAGCCATTACGCACCTTTCGATGCTTTCGGTTCGTGACCACGTCGCCCGGTTTGGTGGGATGCACGTCGTATCGGAGTATTTTTGAGATTTTTGAAATCTGTTTCTCATGCTTTTTCATGATTTTTAACCCTATTTATCTTACTGTATAAACCATTAAAAATACAACTAAAGATGGGGTTTCCATCTCGGTTAGGTTTTCTATGACTCTGTTCAAACACAATGTTGAAACAGAGGAAGGATCGGCGAAAAATTGCCTTCCAAAACTGGTGTTGGGAATGGATTTATATTCTGTTTTTGAACAGTTTTCTTCAAACTTTGAATCGATCTTCTGGCCAATATAAAGCATATAAATTCGATCAAATTGAAAGGAAATAATCTCGTATGGGTTGGGGACATACCCGAGAAAACGGTTCGCGAAACCATTGAGCGGTTGTCGAAATCCAACGCCACGAAGTCGGCCTAGTCACAACCGCTTTCTGCTACTGCTATGGTTGTTGTTGCATGCGCGCGGCCTTTCCGGCCGGCGACGGCTGCCCCCCGGCGACGCGTGGAGTCAGGGCGGTGCGCCAGGGATTGGGGGAATGGCGGAGCGAGTGTTTAGGGTTTTTAGGTTTCGAACTCATCTCTCTCTCTCTGTCTATATAACTCTGTTAGCAGAGCATGTAGGGTCGGGTTTCTGGCCGCTGGGTTCTAGCTCCTTGGCTCGAGTGGGCCAGAGGCTTACTGTGGGCTAGCTGCTGTGTTGGGCCTGGCCGAGAGCTGGGCCTTGGGTTTTAGTATATATATATATATATATATATATATATATATATATATATATATATATATCTGCGTTTATATATATATATATATATATATATATATAAACGCAGATATATATATATATATATATATATATATATATATATATATATATATATATATAAACGCAGATATATATATATATATATATATATATAATATATATTATATATATATATATATATATATATATATATATATATCTGCGTTTATATATATATATATATATATATATATATATTATATATAATATAAACGCAGATATATATATATATATATATATATATATATATCTACTATATATATATATATATATATATATTATATATATATATATAAACGCAGATATATATATATATATATATAATATATATATATATATATATCTGCGTTTATATATATATATATATATATATATATATATATATATATATAATATATATATATATATAAACGCAGATATATATATATATATATATATATATATATATATATATATATATATATATATATATATATATATATATATAATATATATATATATATATATTCCCAAATTTAATAAACGTAGAAAATGTTTTTAATAAAATACTATAACCACTTCTAGAATATTTACACCATAATATTATCATATATATATCTATATATATATATATATATATATCTATATAGATATTATATATATATATATATTATATATATATTAAAAAAAATATATATATATATATATATATATATATATATATATATATATATATATATATATATATATATATATATATATATATATATATTTATATACACATGTATACATACATACCTATATGGCTTATGTAAATATATTAAACTAGAAATTATTGAATATGCTATAATTAGTATACCATTTATACGAATCACTCGAAAGACTATAATAGGAACTATATATATATACACATATATATATACATATCATTTATATAATAAATGATTTGATAAATATAAATTGTTATCATTTAATAACAAAAAAATAATATTAATGATAATAAAAATCCTAATAACAGTTAAAATAGCCAAAAAATATTTCTGATGGATGTAACATGCACACTACTTATCTGGCTCCAGAAGATCATACAAATTTTGTAAAACACTATTTAATAATACCTATAATCTACCTATAACAAATATTTAGAAAATAATTTCCAATTCTAAAAATATATATACAAAAATATTTGCATTTACCAAACATGTCTACAAGGCTGTATTTGGTCCCGGTACATGCCTACATGGGCTTGGATTTGACTTGGGCCCAATCTGGACAGGTTCGGTACAACTGGGTTCCCTAAAACTCAATGATATAATTAAATAATAGATAAAACCCTCGGTAAGGGTTAAGTCGCAACTTGGCCTGGTTTTCCTAATTAGGACGTCGCTATGGCTCCGTCTTCCATGGCATGGCTAATACACTAGTCAAGGCACGCCATTGCACTATTCGTGCCATGATTCCTAGTCGTCTTGTACTCCCAATCTCAATCATGGCTAAAGTCATCTACAGTAATAATTAACTAAATAATTATTTATAAAAACAAAAAAATCACCATTTTAATCAAATAAATAAATAAAAAATATT
Source organism: Iris pallida (assembly GCA_029216955.1). Lineage (NCBI taxonomy): Eukaryota > Viridiplantae > Streptophyta > Magnoliopsida > Asparagales > Iridaceae > Iris > Iris pallida. The sequence goes on along the minus strand of JANAVB010011000.1, from coordinate 542,305 downwards.
TCAAAAATCTTCGGGAAGGGAGGCTACAAATCTACCCACCTTAAAAATAATTTCGTCCTCGAAATTCTAATTCATAACTATTCCTTAAAGTTCAAAGTCTAGTATTTTCTTAATCTCCTCAAATTTAATTTCTCAAAAATATTCTATAACCTTCTCTAGCCATTTTATAACTCCGAATACTTGGGGACATCTACCCACCTTTGGTCACACTACTCCTCAAAATACGATCATTAAAATCTTATAATCCTCTAACTAGTTGCTAACAATTCTACTGGCAGATATCCAGGCATATGGCAACTATAATCTCTCATTTCTATAAACAACCAAAACTCAATAATCATGCAATATTATACTATAATTTAAGATTTCTGATGAATTCTAGACAGCACGATCGTTCGTCACCCCGAAATAGGAATAGACGAGAATCAATGATATGGAAAGCAAGGAAGAATAATCGAGAACAAATATGAAATTTTAAGGACGTAGCAAAATTTCTAGAAAAGTTTTCAAGGCGAAGTGGATGGAGATTCCTAGGGTTTAGTCAAATTTGCAGGCTCGTATCAATACAGTTACGTAACCGATACGATATGCTCTGACCTGCATGGGCCACCAAAAAACTTGTTACGACCCGCACCCGCTTTTCGGACGCAAGCTCGTGAGCAAGCCAGCTACGTATCGAACGGACTCCAGCCCGACTCGAATACGTAACCGCTGTCAAGGCTATGGTATACTGCCAAATTCTGGTAATGCAATCTATATCTCAATCCACAATAAGAATATAAAACATAAATGAACAGTTATGGGTCATGGTCTGCAACCCATTAGCATATTGTCCGATTAGACTCCAAGAATGATATGAGTCTATAAAATAAGCAGAATATATCATGGTATGGAATATAAAGCACGAAATGATAAAAAGAAATATCACAAGCAAATACCTGTATCCCTGCAGGTGTAATCACTACCATCATGATCCGTTAACTAACTCCACGTAATCAGCTACCTGAAGAGATCATCAGGTCCTCAGGGGACATAGCAAGATACATAAAAACATGCATATCTAACAGTTTAATCACGCAACGATATAAACAGGGTATAAACAGGAACTAGACATGAGACTGACATGTGGCTACTGACAGGTAACTATGAACACGGATACGGGATCAACTATGCATAAATGAACCGCTAGAAAAATAAGAGATCAATGGAATACCAAACCCTCGCCCCGAGTGTGGACTCGCAGGTTTGAACTAATCACTTACCCTCGCCTTGAGTGTGGACTCGCAGGTTAGTTCACGACAAACACCCTCGCCCCGAGTATGGACTCGCAGGTGCAAACAGATCAAGAAAAACACCCTCGCCCCGAATGTGGACTCGCAGGTACAAACGGTCAACCCTCGCCCCGATTATGGACTCGCGGGTTGTGGAAAACGATACAAGAATAGTAGTTCAATTACACATACTTGTAGACATGACTCAGTCAAGGTACAGGTGACGGCACGGTACAACTCAGTCATGACACAGGTAAGGGCAACTCTAGCATGAACCATAATGTGGATAAGCCTGGTGTAACTACGCTATCAAGTCAGGAAATACTGATATACAAGCAAGACAATAAACTAGTAAACATGGTATCATATAAATCTATAGCAACTAAGGTAACTAAAGATAACATACTAAAATAGATGAACTATAAGCATAAAAATGAACTGTAGAGGGAGACAAGGTATCTTGCTTGGAGGTTGCACGCAGATCCAACAACAATTTAGTCAACTGCTAAGCCATAAAGTCCAAATCATCACAACTGCCTCCGAAGGCTAAAACAGACATTGCCAACATTCTCAGAATAGTCAAATTAGCTAGGATTACCTGTCCTTAAGTCCAATTCTGGACACAGGGGCAAAACGGTAATTTTGGGCAAAAACGATGTCCGCCGTTGTACCCGCTTTGTACCAAAAAGTGTGCCAGGGTCAATGGTCTCTAAAGTCGTCAAACTATATGTCTACGAATTTGTTTTGATGATACGAAACCAATGGTATGTCCAATTTTGGATTCCGGTGGGCCGTACACAAAATTGCCCGTTGAGTCAGACCGCGGGGTCCGCAAAACGGCGATCCGATCAACTATCTTAGAATTGGACCAAACTTGGCATACAGGACCAAAAAAATGATACGGTCCTGCTGGCAAAAGTTTTGTCTCAATTTGATGAACGTGCACGAAGTAATTGAGAAATTTGCAAAGAGACCGATACGGTAAATTTTGACGGATACGCATCAAATTCGTCGCGCACACATGACAAATTTGAATTCCGTCAAATCCCACACGTCCATGAAGCATTACGCACCTTTCGATACTTTTGGTTCACGACCACGTCGGCCGGTTTGGCGGGACGCACGTCGTATCGGAGTATTTTTGAGATTTTTAAAATCTGTTTCTCATATTTTTTTCGTGATTTTCAACCCTATTTATCTTACTGTATAAACCATTAAAAATACAACTAAAGATAGTGTTTCCATCTCGGTTAGGTTTTCTATGACTCTGTTCAAACACAATGTTGAAACAGAGGAAGGATCGGCGAAAAATCGCCTTTCAAAACTAGTGTTGGGACTGGATTTATATTCTATTTTTGAACAGTTTTCTTCAAACTTTGAATCGATCTTCTGGCCAATATAAAGCATATAAATTTGATCTAATTGAAAGAAAATAATCTCGTATGGGTTGGGGACATACTCGAGAAAACGGTTCGCGAAACCATTGAGCGATTGTCGAAATCCAACGCCGCGAAGTCGGCCTAGTCACAGCCGCTTACTGCTACTGCTATGGTTGTTGTTGCACGCAGGCGGCCTTTCCGGCCAGCGGCGGCTGCCCCCGGCGGTGCGTGGAGTCAGGGCGGTGCGCCAAGGATTGGAGGAATGGCGGAGCGAGTGTTTAGGGTTTTTAGGTTTCGAACTCCTCTCTCTCTCGATCTATATAACTCTGTTAGCAGAGCATGTACGGTCGGGTTTCTGGCCGCTGGGTTCTAGCTCCTTGGCTCGGGTGGGCCTGAGGTTTACTGTGGGCTAGCTGCTGTGTTGGGCCTGGCCAAGAGCCGGGCCTTGGGTTTTAGTTTTACATATATATATATATATATATATATATATATATATATATATATATATATATATATATATATATATATATATATATATATATATACATACATGTATATTTCTATATATATACATTCAAGGCAAATATATTTATATATTTATATATACTCCCAAATTTAATAAAACCCAGAAAATGTGTTTAATAAAATACTATAACACTTCTAGAATATTTACACCATAATATTATCATTATATATATGTATATATATTTATATATATATATATATATATATATATATATATATATATATATATATATATATATTAACAAAAAGCAATTCATTGAAATAAAGGGTGGCTCTGAAAGAGCATTACAAGCGGGTCCAGGGCCGAGAAACACAAAACGGGCCCTGCATGAACAGGTGGGAATTAGAAAAGGTAGGAAGTCGAAAAATCGAAAATCCTGAAACCAAAATTATGAAAATACTAAAACAGTAAACGAAATTTCAAAATTTCGAATAAGCGGGTGAGGGGGCCCTGCCCGTTGGGGAAAAGGCACACGGCCCAAGAGGGATATATATATATATATATATATATATATATATATATATATATATATATACACATGTATACATACATACTATATGGCTTATGTAAATATATTAAACTAGAAATTAATGAATATACTATAATTAGTATACCATTTATATGAATCACTCGAAAGACTATAACAGGAACTATATATATATATATATATATATATATATATATATATATATATATATATAAATCATTATATAAATCATTATATAAATATAAATCATTATATATATATATATATATATATATATATATATATATATATATATATATATATATATATATATATATATATATATATATATATATATATATATATATATATATATATATATCATTTATATAATAAATGATTTGATAAATATAAATCGTTATATATATATATATATATATAATAAATGATTTGATAAATATAAATCGTTATCATTTAATAACAACAAAATAATATTAATGTTAATAAAAATCCTAATAACAATTAAAATAGCCAAAAAGTCGTTTCTGATGGATGTAACATGCACACTACTTACCTGGTTCCAGAAGATCATACAAATTTTGTAAAACACTCTTTAATAATAATAATAATAATAGCTATAATCTACCTATAACAAATATTTAGAAAATAATTGCCAATTCTAAAAATATATATACAAAAATATTTGCATTTATCAAACATGTCTACATGGCTGTATTTGGTCCCACTACATGCCTACATGGGCTTGGATTTGACTTGGGCCCAATCTGGACAGGTTCGGTACAACCGGGTTCCCTAAAACTCCATAATATAATTAAATAATAGATAAAATCCTCGGTAAGGGTTAAGTCGTAACTTGGCCTGGTTTTTCTAGTTAGGACGTCACTATGACTCGGTCTTTCATGGCATGGCTAATACACTAGTCAAGGCACGCCACTGCACTATAGATATTTAAAATAGAAAAAAAAAATAGAGAAATTATGTGGGATACTTGGACAGTCATGGGAGAACAACATGGGACTTGGATTCGGGTTTGGTCGAGCCGGGTCGAGTCAAAATCGGACCGGGTTCAATAATCGAATTAAAATAGGAATTTATAATCATGGAAAAATAAATAATATGCGGGGACTCCAATAAATGGGACACAAGCATCATTCGGGTAGTAGGCTTCATGTGGGCCAATTCCGTACTTTGGGTCGACTAGGTTGGTTCGATGTTGGGTCCCGAAATTAAATTGGAAAATAAATCAGATTTTACGGTAGAAAATAAATCGGCCTAAATTGACCCGGAAATTGTGCGAAGAAAATGAAGCACAAAATGGAGTGTCTGAGTGGGACACGAAGGTCATGGGTGAAGAGCGTCTCGAGTAGATCATTTATGAGAAGTTGGTTTTGAGAAAACGACTGGTCTGGTGCTCCTAAATTAAAAGCCACGGTAACGTGCAAACAATGATCAAAGATAAAAGTGGGAATAATTATTCGATGATTAATTGGTCTAAGTTGACCCGAAGTTGTGCGATACAAAAAGAGCACAAGGGAACGAATTTAAGTGGGACATAATATATCAAAACGAAGATAATCTTGTCTACTTCAAAACTCGTAAAGAGAGTTTCCAGAGATTGGCATCCCTGACGCTCCAGAAGTCAAAGTTACGGAAAGGTACATTAATGATCTAAACAATTAAATAATAAAATATTTATCGAAAATAATTCATTTAGCAAAATTTAAAATAGCCCTGAAATTCAGGGGGCTTACATCCTACCCACCTTACAAAAATTTCGTCCTCGAAATTAAAAATCATCCAATGGGTCAAACTATAACAAGCAGCTGCTCTGGCTACAATACTCAATCTGCTACTCTTGTAATCATTTCTTCTGTTTCTCTTTACAATCTTTTTGGTTCAGGTTCAACAAGGTCCTTCTATCATAAACTATGTCATATATCCTTTAAAATCTTCCATACTAACATGAACATTTATGTATATCCTAAACTATAGATCATTCTCTGGGTACGTCTATAAGCCTATAATGCTTAATCATCAATCATATTTCCAACTTCAATTGTAAATACTGGATTTCCTTATCATATCCTAAGTATCCTTATTTCATCAATCCACAGTTCCTTGGCATCATTTATAATCAATCCTTTCCTACAGTTTCTCCTTGAAATTATACGTTCAATTCTTATCCTTGGCGTAGAGCCTTCTTCTTTTTACTCAACAAGTCCTCCGAATACAAATTCTCGATTTCAAAACTCCCGATTTATTAATTACCAATGTACATATGTCTTTGTCTCGTTCCTTGTCTTTTTAACTGATATCTTTCCGATCTTGTACGCAATATCATATCTCATTCTAACTTATTCTATATCAATCCACATATCGATCTACCCTCTAATTATATGTAATTAGCTATAGATAACCAACCAAAATTTTACAAATGCTAAATCCTCAACTGCTAAGCACAAGATTCTAATCCTTAATTCATAGTCACAACAATATAATATCTCATTATTCTATCTTAGATACCCTATCATCAAGTCATACTATCAATACAATCGTTCTTAATGGTTTCCAAATATACTACAGTCAGTCACCCAAACTTGTCCTATAAGCTTAATCTAACCAATACCTAGGAAAATTATTTATCACAATCACACAATACATCTATAGTTATACTACAGGATCAGTCAACAAGGTTTGGCTATTTTGGTCGTCTATCAAATAGAAGGTTACAAGGCCTAAAACTGGGTCAAGCAATCCATAACAGTGTCCAAACAAGTTAAAGGGTCAAGCAAGACAGAAAAGTTTATCGAAGAATCTCCAAGAATGGTACGAAAACAACGAAATACATAACGAGAAGAATTATCCAAGAGGTTAACAAAAAAGAGTTTAGTCAAGTCATAGGAAAGATAGAACACAAAAATAATTATGTCCAAAAGATAACATGAAAGCAATCATGTTGGAGAGTCCTGGAGAACCTATAATCCTAGTTGTAGATGTAGATAGGACAGAGTTAATCAAGACAGGGAAGATTGATAATAAGAATTTATTCTTGCTCATTCGGTCATAACAAAGTGAACCAAGTTGAGATATGATCTGATAACCATATACGTCTTCCTGAAATCATGTTGCCATAATTTTCGCCCCACTAGTAAGCTTATATGCAATAAACAAGGGAGTCCATAACTAAGGTATACACCCTATAGTCATATCATCTAGATTCCTTATCACGCCAACCGGTATGGCTGCAAGAAAATCTAAATTCTATGAATAGGATAGCATATCCAAAATCAGGCTCTATGTTTTTGTCATACCAGCTAATATGGCTGCGATAAATTCTAAACTCCATAAATAAAGCAGACGTTTATCCTATCAGGATATATAACAATTTAATCCACAAAATTTATCACGATGCAAGATCAAAGTCAACAACGAAATCAAAAATTAAATTCAACAACGAATCTAGAAGAGAGCAAAAAAAATAGGTGAAAACAGATTTCTAGGTAAGATTAGAGTAAGATCCTCAGGGGTCATCCCAAGGGTACAAACTTGGTCTAAATTGACCCACTAAAATACAAACAAGAGGCTAATTATAGCTAACGGTCCTATGCTGTGATGAGTTCTCCTATGTTGCAATCCTAGTAATCCTCTAGGTGTTCTAAATGTTTATCCCTAGTGTTAATAAGTTGTCCTAGATCCTAATTGCAGGCATGCTTGGTACAATAATGTAACCAAACAACTTAAGTCGAGACCTGCATGGGCCACCAAAAAAACATGTCACGACCCGATACCCAAATTATTGGGTCGGGCTGAGCCATGTCCAGCCTACGCTTGGTTAAAGCGCAGTAAGCTGTTCTAGAATAAACAATAAAGGATCTAAGCAGCTAACAGTTCTAAAATCATATTTAAAGGTTCATCACAACACAGCATCTAAAAGCGAAGGTAAACAAGTACAGACTTAATAATACCTAACCAAAGTATCTAACTGGAGACAAAGTCCAGTATCCAAATATAAGTACAGACCAAAGTCTAAGTCTCAAAACACATGAAAGATAACTAAGCAAGGTTCTCCACTGGGGCCTCTTCTGGAGCTAAGGCCAGGTCCATGGTAAGTAGGGCATGTATCCTCAGGACTATCATCTGTAATATTTTCAACAGGTCCAATCAGGACAGGAACGAGTACAACCCATCTAGAAAACCTAAGTAAATGACAGAGAACTCTAAAGCAGTTATAGACAGTTTTATTGATGTACATGGTAGTTTATATTCAGGTGATGGTATAGAGAAACAGTTAAGATACAAGAAAAGAAAGGTAACTAAACAAGAGAAGAATCATGGCAATGATGACGGTAATAAAAGCTAACTGAACTAGAATAACATGTATGAGTCCAGACAGTACAATATAAGTCTAATGTAATCCCAGTGTGAGTCCAGTCCATATAATCCGATACCAGATAATTTTTGGTACAAGATGAGTCTAACAGTGATCAATGAATCCAGGGTGAGTCCCACTATGACCTAACAGTATGTTTTAAAATACCGAGGTCGACATGTAAACGGCTGTAGGTATCAGGCACATCTCTTACGGATCAGGCAAGAGATGGCTATGCTTCCGGTAGATTCTTGTGGGAGATTCCGGATTTGGGGTATGTCTACATGTCTTACTCAATATTTCCCCACCCAGCAAGTGAATCCAAAATCGACAAAAGAATCGAGATGAGTCTGGCCAATACATGATGACTCCAGAAATAATTCTGGAATGATACCAATGACTCCAGTAATAGAGGCCAGCAAGTAAGGTATGTGTCGATACATGAATCCAGAAATATCCATACGTGTTGATACAGAGAATCATATATAACTAACTAGAACTGAAATACAGTAATTGACAAATAAATGAGAGAACTATCAGAGAATGTACTCGCCTGATACTCTGAAAAGAGTAGTGTAATATCAGATGTCTGTACCAGGGTCACAATATCCTAAAATAGAGTAATACAGTTATGATATGTCCAAAATGAAAGTAAACGAAAGAACTAATACAATCTATATGATTTCTAAGCCAATCTAGGTCAAAGTCAACTCTAATCAAACATTTTAGTCAAACTAGTCAAGTGGGGGCCTAGCATAAAAAGTCTAATGTGGAGTGCCACTATACACAAACTAACTTCTTAGGATCTTTACACTAGTGCGGGGTGAGGTCCAATACGTCTATAACTCAAAACAACACAAAATATTGAAAGTCGTAACTATTCAATAAATAAATCAAACTGTACACTAAGTTCCAATAATTTTAGAGATAAATAAAAAGCTTAAATATATATAAAATAAAGTACCAAAATAATCTTTGTTAATTATAGAAATTTATACTAATTTTTCTGGAATTCATAAACCTTCATAAATATTTACTAAAAATTAGCAAACATAAATATACTAAAAATGAGTTCTGTTTTCCCATTTTTATAAAATACCAAAAGTACTTATTAAATACTGGAAAAATTATAATAAATTAGCTAAATTAACATAGTATCTAAATATAATTTTTCTCAAATTTTTACAAAAATTGAAATATATATAAAAATTCAAAAACAGAAAGTAACAAAATCTGGAAAAATAATTAATTACAAATTAAGGATAATACAAAATTAAAATCTATAGATGTTGTCGGATGATAAAATAAATATCACCAACGTGTCCAGAACGGTCAAATTAGCTAGAATAGCCTACCCATAAGTCCAATTTAGATACAGGGGCAAAACGGTAATTTCGGGTCAAAATGATGTCCGCCGTTGGACACACTTTGCACCGAAAAACGTATCAGGATAGAAGTCTACAAAACCTAGCAAATTATATTTCTACGAATCCAGAATTATGATACGAACCCAACGGTATGTCCGAAATAGAATTCCGATGTGCCGATCTCAAAATGATACGTTGACGCGACACTTGGTATCCGGTTTGCACAAAAATGCGTGCCAGAGCAAATGTCTTCAAAATTTAGCAAATTATATGTCAACGAGTCCAGAATGACGATACAAACTCAACGGTATATTCAGAATTGGATTCCGATGAGCCGATCTCAAAGTGACCCGTTGACTCGAAAAGTAGGACTCGTTTTGTACCGAAATACGTGCCAGGGCCCACTTTCTCCAAATTAAGCAAATTTTATATGAAAATATGCCAGAACGACGCCACGAGTCTACTGGTGGTGTCATAAATTGAATCCGGAGCCCCGGGTTCAAAAATGGAATTTAACAGGTGCAAATTAAAGAATTCGGACGGCCAACTTTGGCGTCGAATTCGACCAACCGAACGTGCTTATAATGAAACGAAACCTAAGGGAGATAGGAAGATGGTTATACCAGCTGCGCACAGGAACTAGTAGCGCACCAACCGGAGTTGCGACGGCGAAGTTACGAGCTGACGAAGTCGGCTCCACGAAACTGTCCAAAAACAGTTCAATTTAAAACGTCAACTTGGTGGCCATTTTTGAGATATCAAACGACAAAATTAACGGACGAAAATTGACAGGAGTGAAGATGGATATACCGAGATTGTGACGGAGCAAGGAGTTCACCGATCCAACGGTCGGATCTCCCAGAAAACACGTGCAAAGTTGCTGTCCCGAGACGCGAATTCTGAAGTTTGAAATCGCGCGTCACGACGGGATTTCGACGTAAATGCACGAATTGCCTATTTCCCGCATCGGAGACGACGGAGGCGACAACGGGGAGTTCGCCGGGGGTGCGCCTGGCCAGGGGAGGGTCCACGACGGCCGCGCGGTGGTGCCACGCGCGGTAGTACGGGCCGGCCACAAGTGGCGCGCGGCCATGCACGCACGCACGCGGGGTGGCGCGATCGCCACTGCTGCTCGCTGCTGCTGCTGTTCATGCACGCGGGGGGCGGGCCTGGCCGGGCACGGCGGTGGCGCGGTCGCCGGTGGTGGCGGAGGCCGTGCGGTTGGATGTGGTGGTCGGCAGTGAGGGGGAGGGGCTGTCGGCTGCGGGGGGAGGGGAGTGGTGAGTGTGTGTTGTGTTAGGAGAGAGGGAGAGTGTTTTGTATGGTTTTGTGTGTGTATATTATTATAGGAAGAGAGAGAGAGATTATAGGATGAGAGAGAGAGGTGGATGTCAGTTCAAAGGAGGGGGGGAGAGTGCTGTGAGGGGAGTGAGGGGATGTAGGTGTAGGTGAAAAGGGAGAGAGAGAAAGAGAGAGGTATATATATATATATATATATATATATATATATATATATATATATATATATATATATATATATATAGAGAGAGAGAGAGAGATATTATAGGATGAGAGGAGAGTGGTGGATGTCGGTTCAAAGGAGGGGGGAGTGCTGTGAGGGGAGTGAGGGGATGTAGGTGTAGGTGAAAAGGGAGAGAGAGAAAGAGAGAGGTATATATATATATATATATATATATATATATATATATATATATATATATATAAGAGATATTAATGAGATATTTGTAGAATAGAGAGAGAATAAATAGATATTTAAAATAGAAAAAAATAGGAAAATTATGTGGGATACTTGGACAGTCATGGGAGAACAACATGGGACTTGGATTCGGGTTTGGTTGAGCCGGGTCGAGTCAAAATTGGACCGGGTTCAATAATCGAATTAAAATAGGGATTTATAATCATAGAAAAATAAATAATATGCGGGGACTCCAATAAATGGGACACAAGCGTCATGCGGGTAGTAGGCTTCATGTGGGCCAAGTCCGTACTTTGGGTCGACTAGGTTGGTTCGATGTCGGGTCCCGAAATTAAATTGGAAAATAAATCAGATTTTACGGTAGAAAATAAATCGGCCTAAATTGACCCAAAAATTGTGCGGAGAAAATAAAGCACAAAATGGAGTATCTGAGTGGGACACGAAGGTCATGGGTGAAGAGCGTCTCGAGTAGATTATTTATGAGAAGTTGGTTTTGAGAAAACTACTGGTCTGGTGCTCCTAAATTAAAAGCCACGGTAACGTGAAAACGATGATCAAAGATAAAAGTGGGAATAATTATTCGATGATTAATTGGTCTAAGTTGAATCGAAGTTGCGCGATACAAAAAGAGCACAAGGGAACGAATTTAAGTGGGACATGATATATCAAAACGAAGATAATCTTATCTACTTCAAAACTCGTGAAGAGAGTTTCCAGAGATTGGCATCCCTGACGCTCTAGAAGTCAAAGTTATGAAAAGGTACATTAATGATCTAAACAATTAAATAATAAAATATTTATCGAAAATAATTCATTTAGAAAAATTTAAAATAGCCCTAAAATTCAGGGGGCTTACACGTGCCATGATTCCTAGTCGTCTTGTACTCCCAATCTCAAGCATGGCTAAAGTCATCTACCGTAATAATTGACTAAATAATTATTTATGAAAACAAAAAAATTACCATTTAAATCAAATAAATAAAAAAATAAAAATATTTCAAAAATCTTCGGGAAGGGAGGCTATAGTTTTGTCAAAAACTGTTCTCCTACGTTTTGCAAATTACATAGACTTATTGTATGGACATCTCGTGGGATATTTGAAAAAGAGCGCACCAACGATATCAACTTTGCGGAAGCAACACTTCAGAGTTTGCGGAAACGACATTGAGTTAAAGAATTCAAGCAAAGTCCAAGGACGTAAAACCGTGCTCTGATACCATTATGTCACGCCCCGCTCCCGTATAGAAGCGATCGTCCTCGCTAAGGCGTGATACCGCAGGAGCCTAGATTGTGCTCGTGCAAGACGGGTTCCATAACGGCCGATTACAGCGGATGCGACGGGGTCGTCGTACAGAAGTCCCAAGCAGAGACATTGAATAATAACAACGAAAATTTGAAGCAAAATACAAGTTATTCAAAAGAATCTCTTTATTGATATTGAAATAAAGGTTACAATGGGGCACAAGGCCAAGATTACAATCACTCAAGCTCACTCTTCTCACATTACAAGTCACTCAGCTCTCTCTCTTCTCTCAATACTTGTTTCGAGCCAGCAGATGCTTCAGATAGGCAACGTCCATACATTATGTCCCGTATAAGTCCTGACTCTACGCGGTCGCACGCCTCAAATCGCCAAGGAACTCTGTGCCTCGACACATCCAAGCGAGCTTCGCGCCACTAGCTTCTTCCTGTTCTTGCATAAAAATACTGTGTGGATGTCAGTACTCAACAGTACTGGTGGAATGAGCCCCTCGCCCATCCATACAAAACCAACATGTTAATTTTACTTTGTGCAACGTAGTCCCTTCGTATTGTCTTTCTACTCTTGCCTTAGAATCAGTTTTAGGACATAGACTCTTGGCCTATTAGTGTCTCTAGACCGTCGCCGTGCTATCGTCCGATAACTTCTTTACCCTTGTCTCTAGACCGTTCTCGTGCTTGTAACGTCAACGCACCGACTCGTACTTGTCTTTTGTGCTAAACTCTGGGATGCAACGACTCGGTCGTGCCATGAAACTCGATTCGTGCTTCAATATCTCTGAGGCAGTGCCTCCTCACGTAGTCTATACTTGTGTTGTGACAAGGCCACCATGCCTCATATTTCGAGGTCGTGCCCTACAACTCAACATAACTTAACCAAACTTGCCCTACGGTCCTTCTCGACTTAACTCGCAATGACTCAAGTCTGACTTATGCAACTCTATGCCAACGACTTAACACTCGATGGCACATCTCGTACCGAAGCACGGGTCTTTGCTATAGCCAAATCCTAGGCTCTGAAATCATGGTATAGACCGTGCATACATACCTTATCAACACAACTCGTGTCGTGCTTGTATTCTCTTTGTTTCGACCGACACAGTGCATGCGGATTGTCGCTCATCACGCCAACTTATCTATATGAAAGGTCACCAGCATGAACTAGCCATCGTGGATATAGCCTGGTAAACGGGATCCTTGTACCGCAAGTAGTAAACTTCGATGCAAGACCCCGAACTACTGGTTGATTCATACCCAGCTCGGCTATAACCTGTTTCTTCCTAGGCCGAGTCGGTCCCGTGGCCCCGGGTTGCCGCTCGAAGAAACAATCGCCCTTGTCGACAAGTTGTCTATGACCACGCACCTATACTAACTTCTAGACTTAATGTAATTGCATGGCCTAATCATCACCACTTCGTTCCTTTGCTTTACTTCTTCTACTTTTCATACTTCTTTTGCAGAGCCCAAACCAGGGTTGCTTCGGCGACTGACCTGCAGTCTCGTTACATTTCTTCTCGGCGACTAACCATCTCTCGAAATTAACATTGCGACTAATCATCGCTTAGACCTAACATTCTTCTGACTCAAGGAACGGCTACTGCATAGCCTTCCTACTTAACTTGGACATAACGTGTTCCTTAAGTGCCATAGACTGTGGCTAACTTCCCACTGAACCAACCGTGGCTCGTGCCTTAAACCAACTCGTTTTCTACGCGGTGCTATCGTCCAAGTCATACCTTATAGGGACGGGCCTTGAGATCGTGGGACTAAGTAACTTGACAGCCGCAGAAGTAGCAGGACAGTGCTTGCTATGCCTTCGATAGTCCAACATTACTTTGCCTAACTTAATCGAGCCTACAACTTAACCCTGGGACGAGCAAAGGCTATGCCAAGCCTTGCATCGTGGAAGCGTGCATGCTTTATCGAACATTTTCCCGAACGACGCCTATGACTTAGGCTAATTCATAGTTTTGTGTCGAAGACCAACTTTCCTTATCCCAAGCCACGGGACGAAGGACCGAGTGTCATTTTTCAAAGCACGTCGTGCACCAACTCTAAGCCGACCATTGGATATTTCCATATTCTAACTCAATCCGACCCGACTTGGAATTATTCCCTTAGCTATGTGGATTCGTCTTTTTTATTATCAAGCCTACTTGTGCATTTAAAAACTTTCATTTTATTAGTGTGAAGGCCAAGCTGAGGCAAGTTCACCGAAGCTACCCACCTGAGCGAGGAGTCGCCTCGACCGAGCGGTCCTTCGAGTCGTCGTTGCATGGCTAAGTCCGAACGCCGTTGGCATTTCGATTCCTTCGATTGACTGAGCAGGATGGGGCACTACAAGAGTCACCTTCAGAGTCCACCAGTGTAGCAATATTATTTTTGTACTGTCGAACACGGATGGTGGCATAGAAGAATTTTGTACACCGATCGTCATCCTTGAGCCAATCACACTTTGCTATCTGCTTCAACTAGACTTCCTCCTGAAACCTTAGTCGTCGGACTTCCTCTTGAAGCTCTGCCTCATGCGTAGCCAGGTTAGTATCGAATAACACCGCTTGGGGTTGGTCTTGGACCTCCTTTAGGCGCCTCTTCTTCTGCTTTAAGTTGTGTATCGGCCTATGAGTATTCCACGCTATGATTTCCTGTTTGATGAACTTTAGAGTTTTAGTAAGTCAGAATTGAGGGTTCCCCCATATTTGTTTCGAGAATCCCTTCTCTACTACCTCCTTATACCCTTCGATCAGTATCCAGGAATTTCTATATCAAAAAGGCCTTCTTCTCGAGCTCGAAAGAGTCACTAAGCGGATCAGTATTGGAGAATGATCGCTCGTGCCCCAGAGGAGGCACTCCGTTTGAATTACTGGAAATAACTCGATCCACTTGGTGTTCCTAAATGCTCTATCGAGTTGATAGTTGACACGATAGTATATCGATCGAGCTGTTATTCCATGACCATATGTGCCCCGTTCTTCCAAAACACACCAATTCGGAGCTCAGTAGACAGTTTTGGAAGTCAACTAAGACGTTCGTCGGGATCGGACGACCACCTAGCTGTTGGCCCATTGGTCATTGTCGAACTTGATTTTAATAATTGATCTAACCATGTCTCGATATAAGGGCTACTTGGACGATTGCTGAGAACTTCTACCATTATGTTCAAGACTGAAGCTGTTTTGCCACATGAGTCTGTATTTCATATTCAATATAATTTTCATATTTATTGAGTTTAGGAATATGATGTATACCGAGTCGTACTGGCAAATAGGCTATCCCAAAATATTTTTAAAATATCCTATGTTTTGAAAATAGCCCATTTACAAAAAGCTCATAACTGCTAAAACTTTTCAAAAAGCCAAAAACCTAAAATCAGATTTACAAAATTTTCCAAAAATCATTCATTGGACCCCAGAAGAATTCGGCCCGAGTTTGGTCCGAATTCGTTTTGTGCCGTTTGATTTTTTGAATTTGGTC
The DNA here is from genome assembly GCA_029216955.1 of Iris pallida. Classification (NCBI taxonomy): domain Eukaryota; kingdom Viridiplantae; phylum Streptophyta; class Magnoliopsida; order Asparagales; family Iridaceae; genus Iris; species Iris pallida. Next base: position 526,455 of record JANAVB010011000.1, on the reverse strand, counting down.
GTCCTGCAGTTACGGATGCAACGGCTATTTGCCGAGATTCTTTCAAAGAGTTCTGTCTGAATTCGGCCCGAATTCTCCATTTGGAAAAACTATAAATAGAGAAAAATTCTTCTCATTTCAACACACCTCTCTTCTCTCTTCTCTCTAATCTTTACGTTCTTCCAAAGTGTTCTAAGCTCTTTCATTTTCAAATTCCAAGCCAGTTATAATCCTCTAGTCGATTTGCCAGTACGGTACGGTCTAAAAGTTTCAGAGAGATTTTAATCAGAGGCTTGATAGAAGAAAGACACTTCACAATTGAAGTTGGTCGAGTACTTAGGATCAAAGCTTGGATTGTAGAAGTTGCAAGGACTTCGTATGAAAACTTGCAGTATTTCTATAGTGGATTCAACTAGAAGCTAGAGTTCTTCCGACTGGAATAGTCCTCACAAGAGAAAAATCAGTATACATCACCTTGTTTGCATTTGCTTTCTGATCTCTGCTTTTTATTTACTTACTTGTGATATATTATCTGTGATCTTGCTGCTAACATTTTTTAATTAGCTAATTTTCGTTGTCTACTCTATTCACCCCCTCTAGAGTATTGCGCTTTACAATTCGTTCCTACAATTGGTATCAGAACGGGTTATACAAGTAAAGCGAGGTAACACTGCTATTATATTCTTATTATTACAGCTATTACATAGATCACAGTATCACACATGGCAACTATGAAATTTACAAGTGAAGGCCAAGCCACAAACAGACCACCACTGTTTAATGGTACAAATTACACATACTGGAAAACACGGATGAGCTATTACTTAAAGTCACTAGACTTTAACCTCTGGTCAATTGTTATCAATGGCTACAAAAAGTCTACTATCACCTCTATTATTAACAGGCCTTATTATAGTTACACGGAAGAAGAGAAGAAGTTAGCTAGCCTTGATGCAAAAGCAATACATGCTTTCTATTGTGTTGTAGACATAAATATATTTAATCATATTTCTACTTGCACTACACCTCATGAAATCTGGAAACTACTTGAAGCTACTCATGAGAACAAGTATGAAAGTGAAGCTAGCAACTCCAAAGAAGAAGAAAATCCTTGCATGATGGCATCGGGATTTAAGGTGCAATACAACCCATTATATGAAGAAAAGATTGTATGCTACAACTTCAGAAGATCAGGCCGCATAACGAAATATTGCCCTACTACTACTAAAGTGGAGAATCGCTACAAACGACCAAACGAAGGAAGATCGTCGTCTCACAAGTACGCTACCACGAGCATATGGTGTGGAAGTGAAGCAAGCAATTCGAAAAAAAAGAAGAGAGACCTCGACTAGCTGCAAATATATACGCAATGACATTATCCAACGAGGTACAAAATAATCCTCTTTATGAAGAGAATAAATTTTCTTATGACGAGTTATCTGATGCTTGATCTATTGGAAGAACACAAGAAAGTATTAAATATGTATAAGAAAGCTAGAAAGGATATTCTATCCTATAAGCGTGAGAAAGAAAAGCTTACTTGCTTATTGAATGATGCTAGAAACACTTCTACTTCTGATAATTCAACTGAGATTTCCATACTTGAGTGTAGATTGCATGAGGCACTTGATTGCATTGACAAAAGCACTCAAGAAAATGCTAAACTCAAGGAGGAATTAGAATAAGAAAAGAAGAAGTATTCTATTACTTCATGTAGAATTGATGCTTTTTCTGTTAAATATGATAAGATCTGTGCTAACTCTAAAAATTAGAGATTAGACTGGGAAAGCAGGTAGTACAAACTATGACTCAGTCTAATACAAGACACGTAACGCATCACAAAGTCACACACGACAGACCTTTTACAAAGGAAGCAAGCAAAGCTAAGGTTAAATATAACCATGTTTTTATTATAGTCAATCACGCAAGCCATATCACACAACTGCACGTTGTCATACTACTACACATAGCACTAATGTTAACACTTTCTGTCATTATTGCGGTATGAATGGACATATCTCTAATCGTTGTCAGATTAGAAAACTTGTTGATATAAACTTATGCAAATGGGTTCCAAAAGCTGACAAATGTGGATCCAAGTTTTGGATACCAAAGTCTTTGCCTCTTAGTACAGGTGAAGCTTCACATATCAAATAGAACCATGGAACATGTTGGTGATTGTAAAGCTATAAAAGTCATCTTTCAAGCAATTGCACCAACATAAGTGTGGTCACTAGAACTACTTTAGTTATACTGCCAAAAGCAAAGGGTACCGAGTCTTCAACAAAAGAACCAAGATCATCGAAGAGTCAATAAATATTACTTTTGACGAACTGAATCAACATACGATCGATGATGATGAAGATGTCAGTACACCAAGTACAGCATCTATAAAAACTTCAAGCATAGCACCATCTGATCCTCCAGGAAGATCACGTACAGAACCAGAAGCCGGAACCAGCTACCTTGAGAGTTTGACAAAAAGAATAAAGCTTTTGGCTGACCATCCCAAAGACTTGGTAATAGGTCAGATTACCAGGGGTGTAAGTACTCATTTCTCTAGCAAAGATATAGTTTTCTGTGTTGCATTTATTTCATAGCTATTGAAGACGCATGTAGCGATAATTTTTGGTTAGATGCTATGCAAGAGGAATTAAACCAATTTGAACAGAATCAAGTTTGGAAACTCGTTCCTGTCACGACCCGCTACCCAAATTGTTGGGCCGGGCCGAGCCATGTCCAGCCTACGCTTGTTAAAGCGTAGTAAACTGTTCTAAGAATAGACAATAAAGGATCTAAGCTGCTAACAGTTCTAAAATCATATTTAAAGGTTCATCACAACACAGCATCTATAAGTGAAGGTAAACAAGTACAGACTTAATAATACACTTCCAAAGTATCTAACTGGAGACAAAGTCCAGTATCCAAATATAAGTACAGACAAAGTCTAAGTCTCAAAACACAAGAAAGATAACTAAGCAATGTTTTCCGCTGGGGCCTCTTTTGGAGCTAAGGCCAGGTCCTCAAAAGCAGTGCCATAATATGAATCACATAGCATTTCCTCCTTATAAAGTAAACCTACAACGTTATCCTGTCAGGACGGGAGCAAGTACAACCTCTACAACTAAAATACTGAACATATAATGAAAGAGATGTACAATAAGAAACACGGTGTAATAAGTCTATAAAACTGGAAATACTTGGGAACATGGCCTCATGGTACAACTGGGATCACAGTATCATAGTAATATATGGAACATGGCATATCTGGAATCATGATGTGACTCATAATCTATCATGGCAAGGATACATATGTCATAGAGACAGATGTATATGTAATATTTAAAACTGTAGCAGGTACGTGATCGTCAATAGGTGTACAATATGCAGGGGCACATAATGAAATGTACTTCCGTACAAGTGTAAAGGCGATAGATGTACATACGCACAAATACAGCTTTGAGATAAAGGCCTACGGTGCAGTAACATATAAAATGAAACTTTGCTCGGTACTGTAGAGGGGGCATAATCACGTACTCAACTATCAGTTTTCCTATAACCCATATTCTATCATGTGAGAGATACGAGAACAGTAAAAATATGTGAGAGACACTGGGAGTAGTATAAGCATGGTGGGTACTAGGATCAGTATAAAACATGTGAATACTCAGAGCAGTATAAAGTATAGTAAAACATGTACTGAGAACTAGTACGAAGCATGTGAAGATATAGGAACTGTCCTAAGCATGTCAGGTATTGTAAGTAATACAACATGTGAAGATTAGACTTGCTACCTCAAGGATCAGTATTTTAACAGGGTTAATACATGTTCTAGCATTAAAAGACAGTAAATGAGTTTGTAGATGTACTTGCCTCGAGCAAAGCAAGAATACTAGTACGAAGATATAGATGCCTGGTGTCATGTCAATAATGATATACAAACTCAGCCTCTAAGTTATGTTCAAGATTACACTAGTGGTGTGACACGACTCCTGATTAGATACTAGCCAAGTGGGGACCTAGCATAAAAGTCTAATGTAGAGTGCCACTATATCCAAACTAACTTCCTAGAGTCTTTACATTAGTGCGGGGTGAGGTCCAATATGTCTATAACTCAAAACAACACAAAACTTGCAACTCGTAACTATTCAATAAATAAATCAAACTGTACATTGTGTTCCAACAATTTTTGAGATAGACAAAAAGCTCAATTTTTCATGAAATAAAGTACCAAAATGATCCTTGTTAATTATAGAAATTTATACTAATTTTTCTGGAATTTATAAACCTTCATAAATATTTATTAAAAATCAACAAACATATGTATCCTAAAAATGAGCTTTGTTTTCTATTTTTATAAAATACCAAAAGTACTTATTAAATGCTGGAAAAATTAAAATAATTAGCTAAATTAACATAGTATTTAAATATAATTTTTCCAAATTTTTACAGCACTTAAAACATATATAAAAATTCAAAAACAGCCTACCGGATCATCCGGCGGATTACTGCGGATTTTCGACGGATTTTTCGAAGTGTCACAGCAAGTTTTGTGGTGCAAGTTCGGATTTTCCGACGGATTTCCGCGGATTTCCGCGGATTTCTGACGGATTTTCCGAACCGTCACAAAAAGTTAATTTTTGAACTCAAAACTTGTTTCGGCCATAAAAACTTCGTTTTAAATCGAAATTCGGACTTTCAAAAGTCAAAATTGAATAGAATTGAATTTTCTACAACTTGGAAGTATTATTTTTCACAAATCAAAACATTTGATAGATCAAAACCTCAAAATACTCAAAAATTATATCTAGAAACTCAGATCTATGCAATACTGTCGATCAAAACCAAAAGTGCTATATACTAAACATGTTAACAATTTAAAGAAGCAAATTATAGGCCAATAAAACTTTAGTTTCTATGGAAAACAAAAATAAAGTATGGTCATGTCACTTTTGAGCAAGATGCACTTGCCTAGGTTAAGCTCCAAGCCTAATCTTCTACTCCTCCACCAAGAAGGGTACGAAACCATACTCTAGACCTCAAGGCCAAGCTCCTGGCAAGCTCCAAGGGAAGAGAAAGGAAGAAGAAATGAAAAGAGAGTGAAGAGAATGAAAAGAGAGAGGAGAGAGAAAGTGAAATGGTATATATAGAAGGGAGAATTAATCTTAGACGTCGGATCGTGATCCATGTCAAAATCTAAGTCAATCATGGCCATTCAAATAAAACCAAATATCCATTGGGTAATAGGGTGCATCTACACTATTCACGAAAATATCTAAACACTATTCATCACAATATCAAAAATACTATTCATGAAAATATCCGAAATACTATTCACAAAAATATCAAAAACCAAAAATATCTAAAGTGTAGAAAACATGTCCGGGCGGTATGCCATCGGTATACACAGGTACACCGGCGGTATGCTGGCTAAGAAAAAATCTATAAGTTAGAAATTTTTTTAAAGCATTACGAAAATCAAGAAAATACAAAATACACTATAAAATACGTATCTGTATATAAATACTATTGAAAATTATAAAAACTATTTTTTGAAATCTAGGGGCTTACAGTTCCCAAGCCCATTGATCATCCAGTCATTGGCACCCACTGGGTATTTTAAAATAAACTTAATGAGAACAGTTTAGTTACTCGTAACAAGGCCCGACTCGTAACTCAAGGATACAACCAAGAGAAAGGTATTGACTACGATGAGATCTATGCTCCAGTTGAAAGATTAGAATCTATTCACATGTTATATGCATTTATATATTTTCATAATTTCAAACTATTTTAAATGGATGTTAAAAGTGCATTTTTGAACAATTTTATAAAAGAAGAAGTTTATGTAGCTCAACCTCCAAGTTTTACTAATTCAAAAACTCTGATTATGTTTTCAAGTTGAAGAAAGTCTTATACGGTTTAAAACAAGCCCCTCGTGCTTGGTATGATCGCTTAAGCTCTTTTCTACTCGATAATATTTTTACAAAAGGCAAGGTTGACACTACATTATTTATAAAATCTTTTAATGGAAATCTTCTTTTAATTCAAATTTATGTAGATGATATTATCTTTGGGTCTACTGATGAATCTCTCTGTCAAAAATTTTTAAAGTATATGCAGAATGAGTTTGAGATGAGCATGATGGGAGAACTAAAATTCTTTTTCGGACTGCAAATCAAACAAACCAACAATAGAACATTCATTAATCAAGCCAAGTACACAAAAGACTTATTAAAGAAGTTCGACCTGGAAACCGTCAAACCACTTGGCACTCCGATGGCTACTTCAACCAAGCTTGATATTGGTGAACAAGGCAAACTGGTCGACATACGTAAGTATCGAGGTATGATTGGTAGTTTATTTTATTTAACTCCTAGTCGTCCAGATATAATGTTTAGCGTTTGCTTGTGCACGTTTTCAAGCTAACCCTAAGGAATCACCTTGTACGTAGTTAAGCGTATCTTCTGATACCTTAAAGGCACTTCTTCTATCGGCTTATGGTATCCTAAAATTATGTCCTTTGACCTAACCAGTTACTCGGATGCTAATTTTGCTGGATGCAAAGTGGATAGAAAAAGTACTAGCGGTACGAGTCATATTCTAGGTAAGGCTCTAGTCTCTTGGTTTAGCAAGAAACAAAATTTTGGTCGCATTATCAACTACTGAGGCTGAGTATATCGCCGTAAGACGTTGTTGTGCACAAATTTTATGGATGAAGCAAACCTTAGAAGACTTTGGTTTACAGTATTCACACGTACCCATTTTATGTGATAATACTAGCACTATTAATCTTACTAGGAATCCTGTATGTCACTCTCGCACTAAGCATATTGAGATTTGGCATAATTTTTTAGAGATCATCAAACAAATGGAGATATAGACCTTGTATATGTAGACACACAGAACCAACTGGCTGATATCTTTATAAAACTATTAGGGGAAGATCGTTTCAATTATTTACGTTGAGAATTAGGAATTTTAGATTTCAATAATATTAATTAATTTTGTTTCATTGATTATTTTTCAATACTCAAAAACTGTTTTTGATACAAGCCTATAAAGGGTCTGTCTGTCGCCACGGCTACAGCTAAAGCGAAATGGTATTTAAGTGTTCCCAGGTGAACCTCCGTTAGCTGGGACACCCCTACAGCTAATCTGAGACTGTCGCTGTGTAACAAATTTAATTCATAAAATAATATTAATTATATTAATTAAAATTTAAAATAACTAAACTTGGAATTAAATAATTGAAAAGGATTGATGTATTTGGAACATCTATTATGCTCTCATTAGCTTGCTTTTCATTTTAGTTTGTACTATTTTCTATTTCCTTCACATTTTGTTTATGCGTAGCATTATCTTCTTTAGCTTATGCTTCTACATATAAACTGTCTGTAAAATACATGTTTTTTATGTATTTTTTTGTATTTCTTCAACTTTTGTTTCATATGCATGAATTGAAGGGGAAGTTCTCTCTTTGCAATTATTTTGCTAAGTGACAACGGGGAAGAAAATAGATCTAACATCTTTTGCAGGATACATGAATAATCTTTTTGAGGATACAGTACCATACAAAGATGAACAGGTACATTACAAAATTTTGATTTTTTTCAAATCAAAGATCGAGATGTTATATCGGTCAAGATTTGTCAATTATCAAAATGGGGGATATTGTTGGCCCATTGGTCATGGTCGAACCTGATTTTAATAATTGATCTAGCCCTGTCTTGATATAAGGGCTACTTGGACGATTGTTGAGAACTTCTACCATTCTGTTTAAGACTAAAGTTGTTTTGCCACATGAGTCTATATTTCATATTTAATGTAATTTTTATATTTATTGAGTCTAGGAATATGATGTACACCGAGTCGTACTGGCAAATAGGCTATCCTAAATATTTTCAAAATATCCTATGTTTTGAAAATAGCCCATTTACAAAAAACTCCTAACTGCTAAAACTTTTCAAAAAGCCAAAACCCAAAATCTGATTTACAAAAATTCCTAAAAATCATTCATTGGACCCCAAGGAAATTCAGACCGAGTTCGGTCCAAATTCTGCCCGAATTCGTTTGGTGTCGTTTGATTTTTTTGAATTTGGTTATCCTGCAGTTACGGATGCAACGGCTATTTGCCGAGATTCTCTCAAAGAGTTTTATCCGAATTTTGTCCGAATTCTGCATGAATTCTTCCTTTGGAAAAAATTATAAATAGATAAGAATTCTCCTCATTTCAACACACATCTCTTCTCTCTTCTCTCTAAGCTTAATACATTCTTCCAAAGTGTTCTAAGCTCTTTCATTTTTAAATTCCAAGCCAATTACAATTCTCTAGTCGATTTGCCAGTGCGGTAGGGTCTAAAAGTTTCAGAGAGATTATAATCAGAGGCTTGATAGAAGAAAGACACTTCATAATTGAAGTTGGTCGAGTACTTCGGATCAAAGTTCGCATTGTAGAAGTTGCAAGGACTTCGTATGAAAACTTACGGTATTTTTCCACAGTGGATTCAACTGGAAGGTAGAGTTCTTCCGACTGGAATAGTCCTCATAAGAGGGAAACCAGTATACATCACCGTATTTGCGTTTGCTTTCTGATCTCTGCTTTTTTATTTACTTACTTGTGGTATATTATCTGTGATCTTGCTGCTAATATTTTTTAATTAGCTAATTTCTGCCGCCTACTCTATTACCCCAGCTCTAGAGTATTGCACTTTACAATTCGTTCCTACACTAACTTCTTCGAGCAGGCCAATATTGCGTTGAAGTTGCCACTTAGAACGAGAGGAAGGTTATCCCCCACGTTTGCTGACGCTCGGATGATTTCCTTCCAAAGTTGCCCTCTATGTCTTCTATCAGTGTGTCTGTATACCGCTCCAACTACGATCGGAAGTCCCCCTTGTTTGTGAAATCGATGAATATGAGTTGCTCCGACATGAACCTCACTTGGCCCTGCCATTCACGAGTATTCCACATCACCCATATCCTCGCTATACCACTAATGTGAAGATTATGGACTGAGATCCATTGGCTAGACGAACGAGTGGTGATTCTGTCTTCTGCTTTAATCTTGCTCTCTATGATGCTAACAATAGAACACTTGTTCGTCTAAACTCCCTTTTGTATCTCCTTCCAACGCCCCAAAGAGTTTTCCCCTCTGACATTCCACGTAAGGAACGTCATTAAAAGTTAACATTACCATCTGTAAGTTGAAGGAAGTTATCCTTCATACGGTTAGGAAGAGCCTAACATGTGCCCTTATTCTTATTTGAGGAACTACTCGCAACCCGCTTCTGCGTATTCTCCTTTAGCATTTGATTCCACTTTGGATTTGCCATTGTAAGGTTCTGCTCTTCGTTCAACTCCTTCTGATTAGCCTCTCTGGTCTCTTGGCTCCTTTTCACTTCTTCTCGAGCAGTCCCGTATATCCGTACTGCTTTGGAGACTTTGCTTCCCGAGTCGCCTTATTGTGCATTAGGTCTGACGTGTTGAGATGCCTCCACCATCTGGTTGTCCTTATCATGAAGGTTGTTACGCTCTTCGCCTTCTGCCCAACCTCTTTGGTTCCTACTCGTTTCTCCCGTTTCCTTTTTCCGGCTCCTGTCGCTTCCCTAATACTGAAATATGCTTTTTTCTAACACTACTGTCATCTGTGTACCCATTGTTATTTTGTATTCTCTCCATCTCAGTAAATCCTAGTATTATTTTCCTCTGAAAATACTCCATGTCTTTCCGCTTCCTCCTTACCAGACTGTGTTGATGTTCCTACAATCAATTGATTAACATCCTTTTCCTCTTGACTATGAGTTTTCACATGTCCAAAGCATTCATATTGGTTGCAAGAGGGTAGAACCCATCCGTACTCTATACTTTGCCATATATTATCGTCGTTTAGAAGCTTCAACTCTATCTGTCTAGGGAGCTCACTTATGACTTCTATCTCAACAAACACCCTAGCAAACGATAGACGTTGTCTCCTGGCAGTAGGAAGGTCCATGCACGAGGGTTACCCACTATGCTTGTCATTTTATTATCGACGGTATACTCCATAGTTGCGGAGATAACCATGGCAGCCTGATCCATATAGGAATTGTCGTCAGCCTATCTTTTTTGAAGCAGGATTCAGGCCGCCAATGTTTAGGCATCACTAACCGCCCATCAAACGTCCATAGTCCCCCCTCTAGCACTCGATCCAGGTCCTCAGCTAAGTCAACTTTATTGCCATTACGTAGAAGATTAAGGTGTTTTTCCAATACTTCGTCGTCTCTTTAATGTCATCTGATGTGATCTACACCACTTTTTTGTCGTCTATCACCCTTGGTTCTATGTATTGTAGTTCGACCTCCTTCTGGATTGCCGTCGGCTTGTATAATTCTGCCCAGTTTACTGGCAAAGAGGTATTTCTTTGATCGTCAGACTTTCTTTGGGCCCCCATCGCTCCTCCTCCAACAGCATCTCCCGGTCGGCCAGTGTTCCGTTGCTCTCCCTGTGCTGCCTTCTTCCTGCATCGTCCCCCGTTTGTGCTTGGCGTCGACTCCGTTCTGGGACTGCTCTTTGTAGGACTTCTTCCTAGCAGGGACGTGGCTTCTTCCCTTATCGTCCCTTGGGCACCCCAAGCAGGACGATCTCTCCGTGCTGCCACTGCAGGGCATCTACACCGCTCCACTGTGGTCCAACCCCTGCCCTCATCTCGCATTGTCGGATCATCTACGTCTGTGGAGGCTTCAGCCGGTGAATCATCCGCCTCCTTTAGGGCTCCCCTTTTTAGAAACCCTAGCACCATATATATATATATATATATATATATATATATATATATGGGTAGAGAGGCAGCCCCCCTTGCTCGCCACTCCCCCTTCTTCCTATGGCCGGTGGCTTGGCCGGCCGGCCTGCCGAGGCTGGCCGCACCTCCGTGCGCCCCTCCTCTCATCGGCGGTTTCCACTTCTGGGTCGCCGCCGGCGGACCCCCTTGCAGCTTCCCCCCTCCCTCCATGGCCCCATCGCCCCCGTCGGCGTACTTGGCGCCGTCACGCTCGGAGGAGGAGGACTCCCTCCCCTAAGGCAGCCCCGATCCTGCCAACGCGCACCCCGTCTGCCGTCGCCCTCGCAGTGGCGCCCCTCCCCTCGCTTGAGGCCTCCCGCCCATGCCACCTGCAGCCCGGCGCTCCCCCTCCGGCTCCCCTCTCCGGCTTCGTCCGACCTCCGCCCTTCCCCAGCCGTCGTCGGCTCCTTCCCCCTCGGGAGTCGATCCTCCCTCCTGGGCTCGGGAGGCCTCGGCTCCTCCATCTTCGGCGCCGGCCGGTCGACGTTTCTCCTTTCCGCCGTCGCCGCCCTCCCCCACGACCGAGGCCCCCCCGGCCCCCTTCCCCTCTGGCGTACCTCCCCCTCGGCGTCTCCCCCTCCTCCGGAGTCCGTCGCCCCCGCGACGGACACCCCCTCGGCTTCCGCGGCCTGGGCCTGCCACGCCCTCCCGCTCACGGCGTCGTCCTTCTCCTCGGCCGCGGCCTTCCGCCCCTCTACGCGGTGGTCCAACTCGGTATCCTCGTCCCTCTGCCCCCCCGGCCGAGCCACCCGGCGGCCCACGGCTGGCCCCCCTCCCTGTTTCCCTCCTCCCGCACCGGAGCTCTTGCCGGCACCGTCGTCGGTGGCCCCCACCTCCTCAGGCGCTCTCTCCATCTCAGGACGGAGGTCCCCTAGCCGGCGTCCCCGTCCGTCGCAACGCCTGGCCGCCGGCGGGCCTGAGGTCGAGCCTTTGTTCCCTCGGCGCGTCCGCCCCCTCGTCCATTCTGGAGACGACGTCGGCTGTGCCCCTCCGTGCGGCGGTCGTCCCTCCACCCATTCCGGCGGATCCTCCTCCCCTATTTCCCCTCCCTCCCCCCTTCTTTTTCCCTTTCCAGTCCGGCCCTCTCCACTGGCCCTCCGGCCCGGCGGCCGCTGGCTGGCTCCACCCCTTCATGTCCCTGGTGGCCGCTGGCTCCACCCCTCCCCGCCGGGATAACCTCACCAGCCGTATGGCTCTTCGCTGGTGCCCCCGGACCGGCGCCCCACCTCCGGCTTTCCTTTCGCCGGTTCGTACGCCCACCTCGGGCCCCGAACCATCCTCGCACAGCGCGCCGGCTTGGGCAGTGTGCCCCTCCCTTGGGCTGCACATCTGTCCCCCCCGGGACCGGTGCTACCGCCCTCGTGTCCTTTCTTTTTTCGTTTTTTGAATTTTCAAATTCCAGTTCCATTTTCGAAAAAAAATTATTTTGGATTGTGACGCGTCGCGTCAGGTTTTCTGGTTAGGGTTTTGCCCACACCTTGTTGGAACTTGGGCTATCTCCCGGTTTCCATCTTTTTTATTATGTTTCTATGAAGGCATTAGCCATTGTTAATATATATATATATATATATATATATATATATATATATATATATATATATATATATATATATATATTTCTTTTTTTTATTTAAAAAACCAAAGCCGGTAGACGACTCCACCCGACCTTGGCCCGGAGGCCGTGGCCCCCGCCATCCAGCCACCTCCGTGGGAGGAAGGGCTCGAACCCGGCCCTCACCCCCGATGCACGGTGGTGTTATATATATATATATATATATATATATATATATATATATATATATATATATATATATATATATATATATAAATATATATATATATATATATATATATATATATATATATTGGAAAAAAGGATAAATTTTATTCTAAATGCAACGCAATAATCTTACAACATACAATCATAGTGGTACTCCCACTCTTCAATTTCCCATAGCATTTATATCAAATTCAATTTTATGGAGGATGCTTATATGAGGGTTATTAGTCCCTCGAAGATGCGACGGTTACGTTCCCTCCATACATGCCAAACAGCGGCAGCCAGTCGAACTCTGGCGGTCCGGAACCAGTCCTGCCATCTTCCTCTGCTATCTCGAAGCATAGTGATGATGTCCCCAATCCCCTTTTCGGAGTCACATCCACCCAGCACCATACTTTGTTCAGACCAGATCTGCCATGACAGGGCACACTCAAAGAAAATGTGCCCTATAGATTCATTCTCTATACTACATAGCACACACTTAGGGCCTGGAATCGGAACCCCAAAAGCACTAAGTCGATCCCTCGTTAGTAGGCGGACCAGTAGAAGCCTGTACACACAAAGTTGTATCTTTCTGGCAAGTCCCTTGCACCATACGAACTCATAGTCAGTACTCTGAGGATAAGTGTGCCGAATGAGGTTGTAGCAGCTCCAAAACTGGAACTTTCCAGTCCATGTAGAATCTCCTGGCGGCTCCCAAATCCACCGATCAGCTGACAATTCGGGATCAATGGCGACAGTACTGATACTCTCACCCAGCTCCTCGGTATAGCGGTAGGACTCAGGCCTCCACTCTCCATTCCGGATAATACGTTGGCAAGTCAGTCCCCTACTTTCCTCCTGATACGACGGGACTCCCCTGATCTCTAATAGGGATTTTCGATCTATCTAAGGATCCCGCTAGAGGTCTGTTCCAGTCCCATCCTTCATGACCCTCCGGATGGCAGATTGGAGTACCCCCATGTGCCTCAAGACAATCTTGAAAGTGACTGAAAGATTGTTGGCAGTAGCACAGGACCAGAAGTTGCCATGTTTCACATATCTGCTATGCATCCACTCAGCCCAGAGGGACCCCCTATTGATGAATCTCCATGCCAGCTTCAGCGCAGAGGCCTCGCTGATCTCCAACAATGGACGAAGCCCCACTCCTCCCTCCTTCCTGGGCCGACAAAGCTGCTCCCAGGAGATTGCCTGCATACCTCCCCTCCATATGAAGTCTACACAAATCCGCTCAACTTTCTTGATAGTGGCAATAGGAAGCAAGATAGATTGCAGCCAGAAATGAGCCATATATATATATATATATATATATATATATATATATATATATATATATATATATATATATATATATAAAAAAAAAAAAAAAAAAAAAATATATATATATATATATATATATATCGGCTCTCGCAATTTCTGCTCCTATCAAGAGGCTGTTGGAGTTGAAGGATACAAACAATAAGTCTTTACTGTTGCAACTAGGGTGACCGTTCGGTCTATTCGGTTTCAACCGAACCAAAATAGTTAAAACCTAATAAACTGAATTTAAAAATCCAAAATCGAAACCGAACCAAAGTTAGCCATAACTGAATGTGCGATAGTCTATTCGGCTATTTGATTGGCCTGACCTAATGTTGGGATTGTGGTTAAGCTATATTAAAAAAATATAATTTTTAAAGTATAACTAATAGTTAAATTATCAAATTTGGACTTTAAAAGACATATTGTTGTAAATATAGATAATTCACATTATTATTTGGTGTACATAACATATATCTTTTGGTTATCCATAACTTATGTCTTTTAGCATTTCTCCTTTAATTATCATGATGATGTTAAACCTCCATTGTAAGCCTATATAAAGGACACTTCTCAAGATGATTGAGACAAGTGAATGAAGAAACAATTTTCTCCATTTATTTGCTTTATAATACGTTATCAGCACGATGCTCTAGGAAATAGAAGAAGGGAGAAATAGTTCTCTTAAGAAAAGAAAGGTATTGAAGAGATAAGTCTAGTCTTATATACTTAGATACATGCATGTTCTAGTAAAAATAAATACACGTTTAATTTATGTGTTTATAGATCGATTAGAACGTAAGTTTTTTAGATCTACTTTTTCTTTTAGTTTTAAATCAAAATATGTATTGAACATGTTCACAATTTCATTCAAAATAGAAAATTTATGATAATCTATTTAAGATTATGTATAAATTTTATTTCTATATATTTTCGTATAAACTATGAAATTAATCTAGAATATCTTAAAATTTTCTTCACTTATTTGGAGTTAGTTAATTTCATTAAATTAGTTCATATGAATTGGTTATTTCTTTTATTTTATTTATTTGAATTCTATAGTGTACTACTTCACATTGTTGTATATGTGCATCAAATTATATTAAAAAAATACCCAAAAAATATTATTATATAATGATAACATTGTTGTATATGTGATAAACATAAGACATAATATTTTTTGTAGCGTTTTATCACATTGTTGTATATGTGATACACATAAGACATAATATTCTTTGATAGTGTTTTATCATATTGTTGTATATGTGATACACATGAGATAATATTCTTTGATAGCGTTTACCACATTGTTGTATATGTGATACACATAAGTATATTCTTTGATAAAGTTTCATCACATTGTGGCATATGTGAAGTTTTGTAATCGTGAAAGCACTTATCAATTTTATTATTAATTTACATCTAATATAATTATTTTTGTCATGTAGATGTCGAATCTTGCAAAGCTTGAATTCAAAGCTCTTGATGTGAGCAGAGATAATTATTTATCATGGTAATGGATACAAAGTTGCAATTGCAGTCCAACAAGATTGATGATACTATTAAGAAGAAAAATAAAGTTCAGAAGCCAAGATCAAGGCTTTGATTTGATTTTTCTACGACACCATATCCATGATAATTTAAAGACAAAATATCTATGTGAGAATGATCCATTGAATTTGTGAAAATCTCTAAATGATAGATTTGACCACTAAAGGATGGTAATCCTTCTGACTGCTCAAAGTGAATGGTTGAATCTAAGATACCATGACTGTAAAAATGTTAAATAATATAATTGTGCTCTGTTTAATATTGTTTCTCGTCTTAGATTGTGCGGAGAAAAAGTAACATAGACTCAAATGATTGAGAAAATTTTCTCCATTTTTCATGCAAGTAATGTGCTTTGCAGTAATAATATCGTGAAAGAGATTTCATAAAATACTTTGAACCGGTGACTGTCTCCTTATAGCAGAGGCAAATAGCAACGTTCTCATGAAAAACTACAACTCTAGACCAATTAGGTCAAGGAAATTCTTGGAACAAATGCCAATAATTTTGGAATTAGCAGAGGTTGTGGCGGAGGATGTGGAAGAGGGAATAAAAAAAATTATGAGAGATATGGTCATGATTATCAGCCTTACAAAGGTGAAAATAATGGTTCACAAATGAATAAATGGAACAAGTGGATAACACCCTCTAACAAAGGAAATCGAGTTATAAATGAACAGTTTGAGAAGATGCTAATGCAATTTTTATTTTTATTAAATGAGCACTCGGTCAATATATGTTTACTTCAAGTATTTATAAACTATTTATATTTGAACTCATGCTTTTGGTTTCCATGTCTAGGCCATGAGAGTTTTATTTTATTGATAAAAATATATATTATAAATTTGGAGTTACATTTCTATATTATTATCATTTGAAATGCTTAATTTTTCTTATTATACTTATGCTAGCTAGAATATATAAATTCATAATATTTTTATTTTGCTTCATGGAGTAGTAATGCATGCTTGTCGTAAATATGACAAAGATAGACATTGATGTAGCAATGTCGAGCTACTCAAAAAGAGATTGAGAGATTGAAAGAATCTAAGAAAAATGACTTAGATATGTGTTTGGTAGATAGTGCTACAACACATATATCCAAGAAAAATGATTTAGATATGTGTTTGGTAGATAGTACTACAACACATGAATTTGAAGAATCAAATTTTTTGGCAAAGTTAGTATCTGACATGCATAAAGTACCAACAATACCTGGGCCAGCCATATAATTAAGGGCTTTGGAAGAGGGCACATCATGTTACCTAATGGTACTCAAACCTATTTGCAGAATGTGTTATATTCAAGTAGTTCCGTAAAGAAATTTGTTAAGTTTCAAGGATATACACAAAATGGGTACCATATTGAAACTTGAAATGATAACAACAAAGAGTCATTATATAGCACATCTAATATTGGAAGCAAAAGGCTCACATTAGAAGAATTATCTTGTTTTTCGGAGGATTTGTATTTCACCACCATTGGCATAATTGAATCTAATATGAATGTGGCAAAATATAAAGTCAATGATCATGTCTTATATAACATTTGACATGACCCTTTGGGTCATCCGGGACAAACTATGTTCAATCGGATCATTAATAATCTTTGTGGATATTTATTGAAAAATTACGATATTGGCTTATCGAAGAATTAACTATATGTTCCTTGTTTACAAGGGAAGATTATAACTAGGCCATCTTTTCTAAAAGTTAAGAATGAGTCTCCTACTTTCTTGTAAAGAACATAAGGAGACATTTATGGTCATATTCACCCTGCTAGTGGTTCTTTTTAAGATATTTTATGGTACTCATAGATGCATCTATTAAGTGGTCATATGTTTATCTATTGTCTACTAGAAATCTTGTATTTTCTCATCTTTTAGCCCAAATTATTAAACTTAGATCTCAGTTTCCTAATCACACGACTATATTAATTAGTCTTGATAATGCTGCATAATTCATCTCACAAGCTTTTGATAATTATTGTACATTATTAGTGACTAAGATAGAGCATCATGTTCCCCAGTGCACACACAAAATGGGTTAGCTGAGTCATTTATTAAACATCTTCAACTTATAGCTAGACCTCTACTAGTGCAATCTAGTTTAAAAATTGTGGCTTGAGACATGATATTTTGCATGTTGTATCTTTAGTTAAATTTAGACTCATTGCCTACCATATTATTTTATATATACAATTTGTTAGTGGTAAACAACCAAATATTTCATATTTGAGAAAGTTTGAATATACAGTATATGTCCCAGTTCCATCTTCCAAAAGAACTAAGATGGGTCTCCAATGATGTTTGAAAAATATACATTAGTTTTGAGTTTTCTTCCATAATAAGGTATTTAAAATTAATGACTGGTAATATCTTTACTACAAGATTTGATGATTGCCAATTTGATGATAGAGTCTTCCCGCCGTTTGGGGGAGGTATAAGCAAAAAATTGTTCATATAGAACAAACTATTGCTAATTAACGGCGTGAATTGACATGGTATACGCCTACTCTATCGATCTCATTAAGTTCCAAGAACTCCACAATGTGATTATGAGATAAGAAGAATGATACATTTGCCATAAATAGTAAATCAATTACCTGATGCATTTAATGTAACGTCCCAGTCCTAAAATACGTAGGACCAAGTACGTGAACATGCCAGCTGCACATGTATGAAGAATACTCCAATATATGGAATTCTCATATATGCACATAAGTTGAAAATAAAATAATCACAGGCCAGAATAATATAATCTAATCTCATCGCAGCTCAACACAGAAGATAATAGAGTCCAAATAAGAAATAAGTGTATCAAAATATAGCCGGGTGAACATACTCACTCCAAACAGCTATGAATATAGTCTCACAAGATTGGAGTCCAACCTCCGCAAAATAGAAAGAAAATAGATGTAAAAATAATGTCTACTAATGTCTCAAATAAGGAATAGACAAAAAGTCGGTAGGAACTGCCTCGTCATCGATGTAAGATAGCTCCAACGCCGCTTCGTACTCCTGTGGAAACTCGTCTAACCCTGAAGAGATAACCAGGTCCTCAGAGGAACGTAACAAGATACAAGAAAATACCATGCCATATAAATGTGATAATATAATAGAAAATAAAGGATGTATGCAATCAGGTTCCTGACCATTCTACTGTGAATATGCAGTTGAGATACAATCCTTCGACGCATGAGCCCTGGCTGTAAATAGGATCGGCATAGTCCCTATAAAGGATACCAGGGGCCTACATCCATAACGTTCGAAGATCGTCAGAGGGCATCAAGTGCAAGGGGCTACGTCCATAACGCTCTGGAAAGCGTCAGAGGGCACCTGGGGCCTGCGTCTCCGGAGGAGCGCACAAGTAATCAGGGAAGTGCAAAAAAGCCCATATGTCAGGTATTGTTCTCCCCACCCAATGCCTAGTATCATCATCTCCATGAATGATACGAACCTCTAGTAACCGTCAAGTCTTCTAACATGCAATTCTATTGGCTGTTACTCCTATTCGTCGTACGCTTCATACGTATCGGTGGCCAGCCGACTATGCGGGCACGTGTCCTACATGTGACTCACAACATGTGGTAAAGCAAGTGTCAAGGCCGTATGAGATATACCAATACCTCATCATCTATGGGTGGTCACTAGACTAAGTCAATGCAAGAAAATAAATAAAAGCGAGAAAGATGACTGATAGAGTCGCTTGCACCCAAGTGTGACTTGGACGCACAGTTTTATAATATCAAGGAATAAGAAATGCTAAAAATAATAACTGAAAATAAAAATATAATAATCACAGACTAAGGTGGCAAGGTATCTTGCCTGATGGTACAAAGTGGCAAGTCCAGGAAATCACAATGTCAGCCAAGAAATGTCACAATCTCCAAACAACTTCGGACGCTGAAACAAACATCAAAAAAGTACTCGGTGTATAAGATATACCTAGGAAATGCCTGTCTAAAAGTCTAATTCTGGAACAGGGGCAAAATCATAATTTTGGATCAAAACGATGTCCGCCGTTGGACTCGCTTTACACAGAAACGCTTGCCAAAGTCTATGGTCTCCAAAGTCGTCAAACTACATGTCTATGGATTCAGTTTGAGGAGAGAAACTCAACGGTATGTCCAATTTTGGATTCCGATGAGCCGCGTACAAAATCACCCGTTTGAGTGGGTCGCGGCCCGCCAAAAAGGGGTTCCGATTCGACCTTCTCAGAATCGAACCAAACTTGGCACACAGGACCAAAATTTTAATTCAGACCTGTTAGCACAAGTTTCGTCTCGATTTGACGACTGTACACGAAGTTAGGGCAAAGTTTGCAAATTGGCGATACGGGAGTATCTCGACGGATACGGACTGATTTCGTCGCGCACACACGACGAAACTGAGTTCCGTCAGTTCCCACACGTCGACAACGTCCATACGCACCTTATAATGCATATAGCGTGCGACCACGTCGCTCGGTTTGTTGGGGCGTACGCCGTATCGGACATAATTCTAAAATTTTAATGTTTTAAAAGCAGTTTTTCTCACAAGTTCATCGATCCGTAACTTCATGTACAATAAATAAAAATTGAATCTACCAGATGGGTTTTCATCTCGTATATGTTAACTAGGACTGTCTAAATTTTTTTCCCACAAATTCTTAATATCTGGATTGAATTCACCCTTCCAAAGTCAGGAGTTTGGGGGTTTCTCGGTTTCGTTTTCGAGGAAATTTTTCCTCTACTTTTCCGAATCTTTTATGGGATTTCCTATGTTTTAGAAAATTTTCTAATTACTAGGGTTTATAGATGGGTATGTTGTCTACGCATAGAAGTCGATAGATCGACTTTTCGTTGAACAGAATCAAAGATATGGGATTCGAAATATGATACCTGGGTTTCTTCGTAAAACAGAGTGTTCTCTATTTCACTATCGGCTCCGCGCGGTTGGCCGACGATCCGGTCGTCGGCGACGGTGAGCAGGCAGCCAACGTTGAACGCGGGGGTGTGAGGGAGGTCCTGGAGTCGAAGCTTAGGCTTGGGATGAAGTTCTATCGATGAATTTCCAAGAACCCTATTTCCCAAAACTTGTATAGGGTGTTTAAATTTCTTATTTTTAATCGAATTTAAAACTGCGGAGGCAAGGATTTGATCGGGGTTTGGTCGACTAGATAGAGGAGAATCTTATGGGGGTTATCTAGGAATTTATTTGAAATTTTTCTGGTGAGATTTGGTATAGATCCAATCTCCACAAATTTTTTTTGCTAACCGAGCAGCAGCTGCTGCTGCATTTTGGGAAGAAGGGGGCCTGCGTACTACGGGTTCGGGTTAGCACTGTAGCCCACGGGCCACAGTTGCTCAAGTTGATTTTTTTTTATTTTTTTAACTTATATATATATATATATATATATATATATATATATATATATATATATATATATATATATATATATATATATATATATATATATATATATTGATATATCCACATCTATATGCTTAATCCATTTTAATAGCAATTTCAAACATGCACACACATAATATATACTCATTCATTAATTATACTACTAAACTAGAATAATAAATTTCATAAAATAATATAATTGTGTAACAAATATAAAAAAATTATAAAAAATCAGTGTAAATTATGAGGGTTTACATCCTACCCAACTTAAAAAAAATTCGTCCTCGAAATTAACTAAGGTAGGGGGTCGAATGCATTGCAAGCAAAAAACTATTAAGGAACTAACATGGGCAAGGCATACCTTGGTTGTCGAACAAATGCGGGTAACGATTTCGGATGTCGTCCTCGCACTCCCAAGTATACTCCCCTGGCGAGTGATGCTTCCAAGCCACGCGAACCAATGGAATAGATTGATTCCGCAACACCTTCACTCGACGATCAAGAATGCCTATTGGTTGCTCTTCGTACGACAAGCTCTGTCCAACTGTGATATCGGAGTGATCAAGCACATGATTGCTGTCCGCCATGTACCTCCTCAGCTGAGATACATGGAATACGTCATGCACTCCCTCTAGCGACGGTGGCAAGGCCAATCTATAGACAACCTCTCCAACACGTTCCAAGACATTGAAAGGCCCGATGTAACTTGGACTCAACTTGCTATGTCCTCCGAATCGAATCGTGCCTCTAGTGGAGGATATCTTCAAGAACACATGGTCGTCCTCTTTGAACTCCAAGGGTCGGCGACGATTATCTGTCCACTGCTTCTGACGATCCTGCGTTGCTCGCAGGTGGCCCTGAATTTTCTTCACAGTCTCCACTGTGCTTAAGACCAACTCGGAACCCAATAGCTGTCGCTCTCCTATGTTGCTCCAACAAACAGGAGACCGACATTTCCTACCATACAACGCTTCAAACGGAGCCATCTGAATGCTCGCTTGATAGCTATTGTTATAGAAAAACTCAACAAGATAAAGATGGTCCTCCCATGAACCGCCAAAGTCAAGCATGCACGCTCTCAACATATCCTCTAGTGTCTGAATGGTACGCTCCGACTGGTCGTCTGTCTGCGGATGGTACGCCGTGCTAAACTTCAATCGAGTGCCCAAACTCTCTTGCATGCTCCTCTAAAAGTGCGAGGTAAATCTCGAGTCGCGGTCTGACACAATACTAACAGGCATACCGTGTAATCTCACAATCTGCTCCATATACATCTCTGCCAATACCTCTGTCGACTGGCCCATACTAAAAGGTAAGAAATGGGCTGACTTTGTAAGTCTATCTACAATCACCCACACTGCGTCACGTCCCCTAGGACTTCAAGGAAAACCCGTGACGAAATCCATAGTGATGTGCTCCCACTTCTACTCGGAAATGGGTAGCGGCTGCAATAATCTGGCCATCCTCTGGTGCTCCGCCTTCATTTGTTGACATACCAAGCACTTAGCAATGAAACGAGCTATCTCTCGTTTCATTCCGTGCCACCAATAATACTATCGTAAGTCACGGTACATCTTGGTTCCTCCAGGATGAATAGAGTAAGTCGAACTGTGTGCCTCTGCCATCAGCTCCTGCCGTAGCTCTCCATCGGGAACATAAATGCGATCACAACATTGTAATGTCCCATCGGAGTGGATCCTCAATCCCGTCTGCTCTCCTACTTCAGTCCTCTCTTTGAGCCATCGAAATCTAGCATCGGTGGGCAATGCTGCCTTGATGCGCTCTACCAATGATGATTGCACTTGGAGGTTGGCTAATACGCCATCTGCTCCAGGCAATACTACCTCAATACCAAGCTGCTCCAAGTCTCTAATCAACTCCTTCTGCGTAGTCAAAAAGTGTGCCATGGGCTTACGGCTTAATGCGTCTGCCACGACATTAGCCTTGCCCGGATGCTAATGTAGCTCGATCTCGTAATCCTTCATCAACTCCAACCAACGTCGCTGTCGCATATTCAACTCTTTTTGTGTAAAATCGTACTTGAGGCTCTTATGATCAGTGTAGATATCAACCTTCTTGCCGTACAAGTAGTGTCTTCATAGCTTCAGAGCAAAGATAACCGCTGCGAGCTCTAGATCGTGGGTCGGATAATTCTTCTCGTGCACCCTCAACTGTCGTGATGCGTATGCTACTACACGACCGTACTGCATCAATACACATCCAAATCCTTTTCCGGATGCGTCACTGTAGATCATAAATTCTCCCGGGCACGATGGTAGTGTCAAGATCGGTGCTGTGGTCAATCGCTTCTTCAACTCATCAAAAGCGGCTTGACACTCGTATGTCCATACAAATTCCTGATCCTTGCAAGTTAATCGAGTCATAGGTCCAGCTATTCGAGAGAAATCTTCTACGAACCGTCGGTAGTAACCTGCAAGTCCGAGGAAACTTCTTACCTCAGAAGTTGATGTGGGAGAGGGCCATGATTTGACTGCTGTAATCTTCTCTGGGTCCACTGATATACCATCACCCGTAACAACATGACCAAGAAATGATACCTCCTTGAGAAAGAAATCACGCTTGCTAAGCTTCGCGAAAAGTCGCTCATTCCTCAACGTTCCCAACACTATTCGTAGATGCTGCTCATGCTCCTCTTGACTCTTGGAGTAAATCAAGATATCATCTATAAAGACTACTACAAATTTGTCTAAGTACTGGTGAAAGATCTTGTTCATTAAATTCATGAAGACTGCGGGAGCATTGGTCAAACCGAAAGGCATAATCAAGAACTCGTAGTGCCCATACCTTGATCGAAAAGCCGTCTTTGTAATATCTTTCTTCCAAAACTTCAATTGGTGATAGCCTGATCGTAAGTCAATCTTGGAGAATACTTTTGCTCCACTCAGTTGATCGAATAGATCGTCTATACGCGGCAAGGGATACTTGTTCTTCACCGTCACTGCATTGAATGCTCTGTAATCGATGCACATGCGTACTGTCCCATCTTTCTTAGGCACAAAAAGAACGGGCGTTCCCCATGGTGATGCACTGGCACGAATAAAGCCCTTCTCTAATAAGTCATCAATATGTGCCTTCATCTCTACTAACTCCATGGGTGACAGACGATATACTCGAGATGAAATAGGCTCGGCTTCGGGAATAAGCTCAATAGAAAACTCAATATCTCGGTCAGGTGGTAGTCTTGGCAATTCCTCGGAGAATACATCCTCGAACTCGATGATGATAGGGTGCGGAGGGGTGTCCTGCATCATCATGTGAGTCCCCGATGCGGGTGCATCACAACTCTCTCCGTCTTCTTTGGTGAACTCAAATTCCTCCGCATTCGATGGTCTAAGGACAATACTGCCCCTATGGTAGTCTATGAGAGCGAAATGCTGGCTCAACCAGTCCATTCCAAGAACCACATCGAATGTCGGCATAGGAAATACAGGAAGTCGTGCCCTCATCTCTCTACCACTTATTACTACAGGACAAAGTCTACAAACACCACTAACAGGTACAACTCCTCCTCCAGTGAGGATTTTAACATTCTTAGCCAAGGGTGTGATGGAAATGCTGTGTCTAATGTCAAAACTAATGGATATAAATGAATGCGTGGCTCCAGTATCAAATAATGTAATAGCAGGAAAAGATGCAACTAAAATCATACCTGCTATAACCTCTGCCTCTGACTCTATATCCTCAACAGCAAGTGAGAATTGTCACGACCCGCTACCCAAATTGTTGGGCCGGGCCGGGCCGAGTCATGTCCAGCCTACGCTTGAGATAAAGCGCAGTAAGTTGTTCTAGAAGTAACAAGATAAGACTAAATGTGCTAACAGTTCTAATAGTAATAAAGACATTAAATGCTCCAAACACAAAAGTCGTCTCATAGAATAGTGAGTCCAAGTACAAGTCTGAAATGTAAAACTGGATACAGGTCCAGTTACAAAATACATAGTCTAGTACATGACTACTCTCAAAAGTCTAAAGCAAAAAAGACAACTAGACGAGGTTCCCCGCAGGTACATCCTCGTAAGGCAAAGCCTGGTCCTCGGCAGTAACTCCATAATGCGAATCACAGAGCAACTCCTCCTCAGTAAGTATACCTACAACGTTATCCTGTCAGGACGGGAGCAAGTATTGAATCTAACAAACATATAATACTGATCATGTGATGAAAAGAAATGACATATCATGTTTGTTCAGTTTTAGGTACATTTTATCATGGCAATAGATATTCATTTTAAAGTTTAAAACTGTAGTAGGTGAGTGATCAGTCAATAGGTAATCAGGATGTACAGCAGTACATATCAATTTTTTGAAGTGTATATACGTATACTTAATGGCATCGGTGTACATCCATACACAAACGTGGGACCAGACATATGACACAGATACATATAGAATGTAACGGTGCTCGGTAAATACATACGGAGAAGGGGGTCATGATCACGTACACTACTAGCAGTTTCCCCTTAACCCATTGTTTAAACATGTGAGAGATATGAAAACTATCCTAAATATGGTAGAGACTGAAAGTAATACAACATGCAAAGTTTTAACTTGCTACCCCAAGGATCAGCATTTAACATGGTTGGTGAATCACAGTTTATGGTTTATAGCAGTATATAAAGTTTGTAGAAAGTACTTACCTCTAGCAAAGCAAAGCTGCAATAAAATGCTATAGATGCCTGGTAACTCGTCACTGTAGAAATAAATGCATAAACTTAGTTTTTACATAAGACACTATTTGGTGCAACACGACTTGTGACTGGGCACCTAGCCAAAATGATGACTTTAGCATAGGAGACCAATATGGGGTGTCACAATACTATAAATAACATACTAGGGTCTTTACACTAGTGTGGGGTGAGGTTCAATACGGCTATAACTCAAAATAACACAAAAAATTGCAAGTCGTAATTATTCAATAAACAAATCAACTGTACATTGTGTTCCAATAATTTTTGAGATAGGCAAAAAGCTTAATTTTACATAAATTAAAGTACCAAAATGATCCTTGTTAATTATAGAAAATTATTATAATTTTTCTGGAATTTATTAACCGGTACATGTATTTTATAAAAAATCAGTTTTCATAAGTACACAGAAAGTGAGTTCTGGTTTCATATGCCAAAACAGTGGCAAAACTATAAATTAATTATTATAAAAATTATACTAAATTAGCTAAATTAACATAGTATCTAAATACTATTTTTCTAGAATTTTAACAGTAATTAAAGTATTTTTAGAAATTCAAAAACAGCATGGTACACAATCTAAAATTAAATAATTAATTATCTGCGTATTTTGTCCATGTACATAATTTGAACCAAAGTTCAAATACAGGACCCAAGACCATGAATCAAGTCCAATATGACTTGTACAGGTCTTGAATATGTGAAAACACATTTGGGCCCAAAAACCCATACTAGGCTTGGACACCAAACGGTTGCAGTAATTAAAATACACAAAAATACAAAGACATAAAAATACATAATAAATATTAATATTTTAACTATGTGAAATTATACATAGTAGTCACATAAATATGACAAGTATATGTACATATATTAAAGTATAATATATGTACAATATTACGTAAATTACATAGGCTAAATAGTTATGTATACATATATATATATACATATATAACATATATATATATATATATATATATATATATATATATATATATATATATATATATATATTTTTTTTTTTTTTTTTTTTTATATATATATATATATATATATATATATATATATATATACTATTATATATATATTAGATTTACTGCATGTATATATATATATATATATATATATATATATATATATATATATATATATATATATATAATAAAAACAGAAGAAAAGAAAAAAAAAGAAAAAGAAAATAAAAACAAAACACAACAGAGCCTAAGGCTCGAACTCGGGCCACTGAGCGCGCGCGGGGGGGGGAGTTGAAACTCGCGCGCTGACCAGTGGGCCAACTCGGCTATTTGTTAGGAAAAGGATTTAGTTTAGATTTATGTTGGTTTTAAATTAACGGGTTGTAACCTGATAACATTTCTTCGTGTCCTGACAGTTAAGGACACGAAATACAGTCGAGTCCAAGTGTCCGGGTCATTTGCGACACGCACGACACGAGTTTGCTGTGTCCATGCTTACCACTAGAGTCGTCGTGTGTTGGCGAGTCCCATACGTGAAAACGAGACACAATAGGACACGAGATACATAAAGACACGTACGTGTCCAAGTCGAGCGGGCTTTCGAGGCGGCGACTGGGTAGAGGACGCGTCGGGGCGGTGGCGCTGGGCGTAGCTCGTCGCGGCGAATCGATCGGAGGTGGTCGATGACGACGGTGACTACTGTGGAGGCTGGACGGGGTTCGTCGGAGCTAGGGTTACGGCGACGGGAAAGTGGGGAAGAACGGTGGTCGTGGGGGTCGAAGTAAAATAAGGTTAGGGTTTTGGGGGTCGGGGTAGCTTTATAGAGACGTAGGTCGGTCGAATTAGGGGTAAAAATTAGGATTAGGGTTAGGGTTTTGGTGAGGATTGTCGGAGACGACGACAGCGCAAAGGCGGTGGTCGGTTAGGGTTTGGGTTAGGTTTAGCAGAAAACCCCCTAGAGTTTGGGAAATTGCAAAAAAGCCCTGCGCCCAATAGTTGCAAATAAAATTTGCACTCCGCAATTTAAAACAAATTATTAATTGCAAACTGCTATTATAACAATTCAATAAATTGCAGATTGATATAAAAACAATTCTAAATATTATAAAATGATATTTTAGCTATTAAAACTCATTTAAAATTATTTAAAAATTGTAGAAAAATTCTTAAAATCATATTAAAATATTTTAAGGCTAAATATGACATTAGAAATTAATTAACACTACTTAAATCGAAATTGAAAAAAAAATCAGGGGCTGACAAGTCTTCCCTCCTTGAAAAATTTTGTCCTCGAAATTCACAAGGATTGAAGACCCTACAATATTCTAACATAGCAAGCAATGCAACAAATGACTAAGGCTATGATCGAAACTAACCTCTAAGGTATCAAGTGGGAACGGGTGGTTCCCTCGCAGCGGTTGGATCGAACAAGTAAGGGTATCTCTCCCTCATGTCCGACTCCCTCTCCCAAGTAGATTCACCCGGAGAGTGACAGCTCCAAGCTACTCGTACCAAGGGTATAACCTTGTTCCTCAGCCTCTTCTCCCTCCTGTCTAATATCTCTACTGGCTGTTCAGAAACTGTAAGGCTCGGCCCGATCTCCAACTCTGAATGATCTAGCACATGACTGGGGTCTGGAACATATCTCCTCAGCTGAGATACGTGAAAGACATCGTGAACTCCTGCTAGGTTGGGTGGAAGTAAAACCCTATAAGCTACCTCTCCGATCCTGCCAAGTATCTCGAACGGCCCAATGTATCTGGGGCTCAGCTTCCCTCCTCGTCCGAACCGGATCGTCCCTCTAGTAGGTGATATCTTCACTAGCACCATATCACCGTCTGTGAACTCCATCGGTCTGTGACTAGCATCAGCCCGGTATTTCTGCCTGTCCTGAGCTACTCTGAGCCTGTCTCTGATCATCCCGACCTTCTCTGCTGCATCCGTGATCATCTCTGGTCCAAGCATAACTCTATCTCCGACATCATCCCAAAAGAGCGGTGTATGGCATCGTCGTCCATAAAGTGCCTCAAAAGGAGACATACCGATGCTGGCTTGGTAGCTATTGTTGTATGAAAACTCTACCAAGTGCAGATGGGTCTCCCAAGATCCTCCAAAGTCCAGTACGCAGGTCCTCAGCATATCCTCCAGTGTCTGTATCATCCTCTCGGACTGTCCATCTGTCTGCGGGTGGTACGCCGTACTGAATTTGAGCCTACTGCCAAACTCCTCCTACAAGCTCCTCCAGTAGTGGAACGTGAATCTACTGTCTCTGTCCGACACGATGTTCACTGTAACTCCGTGTAGGCAAACTATCTGCTGTATGTATAGCTCTGCCAACTTCTCGGTAGAAAGCCCCACCTTGAAGGGTATGAAGTGTGCACACTTCGTCAGCCTGTCCACGATGACCCAAATGGCATCCTTTCCTCCTTGGGAACGAGGAAGCCCTGAGATGAAGTCCATCGTAATGTGTTCCCACTTCCACTCGGAAATGGATAACGGCTACAACAGACTAGCTGGCCTCTGGCGCTCCGTCTTGACCTGCTGGCAAACTAGGTATCTCGAAATAAAATGTGATACATCCCTCTTCATTTCGTGCCACCAAAGATGTTCCTGCAAGTCACGGTACATCTTGTTAGCACCAGGGTGAATAGAATATCTCGATCGGTGTGCCTCCTGTAAGACTGTCTCTACCAGCTCTCCCTTCGGCACGCACAATCGGCTGCCATGCCTCAAGGATCCATCCTCTGCTACAGTGAAGTCATCCAGCAATCCAGCTAAAGCCTGGGCCCGAAGTCTGCGAAGGCTCTCATCTGTAGACTGTGCCTCCCTGATCTGCTCTATCAAACCTGACTGAATGTCAAGCGCCATCATCTGTATCGCTGATCCTGGCCGAACTAGCTCGATACCGAGCTTCTCCAGGTCTTCCCGTAAATACCGATCTATCATCAGATACCATGCCATCGGATGCCTGCTCAGCGCATCCGCCACCACATTTGCCTTCCTGGGGTGATACTGTAAATCGATATCGAAGTCCTTCATCAACTCCAACCATCGTCTTTGCCTCATGTTCAGCTCTTTCTGCGTGAACACATACTTCAAGCTTTTGTGGTCAATAAAGATTTCCACACGCTCTCCGTATAAGTAATGTTTCCATAACTTGAGTGCAAAGATCACCGCAGCTAACTCTAGGTCATGGATAGGATAGTTTCGCTCATGAGTCCGCAATTGCCTAGATGCATAAGCAATCACTTTTCCATGCTGCTGTAGGACACATCCTAGCCCCTTTCCTGAAGCATCACTGTATATGGTGAAACCTCCAGAACCTGAAGGTAAAGTCAGAACTGGAGCGGTCGTCAGCCTCCTCTTCAGCTCCTCAAATGATGCCTGGCAGTCCTCTGACCAGATGTACTCTGCTTCCTTCTGCGTCAGCTTCGTCATGGGTTCAGCTATCCTAACAAAGTCCTGGACGAACTTTCTATAATAGCCTGCTAAACCCAGAAAGCTCCTGATCTCTGAAACTGACGTCGGAGCCTTCCATGTCTCAACTGCAGCAATCTTCCTGGGATCCACCGAGATTCTCTCTCCAGTAACTACATAGCCGAGAAACTCCACTTGGTCTAAAAAGAACTCGCACTTCGACAATTTGGCAAATAACCTCTCCTGCCTCAGAATCTCCAAAATTGTCCGCAAGTGCTCTGCATGCTCCTCCGGCGTCTTCGAGTATATCAGGATGTCGTCGATAAATACTACGACGAACTTATCCAGATGCTGGTGAAATGTCTTATTCGTCAAATTCATAAAGACAGCTGGCGCATTTGTGAGACCAAATGGCATCACCAGAAACTCGTATTGCCCGTACTTCGTGTTGAACGCCGTCTTCTGGATATCTGCTGCCTGACCTTCACCTGGTAGTACCCGGATCTCAAGTCTATCCTGGAAAACACCTTCGCCCCACTCAACTGGTCGAACAAATCATCTATCCTGGGCAGAGGATATTTGTTCTTGATGGTGATGGCATTCAACGCCCGGTAGTCAATACACAACCGGACTGTACCATCCTTCTTAGGCACAAAGAGCACTGGCGCTCTCCATGGAAAAGCACTAGATCGAATGTAACCCTTTTTCAACAGGTCATCAATCTGCTCTTTCATCTCTACGGCCTCATTGGGGTTCACTCTATAGCAAGCCCGGGATACTGGTGATGAACCCGATACTAAATCTATGGTGAACTCCACATCTCTGTTAGGCAAAAGTCCTGGAAGATCCTCTGGGAATACATCCATAAACTCCCTAATAATAGGGTGTGGCGGTGCTACGTCCCCAACTGTCGCACAACAGTTTGACTCTAGGCTGATCTCCGGCCCTGTCCTCCTGACACTGAATGGTACTGTGCCTGGGGGACTGAACAGAATACTACCCTCATGACAGTCTATAGCTGCATGGGCATAGCTAAGCCAGTCCATCCCCAATATGATATCATGACCGGGCAGTGGCATCACAAAGAATTGTCCCCTGAACTCTTTTTCGGCTATAGTAATAGAGCATCTATAGATAGATCTAATAGGCACTGGTCCGCCTTCCGTCATTACTCTACTAATCTCTGCAGTAGGTGTAGCTACTATATGGTGTTTATGCATAAACTCTAATGACAGGAAGCTATGAGATACACCAGAATCAAACAAGCATAGAGCTAAAAAAGTATGCAAATAAACATGACCTGTGATGACGTCAGCTAAGTAATCTGGCTCCGACACCTGCTCCGGCTCTGGCTCAAGGGCTAGACTATAAGCCTTCCCCTGGGGTCCCTTCTGCTGCTGCAGATGTTGCCCAAACCTCTGCTGCTGAGTCGAAAGTGGCCCTCTAGTTCCCGTGGCTACTGGACAGCTCCGAAGCTGATGGGTGGTAGACCACAAGCCAAACACTGCCCCAACCTCTTCCTGCAGATGGAAGCGTCATGGCCTATCCTCTTGCAGAATACACACAAACCTCCCTTCTGCTGCTGCCGGGGTCCTGGGGCTCTAACTGGCAGGGTCGGGTGATGTAATGTAGGGGGACGGTAAGTCTGCTGGTGCGGCGTCGGTGCTCTCTGCTGGAAAGCCTGACGCTTGGATGGTCCCTCGAGGTGTACAGAAGTCGGCCTCTTGCAAGACAGAAGACGCTCCTCAATGCTCTGGGCCAACTCTAGGCTCTGGTAGTAGTCAGTCGTACCGTTCACCACTACAAGAATGCCAATGTCTGGAACTAGACCATGGCAAAACCTACGCGTCATCTCCTCTGGGTCTGCAACCAGACTAGGAGCAAAATGGCTCAGGCGACTAAACTCTGCCGCATACTTGTCGACAGAATGGTTTCCCTGCTGGATGTTCTGGAATCGTAGCCCCATGGCTACTCTAGCGGTGGTCGAGAAGAATTTCTTCTTGAACTGGGTCTTGAACTGATCCCAAGTGGCCCTCCCTCTCGTAAATAACGGCTCATTCTGGAACCAAACTCCTGCCAAGTCTATCAGCAGAAATCCCGCTGCCTCGACCTGGAGGTCATCCGGCATCCTAACTCCAAGGAGCTTCTTCTCTACCGAGTCTAGCCAGTCATCCGCTACTACTATGCCCTCAGTCCCTGAGAACTCCTTGGGGTTCAGACCCATGAAGTCCTTGATCGTCCCCGCTCTCTGCCGTGGCTCTACAGGTGGTGGGACCAGGTACGTTCCTCAGAACTCTCCATGCTCTGGCGGAGTAGGGTGGTCTGCTCCTTATGGGTTGTTAGGAACCCCTAGATCAGAGTGAGTAGTTGGTTCCCGTCGAGTGTGACGGAAGCCTGGGTAGGTATAGTGATAGGGGGTGGTGGAAGTATCGGGTCCTGCTGGGACTGTGATGTGGAAGGTGTTAGAGGCATCTGGGTTGGTGGATTTGTGGAGTGGGGGAGTATGGTAGGTGGAGGTGGGGGTGTATCAGTCAACTGGTCAGCTGACTGGATGGAGAGTGTGCCATTCTCAGGTGTGATGTACTGGGATGAACGAGTAAGCACCATCTAATTACAATAAAAAGGACTTATAAGGACTCGTTTAAAGTAAGCAATCATAGACAAGAAAATCTAATTATAATAGCAAGCATGTGATGTATTTCCTATGTTTCAATCCTAGTATTCCTCTAGGTGTTCTAAGCATCATTCCTAATGTTGTCTAATTACCTTAAGTTTCTAATTGCAGGCATGCTTGGTACAATAACGTAACCAAACAACTTAGTCTCGACCTGCATGGGCCACCACTAAAAATATGTCACGACCCGCTACCCAAATTGTTGGGCCGGGCCGAGTCATGTCCAGCCTACGCTTGAGATAAAGCGCAGTAAGCTGTTCTAGAAGTAACAAGATAAGACTAAATATGCTAACAGTTCTAATAGTAATAAAAAGTCATAAATGCTCCAAACACAAAAGTCGTCTCATAGAATAGTGAGTCCAAGTACAAGTCTAAAATGTAAAACTGGATACAGGTCCCGTTACAAAATACATAGTCTAGTACATGACTACTCTCAAAAGTCTAAAGCAAAAAGACAACTAGACGAGGTTTCCTGCAGGTACATCCTTGTAAGGCAAAGCCTGGTCCTCGGTAGTAACTCCATAATGCAAATCACAGAGCAACTCCTCCTCAGTAAGTATACCTACAACGTTATCCTGTCAGGATGGGAGCAAGTACTGAATCTAACAAACATATAATACTGATCATGTGATAAAAAGAAATGACATATCATGTTTGTTCAGTTTTAGGTACATTTTATCATGGCAATAGATATTCATTTTAAAGTTTAAAACTGTAGTAGGTGAGTGATCAGTCAATAGGTAATCAGGATGTACAGCGGTACATATCAATTTTTTGAAGTGTATATACGTACACTTAACGGTATCGATGTACATCCATACACAAACGCGGGACCAAACATACGACACAGATACATATAGAATGTAACGGTGCTCGGTAAATACATACGGAGAAGGGGGTCATGATCACGTACACTACTAGCAGTTTCTTCTTAACCCGTTGTTTAAACATGTGAGAGATATAAAAACTATCCTAAACATGGCAGAGACTGAAAGTAATACAACATGCAAAGTTTTAACTTGCTACCCCAAGGATCAGCATTTAACATGGTTGGTGAATCACAGTTTATGGTTTATAGCAGTATATAAAGTTTGTAGAAAGTACTTGCCTCTAGCAAAGCAAAGCTGCGATAAAATACTATAGATGCCTGATAACTCATCACTATAGAAATAAATGCATAAACTTAGTTTTTACACTAAGCTAAAATACTAAGACAATATTTGGTGCAACACGACTTGTGACTGGACACCTAGCCAAAATGATAACTTTAGCATAGGAGACCAATGTGGAGTGACACAATACTATAACTAACATACTAGGGTCTTTACACTAGTGTGGGGTGAGGTTCAATACGGCTATAACTCAAAATAACACAAAAAGTTGCAAGTCGTAATTATTCAATAAATAAATCAATTGTACATTGTGTTCCAACAATTTTTGAGATAGGCAAAAAGCTCAATTTTACATAAAATAAAGTACCAAAATGATCCTTGTTAATTATAGAAATTTATTATAATTTTTTGGAATTTATTAACCAGTACATGTATTTTATAAAAATCAGTTTTCATAAGTACACAGAAAGTGAGTTCTAGTTTCATATGCCAAAACAGTAGCAAAACTGTAAATTAATTACTATAAAAATTATACTGTATTAGACAAATTAACATAGTATCTAAATACTATTTTTCCAGAATTTTAACAGCAATTAAAGTATTTTTAGAAATTCAAAAACAGTATGGTACACAATCTAAAATTAAATAATTAATTATCTGCGTATTTTGTCCATGTACATAATTTGAACCAAAGTTCAAATACAGGACCCAAGGCCATGAATCAAGTCCAATATGACTTGTACAGGTCTTGAATATGTGAAAACACATTTGGGCCCAAAAATCCATGCTAGGCTTGGACACCAAACGGTTGCAGTAATTAAAATACACAAAAATACAAAGACATAAAAATACATAATAAATATTAATATTTTAACTATGTGAAATTATACATAGTAGTCACATAAATATGACAAGTATATGTACATATATTAAAGTATAATATATGTACAATATTACGTAAATTACATAGGCTAAATAGTTATGTATATATATATATATATATATATATATATATATATATATATATATATATATAGATATATATATATATATATATATATATATATATATATATATATATATAACAGTAAATATTTATATATATATATATATA
The DNA here is from genome assembly GCA_029216955.1 of Iris pallida. Classification (NCBI taxonomy): domain Eukaryota; kingdom Viridiplantae; phylum Streptophyta; class Magnoliopsida; order Asparagales; family Iridaceae; genus Iris; species Iris pallida. The sequence goes on along the minus strand of JANAVB010011000.1, from coordinate 491,644 downwards.
TATATATATATATATATATATATATATATATATATATATATATATATATATATATATATATATATATATATATATATATATATATATATATATATATATATATATATATATATATATATATATAATAACAGTAAATATAATTTATATATAATAGTATATACATACATACACTACTATTATATATAAATTATATTTACTGTTATTATATATATATATATATATATATATATATATATATATATAATAAAAACAAAAGAAAAGAAAAGAAAAAGAAAATAAAAATAAAAACAAAACACAACAGAGCCTAAGGCTCGAACTCGGCCACTGAGCGCGCGCGCGGGGGGGGGGGGGGGGGGGGGGGGGGGGGGGTTTAAACTCGCACGCTGACCAGTGGGCCAACTCGGCTCTTTGTTAGGAAAAGAATTTAGTTTAGATTTATGTTAGTTTTAAATTAACGGGTTGTAACCCGATAACATTTATTTGTGTCCTGACAGTTAAGGACACGAAATACAGTCGAGTCCAAGTGTCCGGGTCGTTTGCGACACGCACGACACGAGTTTGTTGTGTCCACGCTTACCACTAGAGTCGTCGTGTGTTGGCGAGTCCTATACGTGAAAACGAGACACAATAGGACACGAGATACATAAAGACACGTACATGTCCAAGTCGAGCGGGCTTTCGAGGCGGCGACTGGGCGGAGGACGCGTCGGGGCAGTGGCGCACTGGTGGTGCTGGGCGTAGCTCGTCGCGGCGAATCGATCGGAGGTGGTCGATGACGACGGCGGCTACTGTGGAGGCTGGACGGGGTTCGTCGGAGCTAGGGTTACGACGACGGGAAAGTGGGGAAGAACGGTGGTCGTGGGGGTCGAAGTAAAATAGGGTTAGGGTTTTGGGGGTCGGGGTAGCTTATAGAGACGTAGGTCGGTCGAATTAGGGATAAAAATTAGGATTAGGGTCAGGATTTTGGTGAGGATTGCCGGAGACGACGACAGCGCAAAGGCGGTGGTCGGTTAGGGTTTGGGTTAGGTTTAGCAGAAAACCCCCTAGAGTTTGGGAAATTGCACAAAAGTCCTGTGCCCAATAGTTACAAATAAAATTTGCACCCCGCAATTTAAAACAAATTATTAATTGCAAACTGCTATTATAACAATTCAATAAATTGCAGATTGATATAAAAATAATTCTAAATATTACAAAATGATATTTTAGCTATTAAAACTCATTTAAAATCATTTAAAAATTGTAAAAAAATTCCTAAAATCATATTAAAATATTTTAAGGCTAAATATGACATTAGAAATTAATTAACACTACTTAAATCGAAATTGAAAAAAAATCAGGGGTTGACAAGAATACGTTCCCATAATTCTGTCCTGGATCCTGAGCTCTGGCCTTGTTGTACTGTACGCCTTGGGGAGGCAATGGTGGACGAGGTACTCCTGCTATGGGCCGTGGTGCTGGAAGAGCTGGAACTGTAGGCCTCGGGTTCTGCCGAGCATGTACTATCGCCTGTTACTCCAGACAGTCCTTGAGCATGTGCTAATTGGATCTACATCTCAAGCACAATCCAAGGCGAGTCCTGCAGTCGTTCTGGAGATGTCCTTGCTTTCCGTAGTAATGACAAATGGGCTTCTGATAAGGTGAGGGCCTCTGCTAGAACTGTCCTGTGGCCCTCCTAATAGGTCCACTCTGAGTATCTCGGGCTGGTGTAACTGCTGGGGTATGGCGTCTCGACGTCTGTTGCTGCTCTTTGCGAAGAATCTCCTGAGCACGGGCTTCTTCCAGGACAGCTGAATGGGAGACTCGAGACTGGATAGTCGTATAAGACATGAGCTCTGGTGCAAGCCCCTGGTGAAATCTCCTTGCCTTCTCTAACTCTGTCGGAATCAATCCCGTACCAAATCTACTCAGACGATTGAACTCTGAGTCATACTCATCAACTGTCATATTCCCTTGCTTCAGATGAAGGAACTGGTCGTATAGACCATCTCGAACATGAATAGGGAAGAATCTCTCATAAAATGCATCATAAAACTGCTTCCAGGTGATCCCAGCGCCTAATCGTCTCTCTTCCGTCTTCCACCAGTGGTGAGCATTATCTTCTAATAGTAGGTCCACTGCTGTCATCCAATCTCGAGCTGGCAACTGGGATGCCTTCAGTAGCTTCTCTGTACTAATAAGCCACTATGACACCTCTAGTGGCTTCTTCGTTCCTCTAAAGGCCTTGGGGTTCATATCCATGAAATTCTTGATAGAGCCTTCATAAGGATACAGGGCCGGTGCTGGTGCTGGTACTGGAGGTGGTGGTGGAGGTCTAGCCAATGCTGCCATCATCGTCTGCCTCATCAGCTCAGTCTGCTGCCACTGAGCCTGCATCATGGCGTACATAAACTGGAAAGTAGGGCTCCCATCAGTCGGTGGTGGAGGCATTTGAGGTCCCGACTGTGGTGGAAACTGTGGTGGTGGTGGAGGCACTGGTACATTCCCTTCCGGTGGCATGGTAGTGGTCTATCCAGCCTAGCTGCCTGGGGGTGCTACGATCTCTGGGTACTCCATCGTCGGTGTCGTAGTAGGCTGCGACTGTCCTGGCTGGTATGGTGTCGCTGGAGACATTGGAGGATTCTGTCCCTCCGGAGTAGCCTCTTCACCAGATGTGAGGGCCAAGACAGAAGTGCGTCCGCTTCTTAGATGCATATTGTTGGCACGAGGAAGATAAGTTGATATTAGGAAAGATTAGATATGAGGTAAATCAAATAATCAAGGAAGTTTAGAAAAGATTGGAAGTCAAGGAGGTAGTAGTAGTTCTGGATGAGATATTCCTATTCCTATATGCAGGCTTGTTGGGCACAGTCATGTAACCCAACAATATTAACGTAGACCTGTATTGGCCACCACAAAAACATGTAACGTCCCAGTCCCAAATACGTAGGACCAAGTACGTGAACATGCCAGCTGCACATGTATGAAGAATACTCCAATATATGGAATTCTCATATATGCACATAAGCTGTAAATGAAATAATCATAGGCCAGAATAACATAATCTAATCTCATCGCAGCTCAACACAAAAGATAATAGAGTCCAACTAAGAAATAAGTGTATCAAAATATAGCCTGATGAACATACTCACTCCAAACAGCTATGGAAATAGTCTCACAAAATCGGAGTCCAACCTCCGCAAAATAGAAAGAAAAAAGATGTAAAAATAATGTCTACTAATGTCTCAAATAAGGAATAGACTAAAAGTCAGTAGGAACTGCCTTGTCATCGATGTAAGATAGCTCCAACGCCGCTTCGTAATCCTGTGGAAAATCGTCTAACCCTGGAGAGATAACCAGGTCCTCAGAGGGACGTAACAAGATACAAGAAAATACCATGCCATATAAACTGTGATAATATAATAGAAAATAAAGGATGCATGCAATCAGGTTCCTGACCATTCTACTATGAATATGCAGTTGAGATACAATCATTCGACGCATGAGCCCTGGCTGTAAATGGGATCGGCATAGTCCCCATAAAGGGTACCAGGGGCCTACGTCTATAACGTCCGAAGATCGTCAGAGGGCATCATATGCAAGGGGCTACGTCCATAACGCTCTGGAAAGCGTCAGAGGGCACCTGGGGCCTGCGTCTCCAGAGGAGCGCACAGTTAATCAGAAAAGTGCAAAGAAGCCCATACGTCAAGTATTGTTCTTTCCACCCAATGCCTAGTATCATCATCTCCATGACTGATATGAACCTCTAGTAACCGCCAAGTCTTCTAACATACAATTCTATTGGCAGTTACTCCGGCCTATCCGTCGCACGCTCCATACGTATCGGTGGTCAGCCGACTACGCGAGTACGTGTCCTACATGTGACTCACAATACATGGTAAAGCAAGTGTCAAGGCCGTATGAGATATACCAATATCTCATCATCAATGGATGGTCACTAGACTAAGTCAATGCAAGAAAATAAATAAAAGCGAGAAAGACGACCGATAGAGTCGCTTGCACCCAAGTATGACTTGGACGCACAATTTTATAATATCAAGGAATAAGAAATGCTGAAAATAATAACTAAAAATAAGAATATAATAATTACAGAGTAAGGTGGCAAGGTATCTTGCCTGATGGTGCAAAGTGACAAGTCCAGGAAATCACAATGTCAGCCAAGAAATGTCACAATCTCCAAACAACTCCGGATGCTGAAACAAACATCAAAAACGTACTCGGTGTATAAGATATACCTAGGAAATGCCTGTCCAAAAGTCTAACTCTGGAACAGGGGCAAAATCATAATTTTAGGTCAAAACGATGTCCGCCGTTGGACTCGCTTTGCACCGAAACGCGTGCCAAAGTCTATGGTCTCTAAAGTCGTCAAACTGCATGTCTATGGATTCAGTTTGAGGAGAAAAACTCAACGGTATGTCCAGTTTTGGATTCCGATGAGCCGTGTAGAAAATTGCCCGTTTGAGTGGGTCGCGGCCCGCCAAAAAGGGGTTCCAATTCGACCTTCTCTGAATCGAACCAAACTTGGCACACATGACCAAAATTTTGATTCGGACCTGTTGGGGCAAGTTTCATCTCGATTTGACGACTGTACACGAAGTTAGGGCAAAGTTTGCAAATTGGCGATACGGGGGTATCTCGACGGATACGGACTGATTTTGTCGCGCACACACGACGAAACTGAGTTCTGTCAGTTCCCACACGTCGGCAACGTCCATACGTGCCTTTCGATGCGTATAGCGCACGACCACGTCGCCCGGTTTGTCGGGGCGTATGCCGTATCGGACAGAATTCTAAAATTTTAATGTTTTGAAAGCAGTTTTTCTCACAAGTTCATCAATTCGTAACTTCCTGTACAATAAATAAAAATTGAATCTACCAGATGGGTTTTCATCTTGTATATGTTAACTAGGACTGTCTAAATTTGTTTCCCACAAATTCTTAATATCTTGGTCTAATTCACCCTTCCAAAGTTAGGGGTTTGGCGGTTTCTCGGTTTCGTTTTCTAAGAAAATTTTCCTCTACTTTCCCGAATCTTTTATGGGATTTCCTATGTATTAGAAAATTTTCTAATTACTAGGGTTTATAGATGGGTATGTTGTCTACGCATAGAAGTTGATAGATCGACTTTTCGTTGAACAGAATCAAAGATATGGGATTCGAAATATGGTACCTGGGTTTCTTCGTAAAACAGAGTGTTCTCTCTTTCACTATCGGCTCCGTGCGGTTGGTCGGCGATCCGTCATCGGCGACGGCTAGCAGGTGGCCGACGTTGAACGCGGGGGTATGGGGGAGATCCTGGAGTCGAAGCTTGGGCTCGGGATGAAGTTCTATCGATGAATTTCCAAGAACCCTATTTCCCGAAACTTTTATAGGGTGTTTAAATTTCCTATTTTTAATCGAATTTAAAACTGCGGAGACAAGGATTTGATCGGGGTTTGGTCGACTAGATAGAGGAGAATCTTGTGGGGGTTGTCTAGGAATTTATTTACAATTTTTCTGGTGAGATTTGGTGTAGATCCAATCTCCACAAATTTCTTTTTGCTAACCGAGCAGCAGCTGCTGCTGCATTTCGGGAAGAGGGGGGGCTGCGTACTACGGGTTCGGGTTAGCACTGTAGCCCACGGGCTACAGTAGCTCAAGTTGATTTTTTTTTTAACTTATATATATATATATCCACATCTATATGCTTAATCCATTTTAAGCCATTTTTTGCAAGAAAAATATAAGGAATTTATTAATAAATATCTAAAATTTATAGATTCTATAGTAGACTATAATTAATAGCAATTTCAAACATGCACACACATAATATATACTCATTCATTAATTATACTACTAAACTAGAAATAATAAATTTCATAAAATAATATATTTGTATAACAAATATAAATAAATTATAAAAAAATCAGTGTAAATTATGGGGGTTTACATTTAATGATGCCGTAAAGGAACTATATCATATGTGCCAGCCATAATCATTGTTCCAATTGGACAAAATTTAAACAAGACGACAAATGAATCCACTAATGCACTCAAAAGCGTGGTAGGCCTATAGGTTCCAAGGATAAAGCTCCTAAAAATAGGAGAGCTAATGAAACATCTTGTCAGGATAAAAGCCCAATATTGGCTAGAGCTCCGAAAACAAATAATGAATATGTGCATGTTTCCAAATTCACTGAAATGCCTCTAGAGAGGCACAGGTACCTGAAAATGAAGAGATCTCGATATTCCATGAATGTTCAGATGAATTATGGAATAGAAAAGCACTTGTCATCGATGACATATTTAGCTATGCAATAGCTACTGAAATATCAAAAGACAATGATGATTGTGAAAATGAACCACGTAGTATAAATGAATGTCGACAAATAAAAGATTGGCCAATCTGGAAAGATGCTATTCAAGCAGAATTAAATCTTTAGAAAAATATGGTGTGTTTGGACCTATAGTGGAAACACCAATGGACATAAACCATGTTAGTTTTAAATAGGTGTTTCATGAGAAACGAAGTGAGAGGAACAAAGTTGAAAGATATAAATCTTGACTTGTAGCACAAGGTTTCTCTCAAAGACCTAGAATTGACTATGTTGAGACATACAGACTCTCCAGTTATAAATATCATTACCTTTAGATATCTAATTAGTCTCGCAGTTTCTAAAAATCTTGATATAAGATTTATGGATATTGTAACTGCATATTTGTATGAAGACTTAGATATTGACATCCGTATGAAAATTCCAGAAGGATTTACAATGCCAGAGACTAAGTCAAAAGGAACGTGTTTAATTAATCTTAGAGAGCATTATATGGGTTGAAATAATCCACAAGAATGTGGTATAATCGTCTTATCATATATTTGACTAAAGAATAATACAAAATAGTCAAATTTACCCATATGTCTTCATTAAGAAATTCGAAAATAAATTTTCAATAGTAGCAGTATATATGGATGATATAAAACCTGATCAGGTCTCCTACAGAATTGGAAAAAAACTGCAAACTATTTGAAGAATGAGTTTGAAATGAAGACTTGGGAAAAGATAAAGCTTGGTCTCGATTTGCAAATAGAACGAAGTTCCAGTGGGATATTAGTGCATCATTTCTGATATATTGAAAGAATTTTGAACTGATTCATAATGGATAAAGTACATCCACTAAGTAGACCGATGGTTGTACGCAGGTTGGATTTGGATAAATGTCCATTACAACCAAAGAGAGAAGATAAAAAAGTTCTTGGTCCAGAAATATCGTATTTAAGTGCTATTGGAGCACTACTATATCTAGCCAATGCATAAGACCAGATATTACATTTTCTGTTAATTTATTATCTAGATATAGTTCTGCACCTCCACTTACGTATTGAATATAGTTAAACACGTATTAAGATATTTTTGTGGAACAACTGGCATGAGATTATTTTATTTATATGATTCCACTAACAATTCTTGTCTAGTTGGTTGTGCAGACTCAAATATATTTCTGACCTTCATAAGGGTTGCTCCAAACGGGTTATGTGTTTATAAATAACCATGCAGCTATATCTTGACTATCAACAAAGCAAGTTTCAGTAGCAACTTTCTCTAACCATGCAGAATTAATTGTATTACAAGAAGCAACAAGAGAAAGTATGTGCTTGTGATCAATCATTCATCATATAAGAGTAAATTGTCAACTATTCATAGTTACAGATGAGCCTACAATAATATTCAAAGATAATACAGCTTGCATTACACAATTCCGAGAGAGATTCATCAAAGGAGATCGAATCAGCAACTTCCACCAAAATTATTTATGCACATGAGCTCCAAAGGACGAAAGTGGTCAAATAAAGTCAAGCAAATCTATTATATCGAGGGGGAGTATGACTCATGAAGAATATTTTTGAGTTTTTGTGCGTTGTACTCTTTTTTCTTGACTAATATTTTTTCACTGGGTTTTTCTTAGTAAGGTTTTAACGAGGCAACAAATGCGCATACACCACAAACTAATTAATGGTGAATATCGAAGGGGGAGTATTGTAAATATGGATAATTCACATTATTATTTGGTGTGCAAAACATATGTCTTTTGGTTATCCATAACTTATGTCTTTTAGCATTTCTCCTTTAATTATCATGATGATATTAAACCTCCATTGTAAGCCTATATAAAGGACACTTCTCAAGATGATTGAGACAAGTGAATGAAGAAACAATTTCCTCCATTTTTCTATCTCCATTTCTTTGCTTTTTCAATATATATATATATATATATATATATATATATATATATATATATATATATATATATATATATATAGTTTTAATATATATATAAAAAATATATATATATATAGTTTTAATATGTATGTAAAATAATAATCACTCCCACACCTGAAACAAATATTACCAATTTTATGTAAATTAGGTTCAATGGTTTTGGAATATAAATAATCCTGAGCAAATACATCTCTACTCCAAAGTAAGTACACAAGGCCAGTCGGAAGGAAGAAGACAGAGAGAGACATGAGCCTCCACTGATCCCACAAAGAATTTCCCGAAATGGAATCCTCCACTTCCCTCCTCCTCCGCCGCCACTTCCCCGTCCCCGTCCCCATCCGCTCTCTCAAACCCCTCCGTACTCCCCATCCCTCTCTCCAGAGAATAACCCTTCCTCCCATCAAATCCACCACCACCACCATCAGAAGAAGAAGAACCAGAGCCCAATCCAGCAAGAACGACACCGATCCCATCACCATCGACACCAACAACGCCCCCGTGTCCGACGCCGACGCCGACACTGCCCCGCCTTTCTCCAGGTGGACCCCGCCCCGCCCCCTCTACCGCGGCCTCACCGTCCTGGTCGTGACGGGCCAGGTCCTCCACCGCGTCCTCACCGGCCGGGTCCACCCCACCAACACCCTCTCGCAGCTCGAGAGGGTGGGGCCCCGGTCCCTCGGGGTCTGCCTCCTCACCTCCGCCTTCGTCGGCATGGCCTTCACCATCCAGTTCGTGCGCGAGTTCACCCGCATGGGGCTCCACCGCTCCGTCGGCGGGGTCCTCGCCCTCGCCTTCTCCCGCGAGCTCTCCCCCGTCGTCACCGCCGTCGTCCTCGCCGGGCGCGTCGGCTCCGCGTTCGCCGCCGAGCTCGCAACTATGCAGGTCAGGGTTTTGGGAATGAATCATTTTTTTAATTATAGTAACAAACCATTATTGATAGCCCTAAACATGGAATTAACATATCTCAACATGATCAGAAAAATCAATGTATAAACAACAGATGTAGCTCAAAAATGCATCTTGATGCCCAAATTTATGATAAAAATAAGGGTCCGACTATTGACACCCCATGTATTTCTAAGGACACCCCATGTAACTTAAGTGAAAAAATAGATTAATGTGTAAAGATGTAAATACCCCCCTTCTATTATAGCACATCCCATCAGCCTCATTCATATGCTTCATTATATTTTGGTCTTCTTAGTACACCCCACTTTCTCTCCCCAACCCAAAAACCCTCCACTTTCTCTCCCCAAGCAAAAAATCCTAAATTCTTCTTACTTTGAAGGAAGTTAAAGGAAGTTGAAGAAATCATAATGGAGGGACAAAATGCACATGAATCTTCCAAGGTACGTTCCTCTTTTGTTGAATTTTTTCGTTTGTAATCGTGTGATTCGGTTTTTTTTTGAAATTTTTTTTTCAGAATTCGTGATCTGTTCGACCTGTACAAGTCGAACAGATCAACAGATGCTCGACCTGTAAGAGCCGAACATATAATGTTTGCACGACCTGCTCTGGTCGAACAGTATGGGTTTGTTCGACTCTAACAGGCCGAACAGTTTAAGTTTGCACGACCTGCTGTGGTCGAACAATATTAGTTCTTTTTTTCACCTTATTCAGTTGTTAAATTTTTTCACTGTAGGAAAACACTTCAAATGACAATGAAATTAACACTGAAATGAGCATTATCAGGCATCCAATGTTTGAAGAACAACTTAATTTCTTAGACGAATTTCATACGGATGCGTTATTTGAGAATCGTGAATCTTTGGTGAATTGGGTATGTACGGTAGGAAACCGTCATAATATGGTTATTTTGGTTAAACGATCGGATAGCGGAGATGGAAGGCGAGCTCGAGTAATTTTGGGTTGTGAGCGCGGTGGTAAATATCGGCAGAAGAAACCAAAAGTCGATGAAAAAAATTCGACTAACATTGCCAAGAAGCCGAGACGTGAAAGGCTTACGGGCACGAAGAAATGTGATTGTCCATTTCAGTTGAAGGGAGTGCAAGCCAATGACGTAGGACAATGGTCATTGAGGGTTATATGCGGGTCACATAATCACCCACTGGGACGAAATTTAGTTGGACACTCATATGCCGGTCGACTGACCCCTGCAGAAGATCAACTTGTTAAAGACCTGACGAAGAACAATACAAGGCCAAAAGATATACTGAGCACGTTGAAAGATAGTTTTAGTGGGAATGAGTCAACATTGAAGACTATTTACAATGCTTGACATAAGCATAGAGTTGTCGAGCATGGAGGACTTTCTCAGATGCAATATTTGTTGGGAAAATTGGAGTCGAAAAAGTACTACTATTTGACTAGGAGATGTGAGCAAACCGATCGAATGAAGGATCTTTTTTATGCTCACCCCGACTAGTGTGGACTTGTTGCGTGCATTTCCATATATTATATTGATGGATTGTACATACAAGACTAACAGATATAAGATGCCACTTTTGGAAGTGGTAGGCGTTACGTCCACAAATATTACATTTTCAGTGGCATGTGTTTATATGGAGGCAGAGCGGAAAGACAATTATATATGGGCACTTAGTACGCTTAAAGGATTAGTGGATCAATCATTCTTACCCAAGGTGATTGTGACTGATCGTGAGTTAGCACTAATGAATGCCATAAGCGTTACTTTCCCCAGCTCCACTCACTTGCTTTGTCGGTGGCATATTAGCAAAAATATTTTGGCCAATTGAAAAAAGATGTTTCGTACCAAGGAGAAGTGGGATAGTTTCAATAATTCATGGAATTCGTTGGTTCTTGCTGAAGACCAACCTAGATTCAATGAGTTGCTTAGAAGATTGAAGCAAGATTTCTCCGATTATCCGAAAGCAGTTGAGTATGCCATCAATAATTGGATAGAGCCCTATAAAGAAAGATTTGTTTCGTGTTGGACAAACAATGTCATGCCTTTTGAGAACACGACAAGTAGCAGGTACGTGACTTGAAACAATACTTTGCATGTGTAAATGTTAATTATCTTACAAAGTATGAATCTCACTCTATAATTTTCATATTCACAGGGCGGAGAGTGCACATTCAAAATTGAAAAAACAATTGGGCACGAGTCAATCAACTTTTGAGATCTCATGGACAAGGATACACGACTTGCTGACAACGTCACACAACCAAATAAAAGCCTCATTTGAGATGTGTCTTAATGTTGCACCACAACGTTATAGTTCTCCGCTATTCAAGATTATCCGAGGATTGGTGTCTCATCATGCTCTTGCTAAGATTTATGAAGAGATGAAGGATATAGAAACTACCGGAGTAGATCCTCTCCTTTGTGGTTGTGTGTTAAGGAGGACTTGCGGGTTACCTTGTGCACATGAACTTGCAGAGTTGAATCGGGATGGTCAGGTAATTCAGCTCGATATGGTTGACAGATTTTGGCGGAAGTTGGATTCTGAACCCTACAAAACAGACAGTGTAGCTGATGAAGATATCCGAAGCCGTTGGGTGGAGACCATGACTGATATTAATTGTAAGTTTGAGGCGGCTACCGATTCTCAAAGGTTGTTGTTGCTGAAAAAACTTCGGGAGATATCAGTTCCTTCAACATCTTCGTTGCTTGAACCGGTGGTCCACAAACGAGCTCGTGGTAGGCCAAGCAAAACGAAAATCCGCCATGCAAATTCGACGAAACGGAACCCAAGCAAATTCGAAATTGTAGAGTCTGCTCACGATAGTTGTTCTCCGTTGGATGAAACTATCATTGTCGGTGCTCACCCTTCGGCAAAACCAATATTTTCTTCCATCCGAAGGAAAAAGGATCCGGTCCAACGCAAGTCATCACGCAATGAACCCGATTTTGCATACATACAACAAGTTCCATCTCATTTCCATCCCTATGTGTTGAGTACGAAAAATGTACTAGGGGATGGACATTGTGGTTTTCGATGCATAGCCCATGCACTTGGGTTGGGGGAGGAATTCTGGCCGAAAGTTCGTACTGACCTGATTCAAGAGCTAACAAACTTGGGAGATTTATACGCTAGATGTAACTTGCTTAAGGGGTCTCCCGAAGATGTACGAGCAGCTTTGAATTATTTTACAACATCCATTTATGACAGTAAGTACTGGTGGTCATACCCAGATATGTACTACTTGGCGGCGTCGGCCTACAATATGGCCATCGTCCACATGCACAAGAACGGTTCCTCGTTGTTTCTACCTATGAGGACTGAAGTTCCAACACTTCCTCAGCTTGTATGCATGGCATTTGTTAACGAAAATCATTTCATCTTGGTAAATTTTAGTACGAAAATCATTTCATCTTGGTAAATCATTTGTTAACGTAAATTATAGTGACATGTTATTAATTGTATGCAGGTAAATTTGGCCGAAGACGCACCGCTACCATCCATTATCACCAGGTGGTCTATTCTGCGTCTTCCAAGTGCATCCGGTTGGGAGGATATCTACAAAGAACGGATCAAAAAGTATAAGGAAATTGTTCCATCCAGTAGCTCACATGTTGAGGCTTTGGCCGATTAGCGAGGACGATTAATTGTATTGAATTCCATGAACCTTATGAAATTGTATTAAATGCATGTGGACAGCTTGGTTCCATGAACTATCATGTATTTGTACCAAAAAAATGATGTATTGGTAACAAAAGTTGTGAATTGGTACTTTGGCATGATCTTCCATGTGAATAGTATTGTGTATATTAGAATTTTTGCAATTGAAATGTACTTGTACTTTTATTTTTTGATTGAAAATGTACTGCTCGACCACAATTGGTCGTCCAGGTTCATACTGTTCGACCACATCAGGTCGAACACTTGCAAACTGTTCGACCTGTACTGGTCGAACAGTTTGCAATTGTTCGACCTGAGGTAATCGAACAGTATGAACCTGGACGACCAATTGTGGTCGAGCAATACATTTTCAGTCAAAAAATAAAAGTACAAGTACCATTTAACAAAGTAACAACCAACATTTCATACAACAAACATTTAACAACCAACTTTAACAACCAACTTTTAGCAAGAATTTCAAAGTAACATTTAACAAAGTCCAAGCCACATTTAGCAACCAACAAACAAAATTTAACAAAGTCAATGCCACTTGTAATCACGATTCACCACTTGTAATCAAGATTCACCACAAAATCTTAACAACCACATATTAACATAAACCACATCAAAAAACATCTTAAAAACCACTTGTAGTCATAGTCTATGACCTACGACGACGCCTACGACTAGTGTCCCTCTTAGAAGATTCAGGTTTTTCTTGGGGCTCGAGCTTTAGTGCACCATATGCGCCAATTATGGCTGTCTCTACGATCGACGGGTCTAGTGCCTCTTGATTGTCCATCAATTGCTGGTACGCCGGTTGTAGATATTCCAATGCATTTTTGATCATGGCCCATGGGTCTGGCCCTGTCTGGGTAGATGTAGTACCAGCGGCACTAGAGACGTTATCTGGATTTTGGACGATAGGATGTGAAAGCGTCCTATACCAAACCATATAATCATTTGTACACTCCCATGCAGGGTTGGCAGCTCTCCCACGGGCTTCGGGAGACAGTACATGGCTGCGCCAGTATTGGAAGTAGCCTCCTAGAACATTGAACGCCAGCTTGTACTTCTGGCTCGTGCTTCCCCGACGGACCTCACTTGGAAACAAAGGATCGTAAGGAATTTTCTGTCGTAGCCCAAATTGCCGAAGGACACGGTCGGGATGATACGGCTCTACAATGTCAAAGGCACGTATACATCCATGAAAGAAAGTCACGTCGTCGCGAGGAAAACTGTTCCTCATTCCGTGGTAGGTGTCCAATTCACCTACATCATAAATTGAAACAATTAGTTATGGGTAGAACATAAGTTATGAGTAAATGGATAAATTAACACTCACATTGTGGACTTGAAGATTGTCCAATACCTCCCTGATGGATGAGACCATGTTGGTACCTGGTCCAGCATGGGGTCTATTGGCCCACCTCATAGCAAGTGGGTCCCCCATCTTATAGTTGACGTTATGTGTAGGCCTCGTGAAGGAAAAATACTCGAATATCCAGGCCTACAATACGAAAATATGAAGCATATTGGTCGTTGTATAACATTAAAAAAATGCATATCACGGGCTGAGATATAGATACCTCCAGTAAAGTCAAGTATCCACATATTTGGCGGACCCCACTCCGAGATGCTACTCCAAGCTGTCGGTATAAGAAAGCTAAAGCAGCAGCTCCCCAGGCATAGTCATTGACGTTGATATTCTCTAAAAGGCTGAGAACTTTTGTATCAACACGTGTCCCACTTTTGTCAGAAAATATTGTGCATCCAAGTACGAACCATAAATATGCACGGACAGCACGCCTTCTTTTCGCATTATCCGTGCTACTGACGTCTGACTCAAATTCAGACCGGAGCCACTCCATCCGGACCGAGCTACCTCTCTGGCCCAGAAGCTCAGTATGTGCATCCCTTTCTGACACCCCCAACAACCTATTAATCATCTTCTTTGGCTCCTCCCATCCCCTTGCTGACAATGGTTCAACCACTGGTAGCCCACTGACCGGGAGTCCGATGAGACAAAAAACATCATCCAACGTAATTGTCATCTCACCGAATGGCATGTGGAATGTGTTAGTCTCTGGTTGCCAACGCTCGAGAAACGCACAAATTAGATTCTTATTTGGCGTCTTGTACGAAACCGACCTTAATTTCGCAACTCGAGAGTTCCGAAGCAACTCGCTTATATTGCCTTCTAAATTCCATGTATCCATCTTGGTTGTGTTGCACCAACACCTCAATACGGGCCTCTCAATTCCGTTCCAAATCTCGTACGCCACATGAGTTTTGAAACTTGGAATAAGTCGGGGATCCTCAGGTCCACCGGGACAAGGGCCCGTCAAAATATCAGCGTCTTCTTCCTCTTCTTCATCTGTGCGCCGCTCTTCGTCTGCGTGGCCTTCTTCTTCGTCTAATTGGCCGGTCGTTTGAGTCGGAGCAACGACCGTAGCTTCTTCAAGACGTGCACATTCTTGTTCTTCGGCACGACGTCTCCTAGCAGAAGCATGAGTGGCTTCCCTCCGCCTAGTGTTTCCTGCAAATTTAATCAACAACCATAAATTAAGGAGAAAAAATATGTTTTGCCTTCAAAATGTACTGTTCGACCAATACTTGTCGGAAAAACCCATACTGTTCGACCAGAGCAGGTCGAACAAAAGTAAACTGTTCGACCGATGTTGGTCGAACAGTTGTTGTATGTCCGACCGACCAGGGTCGAACAGGGCCGCGAATTCCAAAAAAAATTTCGAACGATTGTTTCGTTTTTGTCACAATCGATCGGTTTCGAAACATATACAGAGATCCTAAACGAAGATAGATACTAATTTCGAACAAGATTACTCATCTACATGTCGATTTGCGGAAATTTACCTTCCGATTAAACTTGTTTTCCTCTATCCATTGCGAAGCCGAACAAGGGAGAACTCTTCGACGAAGGGGAGGCGACCGGGCAGCGACTGGAGGGACCGAAGTTGGCTTCGGAGTGAGGAGAGTGGAGTGTTAGGGTTTTGTGAGGGAGGAGAGTGGAATGTTAGGGTTTTGTGAGGGAGGAGAGTGGAGTGGAGTGTTAGAATTTTAGTGGGGTGTACTTAGAAAGCTTTGAGATGGGGGTGTAGAATAGGTAAGGGTATTTTTGTCAAATATTGGGGTGTACTTAGTATTTTTATAAGCTTAATCAACTACATGTGGGGTGTACTTAGAAATTGGGGTGTCCTTAGAAATACATGGGGTGTCAATAGTCGGATCCTAAAAATAAATAAATCTAGAACGGGTTGGGTCTGTATTAGAATAGTATGAAATGATCCAGCAAACATAAAATGACCTTTGGTGACTATTGACACCCCATGTATTTCTAAGGACACCCCAATTTCTAAGTACACCCCACATGTAGTTGATTAAGCTTATAAAAATACTAAGTACACCCCAATATTTGACCAAAATACCCTTACCTATTCTACACCCCCATCTCAAAGCTTTCTAAGTACACCCCACTAAAATTCTAACACTCCACTCCACTCTCCTCCCTCACAAAACCCTAACATTCCACTCTCCTCCCTCACAAAACCCTAACACTCCACTCTCCTCACTCCGAAGCCAACTTCGGTCCCTCCAGTCGCTGTCCGGTCGCCTCCCCTTCGTCGAAGAGTTCTCCCTTGTTTGGCTTCGCAATGGATAGAGGAAAACAAGTTCAATCGGAAGGTAAATTTTCGCAAATCGACCTGTAGATGAGTAATCTTGTTCGAAATTAGTATCTATCTTCGTTTAGGATCTCTGTATATGTTTCGAAACCGATCGATTGTGACAAAAACGAAACAATCGTTCGAAATTTTTTTTGGAATTCGCGGCCCTGTTCGACCCTGGTCGGTCGGACATACAACAACTGTTCGACCAACATCGGTCGAACAGTTTACTTTTGTTCGACCTGCTCTGGTTGAACAGTATGGGTTTTTCCGACAAGTATTGGTCGAACAGTACATTTTGAAGGCAAAACATATTTTTTCTCCTTAATTTATGGTTGTTGATTAAATTTGCAGGAAACACTAGGCGGAGGGAAGCCACTCATGCTTCTGCTAGGAGACGTCGTGCCGAAGAACAAGAACGTGCACGTCTTGAAGAAGCTATGGTCGTTGCTCCGACTCAAACGACCGGCCAATTAGACGAAGAAGAAGGCCACGCAGACGAAGAGCGGCGCACAGATGAAGAAGAGGAAGAAGACGCTGATATTTTGACGGGCCCTTGTCCCGGTGGACCTGAGGATCCCCGACTTATTCCAAGTTTCAAAACTCATGTGGCGTACGAGATTTGGAACGGAATTGAGAGGCCCGTATTGAGGTGTTGGTGCCACACAACCAAAATGGATACATGGAATTTAGAAGGCAATATAAGCGAGTTGCTTCGGAACTCTCGAGTTGCGAAATTAAGGTCGGTTTCGTACAAGACGTCAAATAAGAATCTAATTTGTGCGTTTCTCGAGCGTTGGCAACCAGAGACTAACACATTCCACATGCCATTCGGTGAGATGACAATTACGTTGGATGATGTTTTTTGTCTCATCGGACTCCCGGTCAGTGGGCTACCAGTGGTTGAACCATTGTCAGCAAGGGGACGGGAGGAGCCAAAGAAGATGATTAATAGGTTGTTGGGGGTGTCAGAAAGGGATGCACATACTGAGCTTCTGGGCCAGAGAGGTAGCTCGGTCCGGATGGAGTGGCTCCGGTCTGAATTTGAGTCAGACGTCAGTAGCACGGATAATGCGAAAAGAAGGCGTGCTGTCCGTGCATATTTATGGTTCGTACTTG
Organism: Iris pallida; assembly: GCA_029216955.1. Lineage (NCBI taxonomy): Eukaryota > Viridiplantae > Streptophyta > Magnoliopsida > Asparagales > Iridaceae > Iris > Iris pallida. The sequence continues at coordinate 474,037 of JANAVB010011000.1, read as the reverse complement.
GATGCACAATATTTTCTGACAAAAGTGGGACACGTGTTGATACAAAAGTTCACATCCTTTTAGAGAATATCAACAACGTCAATGACTATGCCTGGGGAGCTGCTGCTTTAGCTTTCTTATACCGACAGCTTGGAGTAGCATCTCGGAGTGGGGTCCGCCAAATATGTGGATACTTGACTTTACTGGAGGTATCTATATCTCAGCCCGTGATATGCATTTTTTTAATGTTATACAACGACCAATATGCTTCATATTTTCGTATTGTAGGCCTGGATATTCGAGTATTTTTCCTTCACGAGGCCTACACATAACGTCAACTATAAGATGGGGGACCCACTTGCTATGAGGTGGGCCAATAGACCCCATGCTGGACCAGGTACCAACATGGTCTCATCCATCAGGGAGGTATTGGACAATCTTCAAGTCCACAATGTGAGTGTTAATTTATCCATTTACTCATAACTTATGTTCTACCCATAACTAATTGTTTCAATTTATGATGTAGGTGAATTGGACACCCTACCACGGAACGAGGAACAGTTTTCCTCGCGACGACGTGCCTTTCTTTCATGGATGTATACGTGCCTTTGACATTGTAGAGCCGTATCATCCCGATCGTGTCCTTCGGCAATTTGGGCTACGACAGAAAATTCCTTACGATCCTTTGTTTCCAAGTGAGGTCCGTCGGGGAAGCACGAGCCAGAAGTACAAGCTGGCGTTCAATGTTCTAGGAGGCTACTTCCAATACTGGCGCAGCCATGTACTGTCTCCCGAAGCCCGTGGGAGAGCTGCCAACCCTGCATGGGAGTGTACAAATGATTATAGTTTGGTATATGACGTTTTCACATCCTATCGTCCAAAATCCAGATAACGTCTCTAGCGCCGCTGGTACTACATCTACCCAGACAGGGCCAGACCCATGGGCCATGATCGAAAATGCATTGGAATATCTACAACCGGCGTACCAGCAATTGATGGACAATCAAGAGGCACTAGACCCGTCGATCGTAGAGACAACCATAATTGGCGCATATGGTGCACTAAAGCTCGAGCTCCAAGAAAAACCAGAACTTCTAAGAGGGACACTAGTCGTAGGCGTCGTCGTAGGTCATAGACTATGACTACAAGTGGTTTTTAAGATGTTTTTTGATGTGGTTTTTGTTAATATGTGGTTGTTAAGATTTTGTGGTGAATCTTGATTACAAGTGGTGAATCGTGATTACAAGTGGCATTGACTTTGTTAAATTTTGTTTGTTGGTTGCTAAATGTGGCTTGGACTTTGTTAAATGTTACTTTGAAATTCTTGCTAAAAGTTGGTTGTTAAAGTTGGTTGTTAAATGTTTGTTGTATGAAATGTTGGTTGTTACTTTGTTAAATGGTACTTGTACTTTTATTTTTTGACTGAAAATGTACTGCTCGACCACAATTGGTCGTCCAGGTTCATACTGTTCGATTACCTCAGGTCGAACAATTGCAAATTGTTCGACCAGTACTGGTCGAACAGTTTGCAAGTGTTCGACCTGATGTGGTCGAACAGTATGAACCTGGACGACCAATTGTGGTCGAGCAGTACATTTTCAGTCAAAAAATAAAAGTACAAGTACATTTCAATTGCAAAAACTCTAATATACACAATACTATTCACATGGAAGATCATCCCAAAGTACCAATTCACAACTTTTGTTACCAATACATCATTTTTTTGGTACAAATACATGATAGTTCATGGAACCAAGCTGTCCACATGCATTTAATACAATTTCATAAGGTTCATGGAATTCAATACAATTAATCGTCCTCGCTAATCGGCCAAAGCCTCAACATGTGAGCTACCGGATGGAACAATTTCCTTATACTTTTTGATCCGTTCTTTGTAGATATCCTCCCAATCGGATGCACATGGAAGACGCAGAATAGACCACCTGGTGATAATGGATGGTAGCGGTGCGTCTTCGGCCAAATTTACCTGCATACAATTAATAACATGTCACTATAATTTACGTTAACAAATGATTTACCAAGATGAAATGATTTTCGTACTAAAATTTACCAAGATGAAATGATTTTCGTTAACAAATGCCATGCATACAAGCTGAGGAAGTGTTGGAACTTCAGTCCTCATAGGTAGAAACAACGAGGAACCGTTCTTGTGCATGTGGACGATGGCCATATTGTAGGCCGACGCCGCCAAGTAGTACATATCTGGGTATGACCACCAGTACTTACTGTCATAAATGGGTGTTGTAAAATAATTCAAAGCTGCTCGTACATCTTTGGGAGACCCCTTAAGCAAGTTACATCTAGCGTATAAATCTTCCAAGTTTGTTAGCTCTTGAATCAGGTCAGTACGAACTTTCGGCCATGATTCCTCCCCCAACCCAAGTGCATGGGCTATGCATCGAAAACCACAATGTCCATCCCCTAGTACATTTTTCGTACTCAACACATAAGGATGGAAATGAGATGGAACTTGTTGTATGTATGCAAAATCGGGTTCATTGCGTGATGACTTGCGTTGGACCGGATCCTTTTTCCTTCAGATGGAAGAAAACATTGGTTTTGCCGAAGGGTGAGCACCGACAATGATAGTTTCATCCAACGGAGAACAACTATCGTGAGCAGACTCTACAATTTCGAATTTGCTTGGGTTCCGTTTCGTCGAATTTGCATGGCGGATTTTCGTTTTGCTTGGCCTACCACGAGCTCGTTTGTGGACCACCGGTTCAAGCAACGAAGATGTTGAAGGAACTGATATCTCCCGAAGTTTTTTCAGCATCAACAACCTTTGAGAATCAGTAGCCGCCTCAAACTTACAATTAATATCAGTCATGGTCTCCACCCAACGGCTTCGGATATCTTCATCAGCTACACTGTCTGTTTTGTAGGGTTCAGAATCCAACTTCCGCCAAAATCTGTCAACCATATCGAGCTGAATTACCTGACCATCCCGATTCAACTCTGCAAGTTCATGTGCACAAGGTAACCCGCAAGTCCTCCTTAACACACAACCACAAAGGAGAGGATCTACTCCGGTAGTTTCTATACCCTTCATCTCTTCATAAATCTTAGCAAGAGCATGATGAGACACCAATCCTCGGATAATCTTGAATAGCGGAGAACTATAACGATGTGGTACAACATTAAGACACATCTCAAATGAGGCTTTTATTTGGTTGTGTGACGTTGTCAGCAAGTCGTGTATCCTTGTCCATGAGATCTCAAAAGTTGATTGACTCGTGCCCAATTGTTTTTTCAATTTTGAATGTGCACTCTCCGCCCTGTGAATATGAAAATTATAGAGTGAGATTCATACTTTGTAAGATAATTAACATTTACATATGCAAAGTATTGTTTCAAGTCACGTACCTGCTACTTGTCGTGTTCTCAAAATGCATGACATTGTTTGTCCAACACGAAACAAATCTTTCTTTATAGGGCTCTATCCAATTATTGATGGCATACTCAACTGCTTTCGGATAATCGGAGAAATCTTGCTTCAATCTTCTAAGCAACTCATTGAATCTAGGTTGGTCTTCAGCAAGAACCAACGAATTCCATGAATTATTGAAACTATCCCACTTCTCCTTGGTACGAAACATCTTTTTGCAATTGGCCAAAATATTTTTGCTAATATGCCACCGACAAAGCAAGTGAGTGGAGCTGGGGAAAGTAACGCTTATGGCATTCATTAGTGCTAACTCACGATCAGTCACAATCACCTTGGGTAAGAATGATTGATCCACTAATCCTTTAAGCGTACTAAGTGCCCATATATAATTGTCTTCCCGCTCTGCCTCCATATAAACACATGCCACTGAAAATGTAATATTTGTGGACGTAACGCCTACCACTTCCAAAAGTGGCATCTTATATCTGTTAGTCTTGTATGCACAATCCATCAATATAATATATGGAAATGCACGCAACAAGTCCACACTAATCGGGTGAGCATAAAAAAGATCCTTCATTCGATCGGTTTGCTCACATCTCCTAGTCAGATAGTAGTACTTTTCTGACTCCAATTTTCCCAACAAATATTGCATTTGAGAAAGTCCTCCATGCTCGACAACTCTATGCTTATGTCGAGCATTGTAAATAGTCTTCAATGTTGACTCATTCCCACTAAAACTATCTTTCAACGTGCTCAGTATATCTTTTGGCCTTGTATTGTTCTTCGCCAGGTCTTTAACAAGTTGATCTTCTGCAGGGGTCAGTCGACCGGCATACGAGTGTCCAACCAAATTTTGTCCCAGTGGGTGATTATGTGACCCGCATATAACCCTCAATGACCATTGTCCTACGTCATTGGCTTGCTTGCACTCCCTTCAACTGAAATGGACAATCACATTTTTTCGTGCCCGTAAGCCTTTCACGTCTCGGCTTTTTGGCAATGTTAGTCGAATTTTTTTCATCGACTTTTGGCTTCTTATGCCGATATTTACCACCGCGCTCACAACCCAAAATTACTCGAGCTCGCCTTCCATCTCCGCTATCCGATCGTTTAACCAAAATAACCATATTATGACGGTTTCCTACCGTACATACCCAATTCACCAAAGATTCACGATTCTCAAATAACGCATCCGTATGAAATTCGTCTAAGAAATTAAGTTGTTCTTCAAACATTGGATGCCTGATAATGCTCATTTCAGTGTTAATTTCATTGTCATTTGAAGTGTTTTCCTACAGTGAAAAAATTTAACAACTGAATAAGGTGAAAAAAAGAACTAATATTGTTCGACTACAGCAGGTCGTGCAAACTTAAACTGTTCGGCCTGTTAGAGTCGAACAAATCCATACTGTTCGACCAGAGCAGGTCGTGCAAACATTATATGTTCGGCTCTTACAGGTCGAGCATCTGTTGATCTGTTCGACTTGTACAGGTCGAACAGATCACGAATTCTGAATTTTTTTTTTTCAAAAAAAAACCGAATCACACGATTACAAACGAAAAAATTCAACAAAAGAGGAACGTACCTTGGAAGATTCATGTGCATTTTGTCCCTCCATTATGATTTCTTCAACTTCCTTTAACTTCCTTCAAAGTAAGAAGAATTTAAGGTTTTTTGCTTGGGGAGAGAAAGTGGAGGGTTTTTGGGTTGGGGAGAGAAAGTGGGGTGTACTAAGAAGACCAAAAATATAATGAAGCATATGAATGAGGCTGATGGGATGTGCTATAATAGAAGGGGGGTATTTACGTCTTTACACATTAATCTATTTTTTCACTTAAGTTACATGGGGTGTCCTTAGAAATACATGGGATGTCAATAGTCGGACCCTAAAAAATTATATGGTCAAAAAATAATGTGAAATCTAGAATCTAGTAATTGGGACTCCAAATTGAGCCCTACTATTCTATAAAATGAGGTCTTACATTCTGAATGTAGAAACCCTCAGGCCCAAGCTATAGCTACTGTGGCTGGGACGGGACTATCATGGGACTACAATTGAACCTTATTATTCTACAATGAGTCCTACATTCCGAATCTAGAATCTAGAAATTGGATGGACCTTACTATTGATGCTCTAATAAGTTAAGGTATATCCAGAGACTGAACCAGGATCCAAAGGGGAGCCAAAACATAAACACATTTTTAAAGTTATAGGGATCAATAAACCAAGGGGCCAGCCGTTTGGTACTCGGATTGCAATATTACCACGAATACCATATTCCCAAGAATACTGTTCCCGAACATCAAATTCCTGGTAACTATGTATTACCCTGTTTGGTATAATAAATTGTATTCTTGGGAATCCAGAATTCATGCATTTGGTAGGCGGATTGCAATATTACCGGGAATACCATCTTCCCGGGAATACTGTTTCCAAGCACCAAATTCTTAGAAATTATGTATTACCGTGCTTGGTATAATACATTGTATTCCTGGGAATCGATAGTTCATGTGTTTGGTATGCGGATTTCAATATTACCAGAAATAATGTTTCCAAACATCAAATTCCTGGAAATTATGTATTGCCATGTTTGGTATAATACATTATATTCCTAGGATTCTATAATTCATGCCTTTGCTATATAAATAAATTACCATGACTATTTTTTACAAAATTATAATTTTAATAAACTAGTCTGTTAGACTTAAATTTTTTATTTAAAGTCATTTACATCATATTCGGCAATGATCAATGTCAAAGTATAGTTCTAACCTAACATATAATAAAATAATCAACAAAATAAGGTAAAACAAAAAAAAAATGGAAGAAAAGACATTTGTTACATAAATTTATAAACTACCATCTTTAGAAAATGTTCAAATTTAATAATAGTAATGTTATAGAAAAAATAGTAATGTTATAGAAAGCACTAGGCGGCCGTCATGCGGCAAGAGGACGCCTAGTTGCATGGCTATGCGGCTGGGCCGACCCTGAGATTGTGGAGACCCTAGACAAACTTTCAAAATTGAGGCATATATATAATATAAAAAAATTAAAAACTGAAATAAAAATAAATTAAAAAATATTACAACCAAGAATTGAACCTAGGACCTCTAGTGCACAAGTATAACATAATAACCACTACACCACAATTGTTTTGTATTAAAAAAAGATCATGTTACATATTAGTTCTATTTTAGATAGAAGATTTTATATATATATATATATATATATATATATATATATATATATATATATTAATTTTTTTGGCCCTCATATTTCATGGGGCCCTGGACGGTTGCCCTGGCCGCCCTGGGCTAGGGCCGGCCCTGCATTGCGGCTGCCTAGACGGTTTTTTTGCGAAAAAAAATGTTCCATTAAAAAATCTTCAGAATTTTCTCGTTCAGTAAAAGTAATACAAAACGATATATTTGTATGCATATATAAAACAAGAATTACATTATAAAGAACTTTAGCAAACACTCAAATAGACCAAAGGCTACAATAACAGGTATTGAACAAATAAAATTATAGTTTATAATTCACCAAGAATAATATAATATAAAAATAAAATGTCAATTTATAAATATATTTTGGTCAAGCCAAAAATTGACCAAGAAAAGGGATGCTAAAAAATAATTTTTGTTCAAAAAATTGACAAAAAAGTAACTTAGACCATAATTTAGACCACAATTTTTTTCTTTAGCCACATAATGCCACTTTTTCTTACATAATGTCGCTTTTTACCACATAATAGCACTTACCGCCTACAACGTACAATATACTAAATTTTTTGGCGGTGGATAGCCGCATAGTGGCTAGGTCCTTTTTTTAAACCAATTTTAGAACACTGAATAATAGGGTTAAATAGTTGAGCTCAGTTGGGTCAGATCCGTTTTGGGTTTGTTTGCTCAGGTTTGGGTCTTGTCATGTTTGTGTCGGGTTTTAGTTAGGTTCGGGTTCAACTTGAGCTTGCGTCGGGTTGGGTTAAGTCTGATTTTCGTTGGGTTTGTATTTGGTCATTTCCTGGTTGTGTTGTCCATATCGGGTTTGGATGTTGTTCAGGGGTATTTTTGGATAATCTCAAAAACATGGTTATTTCTATAAGCTGGGATTAAAAAATATCCACCTCTCACCATAGGAATATTGTTCTCACATGTGGTGAGAATGTGATGCCCAAGGGAAAGACTTATTCCTGATAACTTTTTATGGGACTTATGCCAAACGCAATAATATGAATGGGAATAACATATTCCCATTCGTATTACCGTGTACCAAACGATCCCATGTGTTTTAATTTTTTTCCAATTTATAGTGTAACTAATGAAGAGAAGAAGAGAGAAAAACGTCTTAAGATTGTTTGGACATGTACAACATAGATAGATGCTCCGGAAAGGAGGAGGGACAACATAGTAGTTAAAGGAACAACTAGGACTAGATGTAAGCCAAAACAAAAATGAACTGGAGTTTGGAAAAAGAATTTGGTTTTTGTTAGTATTACACATGCATGACCCCAATGGAAGAAAAGCATTCAAAGAACCGACCCCAAAGATTTGGGATAAATGCTTTGTTGTATAGTGTAACTAATAAATGTTTTCAAAAGTTTGGGGGGTGGGGGTGGGGGCAGACAGTATGCTAGGCATTTCAGAATCAATTTCACATTATAGAGTATGAGCATCTTCAAAAGTTAGGGGGGCCGTGCCTCCCCCCAGGCCATGGTTATAATCTGTATCTGGGTATCTCTGAAAGGATCTCGTGCATCATGCACATAGTCTATATCTAGAATTCATAAACATTTGTTTCATATGTACGTATTGCACGTATTTATCATAAGATATATATTCATAGCAACCGAAACATAAATTGAAGTACTAAAAGGAATCTCCAGTAAATTTATGAACATGATGTCACTTACCTTAATAAGGTGGAATATCCATCTATAGCCTAAGAAGATGACTCATGCATGCTCAAAATGTGCGTAAGAGGGGATGTGAACCTGGTTGCCTTAGTACAATGTTGAAATCCCTGCAACTACACCAAAACTCTATATTTGTGATGAGGATTGAGGGTTAATAATATATTATTCTAATTCAGGTATCTGAGCAGACCGACACCCTCCGTGTCCTCGGCACTAGCCCTGTTGACTATCTCATCACCCCCCGCGTCCTCGCCTGCTGCATTGCCCTTCCCTTCCTCACCCTCATCTGCTTCACCGTCGGATTGGCCTCCAGCGCGCTGCTCGCTGATGCCGTCTATGGGGTCAGCATTAACATTATATTGGACTCCGCGAGGAGGGCGCTGAGGCCATGGGATATTATCAGTGCCATGATTAAGTCTCAGGTATTTGGGGGGATTATTGCTGTGGTCAGCTGTGCATGGGGCACGACAACAATTGGCGGGGCAAAGGGGGTCGGGGAGTCGACCACATCTGCGGTCGTGATATCGCTTGTTGGAATTTTTATTGCAGACTTCGTGCTCTCTTGTATCTTCTTCCAGGGCTCAGGAGACTCCCTTAAGTATGCTATGGGTTAAGAGCCTTCTTCAGAATATGAAACTTTGGTATGTGTACAAGTAGGACTCTTGTACTTTGTGTTGTTTAAACTTTTGACGTCAAAACCGCCCCTTTTATACTATATCTTATGATCTGTAAAATTTTAATATGTTGAAGTAAAATTGTGCATTTTGTGCATATGATTTGTTCATGAATGTTAATGTTGTCGTTATGTTGTTCATTGTGTGATTAATACCATATGGAGACGAAGAGCATGACCCATTGTACTTAAATCATGTGTTTCCAGAGGTTAAAGGGATAAAATAAGTCAAATGAGTAAACTGTTTAAATAAATAAATAAATAAATAAAAACGTCTTGTTTTTGGGTTATTAGATTTCCATGTCTCTTATCTCTGATCCATGCTAGCTACTAGCTGATTAAGTTTGTTCTAAACCATGATGTGTTTCCCCCTTGGAAGCACCTATACACCAAAAGCTGATGCCATATCTCCCATCCAATTCTATTTGGGCTTTTCTGCACCATATTTGGATGTGTCTCTTCTTGGGTTTGGAATTCCTTTCGAATCTTCGACTCCTCAAACACAAATATATGTCACGTCCAGAGAATCTTTCACTGTACCTCCTCCGACTAAGACTATTGGAAGTTCCTGCGAGTTATGACTACGTATCGCATCTGTTGGACATGTATCGAACACGACAAGATTCCAAAATACAGTAGGGCATGCCACAATCCTGTCATGTCTCTATCGTTGCCTGAATAGTGTCTTGTCTTATTCATGTCCATGCAACATAGGTCGACAATTTACTATTTTACTAGGTTGTCAACTCACATATCAGTATCGTGTATCAATTTATAGTATCGTCTATCGTATGATACAGTAACTCTAGGAGTTCAGTTTTATACTCCTAAACCATATAGGAACATGATTTAATATAACTTTCTCATAAATTTTTAGTTGTTTCATATTTACAAGTCTATATATTTCCATAATCTAGATTCTTAAGTATACATTACACGACTAATTAAAAAACTGACAGTAGCTATCTTCCTATATGTATGGTTATATGTATGGTATCAGATAAGCCAATATGTAACAAAACGGTAGTATATGGTATGGTGCCGTAAGATAGGTATCGTGTATTGTATATCATAAGATACTAACAACATAGCTATTTTACACCAATTGCCACTACTCTACATGAATGGTTTATAACAATGCATATTGAGTCTCTAAAACCCATAATATTGACCCAAAAGTCAAGTGTGACTGAACAATAATGCTTGAAATACAGTAAATGAATGTTGGTGCATTGGGCCCTTAAACTCCGAAAAGGTAGGTACAAAGCAGCCATGTTGTTTGAAAGAGTAGCCGAAACTTGAAAGAAAGTACTAGTAGACAAAGGAGAGGGGTCCTTCTCATGTATTCTTAATATGAATATTAGCAAGGTAATCAACTAATTTCCGATTATATTAGGGACGGGGAAGTCATGCCTTTGGCAAGGAGAAGCAATTTCACATAGCTAATGGAATACATTGTAAGAGTGTTTTTCTCCACTTAGCTTGAGAAATTTGGATTAGAGTAAAATACTAGTTAGAAGCTCCAAATGCAAGTGAGTAAATTGTTCTCTAGTCTTAATGTAAAGTAAAAACTTCATAAAAGTTCACCTCTTTACATTAAGAACAATTATGATGCGGGCCCACCCATTATCACCTACACACGTCGCAGGAGACGTGGAGCCATTTAGGCCCACTGTTTAGGCCTTTCAGTTATTTAGGCATAAAGGGGTATTGTGGTCTTTCACCACAATAATCCTCCTAGGGTTTGTTTTTCTTTTCTATTTATAGTCAGGGCTAGCCATCATTACTTTTATGCTTGGATTGAGAAAACTCTCTCAAGTGTCATCAAGAAGGATTTTATTACTTTGTTCCGTTCAATCAAAGTTGGGAGTTTTGTTCTTTTCCTATATTAAAGATCATTCTGTTTCTATTCCTCTTGTTCTTTGTTTTATTTGCTTTCTTTTGTGAATCGATTGAGTCGATTCACAACAATTGGTATCAGAGCACTCTACGAGCCATGGCGGACGGGACGAGAACCACAATCGACGAGAAGATCCGAGGTCTTCGGGAGGACTTCACCGTCGAGATCGATAGCTTGAAGAAATCCATGGAGGCCTCCGTTAAAGATCAAGCGTCCACGAACCAGGAATTCCGCACGGAGATGCGGGACATGCGGAAGGAGATGACGGCTATAATGACGCTCTTACAAAACATCTCGAAGAAGATCAACGGCGAGGAAGCGGAGGCGGTAACAACCCAAACCCTAGACGATCAACTAGGGTTTGCTCCTGCGGAGGGGGAGGCGACCGAGGAGGAGGAAGGACCGGCCGACGGCCGCTGCCCCGCAACCGCCGTCGTCGCCGCACCTCCGGACTGGGCCCTGGCGGCCGGCAATCACCGCCGGACAGCATCCGAGGGCCGCGGGAGCGCCACAGCAGGCCGCGCGAGCACAGGCGGGGCCGCGACTGCTGTGGGCGGCCGCTGGCCGGCCCCTGACCGCCACCCAGGGCCGGCCGGCGCCAGGGGAGCCGCCGGCGAGCGGCTGTGGCCGGACGCCGCCGACCATTTCGGTCCCGGCGGACCGGCGCCACACCCGGGAGAGGTCCTAGGGCTTGGGGCCCCCTATGAGGGTCGGACGATGACCTCGAACTACGGTGACAAGTTCACGGGTTTGGGAAGGGGCTTAGCTGGAGTTCCGGCTCGGACGGGAGGGACGGGGCCGCCAGGAGGGGCGAGGAACACCGGAGGCAACAATTTCTTTAGAGAAACGGCGGATTCCGCCAACTTCCAGAGAGGGGATCTACCCCCACGACGACCACCACGGAGGAAGAGGAGGAGGAGGAGGATCCGACGGAGGAAGAGGCCGCTATAGCAACAGACGCAGTTCCCAGATTTCCACCTTGAGGACAAGGTGGCTCTTTTAGGGGGCGGTATTGATGCGGGCCCACCCATTATCACCTACACACGTCGCAGGAGACGTGGAGCCATTTAGGCCCACTGTTTAGGCCTTTCAGTTATTTAGGCATAAAGGGGTATTGTGGTCTTTGTAATGTCCCAAATTCGTGATACGTATTTAGTGTACGTATACGTGTTTTGGACCCATATTTTATTTATTCATGGTTAGTTATCTTGGTTTATTTTGCATTGGCATGGTTTTATTGGCATTGATAGTTTAATTGGTTTTAATGGTTCATTGGTTTATTTGGGCTTGGTTTATTCTTGGTTTGGGTTGGCTTGGTTCGGTTTGGGATTGCTCTTGGTTCATGATGAACCCAAGGTGAACCCCCTACCTACCACTACAATTTGTATTTATTAGCCCTCTTCATTCTCTCTCTTCATTATTCATCTTCTTCTTCCATTACTCCCTTCACCTACCAAAGAGAGAAGAGAGAGGTCTAGGCAAGTGCAACTTGCTTCCACAAGAGAACCCATTTTTATTGTTCCATTAGCTTCTCCTCATGTTTCTAAGACACATTAGAACTTGTCATTTTCTATTTTAAAGCTTTAATTTTCGTAGATCTAGAAATTGCTTATTTTCGGATTTTGGTGGTTTTGATCTATCAAACTTCTTTGTTTTCAAGTTTTGAGGGTTCCATGCTGTAGAGAATTTTATTCTACCCAATTTTGACCTTTGAAAAGTTGGATTTGGACTTATTTTGACCAAGTTATGGATTTTTGAAGTTTTAGGTTCAAACCATGGAGTTCTTGCTGTTTTGGAGAAGACAGTGAGCAGTGCTCGAGCTTTTTAGCTTGTGCCACTGAGTTGCGCGCGCTCTTTAGTGCAGCGCAGTCCCCATACGCTGCCTTTTGGAAGCATATGGATCTCATACGCTACCTTGATGAGGAGTCGTATGGAGTGCATACGCTGCCTTTTGTGAGCGTATGACTTGCATACGCTGACTTGTGTGACAAGGAGTCGTATGGAGTGCATACGCTGCCTTTTGTGAGCGTATGACCTGAGCGTATGACCTGAGCGTATGCTGACTGAGCGTATGCTGCCTGAGCGTAGCCTGATTACCCTGGATCTTCTATGGCCCTGTATATTGATATTTTATTAGATATTTAACGTCCATTTTATATCCTTATGCCTTTTGTCCTGAACTTGATAATCATGAATTTACTTAATATGTTTGGAATTGATAATTGAGCATGACGTGATAGTGACCCGTAGTGGTGCACTCCTGACATAATAACCTGACATGACATGATAGTGGCCCGCCGTGGCGCACTCCTGACAAAGTACACTTGGCATGATAACCTGACCTGATATATCTTGAATAGCTGTTGCGACGGCTACCTGACATGACATGATCTGTTTAATTAATCCTGACACCGTGGACGATTGTGCTTGTACAAATAATCTAGTCCTGTCTTGCATCATGTCTAGGAGGGGACTCCTGAGTACCACGGTCAGGAGTACCTACTGAAATGGACTAAGGTTAATGACTAGTATAATTCATTAGACATGAAGAGATGTTCTCCAGTTACAGGCGATCCCGTTATCCCGGCCGCAAATGTTTGGACTTGTAGCCTGCCGACGAGTATGGCACATTTCCAGCCCACTGTTATGTGGGGCACCTGCCATTGTCACTTAAATGATTGAACTCTATTGTCACTCTAATGCATTGTACTCTCTAAATTGTCACTATAATGATTGCCTGGATAACCTGGATAGCTGCAGGGCCTGTGACTACTTGGAGCATCTCATTGCATCTTGCTAGTAACTAGGATTGTGATAACCCTAGTTAGTTAATGTAGAAAGCCGTAGGCAATGATTGGCCGTGATTGCTTGGATGGGGTCTAGTCCAGTATAGTATTGTCTAGAAGTGATTGATTGAAAGATTATACCAGAATGATTGAATGATTGTCACTCCAGATTGTCACTATAATGATTGTCACTCCAGATTGTTATTATAACAATTTTACTCTATTGTCACTCTAGTGTATTGCACTCTTCATTGTCACTTTTATCATTGTACTCTCTCCTTTTACCTTAATGATTGGCACCTTGAGCAATAAATGATCAGAGACTAAGTTCTGTTCAGGTGAAGGGTTACAATCTCGGTCCTTGTTTGGTTTAAGGATTGTAACCTGGCTTCCGGAGTAGTACCTTCGTTTTCTCTTCATATATTGTTAAGCTATATTTTATTTAGCACGATTCTCCAGTTCTTTTATGTCAATGATGCCTCACTTAATTATTTTCTCTGATTGGGATAAGTGCATTGGTAGTGCACAAACCTCAATCTGTGTTACTTATTATTTTCTTACATGTTGAATGCTAATGATTTGTTGGTTTTAGTTCTTAAGTGAAGCCTCCTTTGTGGCACTTGCTCTTTCTGGGGTCTGACCCAGCTGGTTTTGTATGGCCAGATACCGGAGCAGCACCAAAGGATCTTCCTGCTTTCCAGCCCGATGGTGGTCACCAGGCGTAACCAGGGCATCGAGTGGGTTTCTTTTGTTCTCCCACTGTAATATTGTAAATTATTCTTTTGAGGTGTTTAGCCGACGAGCAAGTGTTAGCTCGATTGTACTTACTTACTGTCTGCCTACGGGCTGTAACATGATTGACAAGCCCCGGGGGTTGATCATGTATGACTGAACTCTTGCTAGTCCTCACATTTTGTAACGACTAGCTTCATGATCATTCCGGATATATAATGTATGGGACGCCTTACTATTGTGTATTTGGTGGTCTGACATATTGTAATTATTATTAGTTGGTTGAGATTGAGACAATAGGCTATTTTATGACCTTAAGAGACTGATGGATTGTAGTGAAACCCTCACATATCTAGACAGCCGTGATCGTATAGCGGTGTGGATTCCATTCCGTTATACGTAGCTGGCTATGTCTGCCCCCGCTCTCCAGTATTCTGGTTCTGGGGCGTGACATGGTTTAAGTGGTGGCCCATGCAGGTCTTGTAAATCAAGATGTGTGAGGGTTTACCGAATAAATGTCTCAATCTGTACTCGCCTTTGATCTCCACTCGTATCTTCTTATCTCCCTGAATTCCTGACTTGATAACATGCTTGTATCATTGATCTATCCTGGTCCTTCCTTAATATCCCTGATGTCATTGCTTCAGTGACATCGTTCCTGTTGATCAGCCAGAAGGAGCTCAGTCCTCAGCAGCAGCCTCCCGAGCCGTGCCTCCTGGAGAACCAGTACCGCCAGTTTAGCCCGACCAGCCAGCAGGGTCAGAGGATGGAGGATTGGTATGACTCATCCGTGAGTTGCTTGCGTCCCAAGATCGTCAGGGAGATGCCCTGCACCAAGTAGTACAAGATGCTCTGAATAGAAGTGGTCCCCGAGGGAACAGTGCGGTCAACAGTTTCAAGCGTCTGAACCCTCCATTCTTCGATGGCAGCGAGGATGCCATTGCTGCCGATGCTTGGCTACAAGATATAGAGGTGATTCTCGAAGCCGCGAAGATTCCAGAAGACGAGAAGGTGGCTGTGGTGCGTCTACAGTTATTGGATCTAGCCCGCAGTTGGTGGGCCGCACAAGCAGTGGGATTGGCAACACCTGTCTCCTGGGCAGTGTTCAGCGAAAAGTTTCAGACCAAGTATTATGATGCAGTGGCTCGGTATGACTTGCAGACCGGGTTCAGTAATCTTAAGCAGAGGACGGTCGACGGTTATGCGGCCGAGTTTTTCAAACTCAGTCGGTTTGCTCCCACCTTGGTGGCAACCGAGTTTGACAGAGCGCAGAGGTTCCAACAGGGACTTCACCTGGAGATTATATTGGCAGTAGAACGGTTCGAGCATCAGACCTATGATGCGGTGTTGCGAGCAGCAAGGAGGCACGAGTATACCTCCCAGAGAATAGTGGACATGACCGGAGGTCGGAAGCGGTCCCATAGTCAAATGAATCAGTCTTCAGCCCCAGCCCCGGCAGCCAGGGCTTTGACTATTGGAGCTCCAAGGCAAGCGGCCTCAGTGACGTCGGTTCAGCACTCAACCCCGATGTACTCTCAGCAGAAACAGAAGCAAGCGCAGTCTTCCGCCGTGGGCTGTTCTTATTGTGGGAAGCCTGGACACGTGGTAGAGGAGTGTCGCAAGGCGTTGGGATTGTGTTTATTGTGTGGAGCACCGGACCATAGGGTGGGGTTCTGCCCTTTCAGAGTTGATTCAGCATCGATAGTATCTAGTCCCTCGGTTGGGGGACCAGCACCAGCACCAGCACCAGCTCCAGTTCACCAGCAACAGCAGTTCCCGTTCCCGAGGCCATTGCCGACTCAGGCCCAGACTTTCCAGCAACAGAACCCGCGGCAGTTTGCCTTAGCCCAGGCTCAGGTTCAGAATCGACCGAGAGGTATATGTGTCCTCTCATCTTGCTTTTCTACCGTCATTATGCGGGGTGCATGACGTATTTCATGTATCCTAATTACAACGGTACATTTCGGACCCGAGCCATATCCTAGGTCATTCGAAACTGGTTATTGGTACCAACCTTTTCGTATGAGGATAGGCCCGTGTCCATGTTTGACCAAGGAGAGAGACCTCAAGCGCAAGACTATCAGTTTAGTCCGTGTTGCTTAGAGTCATCCCTCTTTGGGAGAGTCAAACTTGGGAGCATGAGGATGATATCTGATTAGGTCGTCCCGGCTGGTTTGACTCGTAAGGTGTAATATCTTCCTTATGCCTTACGCTTCGAATTCTTGCTTGCATGAATGATTGTATGATTGATTGGTAGTGGTAGATTGCCTATGATAGAATAGCTTTCCCTTACATCTCTAGCCTCTTGATTAAATTCCGAGGACGGAATTCTTTTAAGGTGGGTAGGATGTAATGTCCCAAATTCGTGATACGTATTTAGTGTACATATACGTGTTTTGGACCCATATTTTATTTATTCATGGTTAGTTATCTTGGTTTATTTTGCATTGGCATGGTTTTATTGGCATTGATAGTTTAATTGGTTTTAATGGTTCATTGGTTTATTTGGGCTTGGTTTATTCTTGGTTTGGGTTGGCTTGGTTCGGTTTGGGATTGCTCTTGGTTCATGATGAACCCAAGGTGAACCCCCTACCTACCACCACCATTTGTATTTATTAGCCCTCTTCATTCTCTCTCTTCATTATTCATCTTCTTCTTCCATTTACTCCCTTCACCTACCAAAGAGAGAAGAGAGAGGTCTAGGCAAGTGCAACTTGCTTCCACAAGAGAACCCATTTTTATTGTTCCATTAGCTTCTCCTCATGTTTCTAAGACACATTAGAACTTGTCATTTTCTATTTTAAAGCTTTAATTTTCGTAGATCTAGAAATTGCTTATTTTCGGATTTTGGTGGTTTTGATCTATCAAACTTCTTTGTTTTCAAGTTTTGAGGGTTCCATGCTGTAGAGAATTTTATTCTACCCAATTTTGACCTTTGAAAAGTTGGATTTGGACTTATTTTGACCAAGTTATGGATTTTTGAAGTTTTAGGTTCAAACCATGGAGTTCTTGCTGTTTTGGAGAAGACAGTGAGCAGTGCTCGAGCTTTTTAGCTTGTGCCACTGAGTTGCGCGCGCTCTTTAGTGCAGCGCAGTCCCCATACGCTACCTTTTGGAAGCGTATGGATCTCATACGCTACCTTGATGAGGAGTCGTATGGAGTGCATACGCTGCCTTTTGTGAGCGTATGGCTTGCATACGCTGACTTGTGTGACAAGGAGTCGTATGGAGTGCATATGCTGCCTTTTGTGAGCGTATGGCTTGCATACGCTGACTTGTGTGACAAGGAGTCGTATGGAGTGCATACGCTGCCTTTTGTGAGCGTATGACCTGAGCGTATGACCTGAGCGTATGCTGACTGAGCGTATGCTGCCTGAGCGTAGCCTGATTACCGTGGATTTTCTATGGCCCTGTATATTGATATTTTATTAGATATTTAACGTCCATTTTATATCCTTATGCCTTTTGTCCTGAACTTGATAATCATGAATTTACTTAATATGTTTGGAATTGATAATTGAGCATGACGTGATAGTGACCCGTAGTGGTGCACTCCTGACATAATAACCTGACATGACATGATAGTGGCCCGCCGTGGCGCACTCCTGACAAAGTACACTTGGCATGATAACCTGACCTGATATATCTTGAATAGCTGTTGTGACGGCTACCTGACATGACATGATCTGTTTAATTAATCCTGACACCGTGGGCGATTGTGCTTGTACAAATAATCCATTCCTGTCTTGCACATGTCTAGGAGGGGACTCCTGAGTACCACGGTCAGGAGTACCTACTGAAATGGACTAAGGTTAATGACTAGTATAATTCATTAGACATGAAGAGATGTTCTCCAGTTACAGGCGATCCCGTTATCCCGGCCGCAAATGTTTGGACTTGTAGCCTGCCGACGAGTATGGCACATTTCCAGCCCACTGTTATGTGGGGCACCTGCCATTGTCACTTAAATGATTGAACTCTATTGTCACTCTAATGCATTGTACTCTCTAAATTGTCACTATAATGATTGCCTGGATAACCTGGATAGCTGCAGGGCCTGTGACTACTTGGAGCATCTCATTGCATCTTCCTAGTAACTAGGATTGTGATAACCCTAGTTAGTTAATGTAGAAAGCCGTAGGCAATGATTGGCCGTGATTGCTTGGATGGGGTCTAGTCCAGTATAGTATTGTCTGTCTAGAAGTGATTGATTGAAAGATTATACCAGAATGATTGAATGATTGTCACTCCAGATTGTCACTATAATGATTGTCACTCCAGATTGTTATTATAACGATTTTACTCTATTGTCACTCTAGTGTATTGCACTCTTCATTGTCACTTTTATCATTGTACTCTCTCCTTTTACCTTAATGATTGGCACCTTGAGCAATAAATGATCAGAGACTAAGTTCTGTTCAGGTGAAGGGTTACAATCTCGGTCCTTGTTTGGTTTAAGGATTGTAACCTGGCTTCCGGAGTAGTACCTTCGTTTTCTCTTCATATATTGTCCAGCTATATTTTATTTAGCATGATTCTCCAGTTCTTTTATGTCAATGATGCCTCACTTAATTATTTTCTCTGATTGGGATAAGTGCATTGGTAGTGCACAAACCTCAATCTGTGTTACTTATTATTTTCTTACATGTTGAATGCTAATGATTTGTTGGTTTTAGTTCTTAAGTGAAGCCTCCTTTGTGGCACTTGCTCTTTCTGGGGTCTGACCCAGCTGGTTTTGTATGGCCAGATACCGGAGCAGCACCAAAGGATCTTCCTGCTTTCCAGCCCGATGGTGGTCACCAGGCGTAACCAGGGCATCGAGTGGGTTTCTTTTGTTCTCCCACTGTAATATTGTAAATTATTCTTTTGAGGCGTTTAGCCGACGAGCAAGTGTTAGCTCGATTGTACTTACTTACTGTCTGCCTACGGGCTGTAACATGATTGACAAGCCCCGGGGGTTGATCATGTATGACTGAACTCTTGCTAGTCCTCACATTTTGTAACGACTAGCTTCATGATCATTCCGGATATATAATGTATGAGACGCCTTACTATTGTGTATTTGGTGGTCTGACATCTTGTAATTATTATTAGTTGGTTGAGATTGAGACAATAGGCTATTTTATGACCTTAAGAGACTGATGGATTGTAGTGAAACCCTCACATATCTAGACAGCCGTGATCGTATAGCGGTGTGGATTCCATTCCGTTATACGTAGCTGGCTATGTCTGCCCCCGCTCTCCAGTATTCTGGTTCTGGGGCGTGACATAGTTTAAGTGGTGGCCCATGCAGGTCTTGTAAATCAAGATGTGTGAGGGTTTACCGAATAAATGTCTCAATCTGTACTCGCCTTTGATCTCCACTCGTATCTTCTTATCTCCCTGAATTCCTGACTTGATAACATGCTTGTATCATTGATCTATCCTGGTCCTTCCTTAATATCCCTGATGTCATTGTTTCAGTGACATCGTTCCTGTTGATCAGCCAGAAGGAGCTCAGTCCTCAGCAGCAGCCTCCCGAGCCGTGCCTCCTGGAGAACCAGTACCGCCAGTTCAGCCCGACCAGCCAGCAGGGTCAGAGGATGGAGGATTGGTAGGACTCATCCGTGAGTTGCTTGCGTCCCAAGATCGTCAGGGAGATGCCCTGCACCAAGTAGTACAAGATGCTCTGAATAGAAGTGGTCCCCGAGGGAACAGTGCGGTCAACAGTTTCAAGCGTCTGAACCCTCCATTCTTCGATGGCAGCGAGGATGCCATTGCTGCCGATGCTTGGCTACAAGATATAGAGGTGATTCTCGAAGCCGCGAAGATTCCAGAAGACGAGAAGGTGGCTGTGGTGCGTCTACAGTTATTGGATCTAGCCCGCAGTTGGTGGGCCGCACAAGCAGTGGGATTGGCAACACCTGTCTCCTGGGCAGTGTTCAGCGAAAAGTTCCAGACCAAGTATTATGATGCAGTGGCTCGGTATGACTTGCAGACCGGGTTCAGTAATCTTAAGCAGATGGGGAGGACGGTCGACGGTTATGCGGCCGAGTTTTCCAGACTCAGTCGGTTTGCTCCCACCTTGGTGGCAACCGAGTTTGACAGAGCGCAGAGGTTCCAACAGGGACTTCACCTGGAGATTATATTGGCAGTAGAACGGTTCGAGCATCAGACCTATGATGCGGTGTTGCGAGCAGCAAGGAGGCACGAGTATACCTCCCAGTGAATAATGGACATGACCGGAGGTCGGAAGCGGTCCCATAGTCAAATGAATCAGTCTTTAGCCCCAGCCCCGGCAGCCAGGGCTTTGACTATTGGAGCTCCAAGGCAAGCGGCCTCAGTGACGTCGGTTCAGCACTCAACTCCGACGTACTCTCAGCAGAAACAGAAGCAAGCGCAGTCTTCCGCCGTGGGCTGTTCTTATTGTGGGAAGCCTGGACACGTGGTAGAGGAGTGTCGCAAGGCGTTGGGATTGTGTTTATTGTGTGGAGCACCGGACCATAGGGTGGGGTCCTGCCCTTTCAGAGTTGATTCAACATCGATAGTATCTAGTCCCTCGGTTGGGGGACCAGCACCAGCACCAGCACCAGCACCAGCTCTAGTTCACCAGCAACAGCAGTTCCCGTTCCCGAGGCCATTGCCGACTCAGGCCCAGACTTTCCAGCAACAGAACCCGCGGCAGTTTGCCTTAGCCCAGGCTCAGGTTCAGAATCGACCGAGAGGTATATGTGTCCTCTCATCTTACTTTTCTACCGTCATTATGCGGGGTGCATGACGTATTTCATGTATCCTAATTACAACGGTACATTCCGGACCCGAGCCATATCCTAGGTCATTCGAAACTGGTTATTGGTACCAACCTTTTCGTATGAGGATAGGCCCGTGTCCATGTTTGACCAAGGAGAGAGACCTCAAGCGCAAGACTATCAGTTTAGTCCGTGTTGCTTAGAGTCATCCCTCTTTGGGAGAGTCAAACTTGGGAGCATGAGGATGATATCTGATTAGGTCGTCCCGGCTGGTTTGACTCGTAAGGTGTAATATCTTCCTTATGCCTTACGCTTCGAATCCTTGCTTGCATGAATAATTGTATGATTGATTGGTAGTGGTAGATTGCCTATGATAGAATAGCTTTCCCTTACATCTCTAGCCTCTTGATTAAATTCCGAGGACGGAATTCTTTTAAGGTGGGTAGGATGTAATGTCCCAAATTCGTGATACGTATTTAGTGTACGTATACGTGTTTTGGACCCATATTTTATTTATTCATGGTTAGTTATCTTGGTTTATTTTGCATTGGCATGGTTTTATTGGCATTGATAGTTTAATTGGTTTTAATGGTTCATTGGTTTATTTGGACTTGGTTTATTCTTGGTTTGGGTTGGCTTGGTTCGGTTTGGGATTGCTCTTGGTTCATGATGAACCCAAGGTGAACCCCCTACCTACCACCACCATTTGTATTTATTAGCCCTCTTCATTCTCTCTCTTCATTATTCATCTTCTTCTTCCATTTACTCCATTCACCTACCAAAGAGAGAAGAGAGAGGTCTAGGCAAGTGCAACTTGCTTCCACAAGAGAACCCATTTTTATTGTTCCATTAGCTTCTCCTCATGTTTCTAAGACACATTAGAACTTGTCATTTTCTATTTTAAAGCTTTAATTTTCGTAGATCTAGAAATTGCTTATTTTCGGATTTTGGTGGTTTTGATCTATCAAACTTCTTTGTTTTCAAGTTTTGAGGGTTCCATGATGTAGAGAATTTTATTCTACCCAATTTTGACCTTTGAAAAGTTGGATTTGGACTTATTTTGACCAAGTTATGGATTTTTGAAGTTTTAGGTTCAAACCATGGAGTTCTTGCTGTTTTGGAGAAGACAGTGAGCAGTGCTCGAGCTTTTTAGCTTGTGCCACTGAGTTGCGCGCGCTCTTTAGTGCAGCGCAGTCCCCATACGCTGCCTTTTGGAAGCGTATGGATCTCATACGCTACCTTGATGAGGAGTCGTATGGAGTGCATACGCTGCCTTTTGTGAGCGTATGGCTTGCATACGCTGACTTGTGTGACAAGGAGTCGTATGGAGTGCATACGCTGCCTTTTGTGAGCGTATGGCTTGCATACGCTGACTTGTGTGACAAGGAGTCGTATGGAGTGCATACGCTGCCTTTTGTGAGCGTATGACCTGAGCGTATGCTGACTGAGCGTATGCTGCCTGAGCGTAGCCTGATTACCCTGGATCTTCTATGGCCCTGTATATTGATATTTTATTAGATATTTAACGTCCATTTTATATCCTTATGCCTTTTGTCCTGAACTTGATAATCATGAATTTACTTAATATGTTTGGAATTGATAATTGAGCATGACGTGATAGTGACCCGTAGTGGTGCACTCCTGACATAATAACCTGACATGACATGATAGTGGCCCGCCGTGGCGCACTCCTGACAAAGTACACTTGGCATGATAACCTGACCTGATATATCTTGAATAGCTGTTGCGACGGCTACCTGACATGACATGATCTGTTTAATTAATCCTGACACCGTGGACGATTGTGCTTGTACAAATAATCCAGTCCTGTCTTGCATCATGTCTAGGAGGGGACTCCTGAGTACCACGGTCAGGAGTACCTACTGAAATGGACTAAGGTTAATGACTAGTATAATTCATTAGACATGAAGAGATGTTCTCCAGTTACAGGCGATCCCGTTATCCCGGCCGCAAATGTTTGAACTTGTAGCCTGCCGACGAGTAGGGCACATTTCCAGCCCACTGTTATGTGGGGCACCTGCCATTGTCACTTAAATGATTGAACTCTATTGTCACTCTAATGCATTGTACTCTCTAAATTGTCACTATAATGATTGCCTGGATAACCTGGATAGCTGCAGGGCCTGTGACTACTTGGAGCATCTCATTGTATCTTGCTAGTAACTAGGATTGTGATAACCCTAGTTAGTTAATGTAGAAAGCCGTAGGCAATGATTGGCCGTGATTGCTTGGATGGGGTCTAGTCCAGTATAGTATTGTCTAGAAGTGATTGATTGAAAGATTATACCAGAATGATTGAATGATTGTCACTCCAGATTGTCACTATAATGATTGTCACTCCAGATTGTTATTATAACGATTTTACTCTATTGTCACTCTAGTGTATTGCACTCTTCATTGTCACTTTTATCATTGTACTCTCTCCTTTTACCTTAATGATTGGCACCTTGAGCAATAAATGATCAGAGACTAAGTTCTGTTCAGGTGAAGGGTTACAATCTCGGTCCTTGTTTGGTTTAAGGATTGTAACCTGGCTTCCGGAGTAGTACCTTCGTTTTCTCTTCATATATTGTCCAGCTATATTTTATTTAGCATGATTCTCCAGTTCTTTTATGTCAATGATGCCTCACTTAATTATTTTCTCTGATTGGGATAAGTGCATTGGTAGTGCACAAACCTCAATCTGTGTTACTTATTATTTTCTTACATGTTGAATGCTAATGATTTGTTGGTTTTAGTTCTTAAGTGAAGTCTCCTTTGTGGCACTTGCTCTTTCTGGGGTCTGACCCAGCTGGTTTTGTATGACCAGATACCGGAGCAGCACCAAAGGATCTCCCTGCTTTCCAGCCCGATGGTGGTCACCAGGCGTAACCAGGGCATCGAGTGGGTTTCTTTTGTTCTCCCACTGTAATATTGTAAATTATTCTTTTGAGGCGTTTAGCCGACGAGGAAGTGTTAGCTCGATTGTACTTACTTACTGTCTGCCTACGGGCTGTAACATGATTGACAAGCCCCGGGGGTTGATCATGTATGACTGAACTCTTGCTAGTCCTCACATTTTGTAACGACTAGCTTCATGATCATTCCGGATATATAATGTATGGGACGCCTTACTATTGTGTATTTGGTGGTCTGACATCTTGTAATTATTATTAGTTGGTTGAGATTGAGACAATAGGCTATTTTATGACCTTAAGAGACTGATGGATTGTAGTGAAACCCTCACATATCTAGACAGCCGTGATCGTATAGCGGTGTGGATTCCATTCCGTTATACGTAGCTGGCTATGTCTGCCCCCGCTCTCCAGTATTCTGGTTCTGGGGCGTGACAGTCTTTCACCACAATAATCCTTCTAGGGTTTGCTTTTCTTTTCTATTTATAGTCAGGGCTAGCCGTCATTACTTTTATGCTTGGATTGAGAAAACTCTCTCAAGTGTCATCAAGAAGGATTTTATTACTTTGTTCCATTCAATCAAAGTTGGGAGTTTTGTTCTTTTCCAATATTAAAAATCATTCTGTTTCTATTCCTCTTGTTCTTTGTTTTATTTGCTTTCTTTTGTGAATCGATTGAGTCGATTCACAACAAATTACTGATCTACAATATGAAGTATAATGATTGTGTTGATATGGGTGCCTCCTAGAGAACTAAGCTTGAATTATCTTTTAAATTTCTTCTTCAGGGCCAGGACTATAGGAGAGTATTTAGCTGATTATACACTACATCATTTTGTGTTACCTCTCAATAGAAGAATAAATATGATATTTTGAAGCTTCTCTTTAAGAGCTACTTTTACTTGGAAATAGTAATTTATTTCTTGCGAATTGTTAAGCGTTATATTAGAGTTATTAGTTAATGGGCTTTAGTCCCATATTGCTTAGAATAATAGGAGAGGGGCTAGCATCTCCTATATATATGTAGTCTCTCTTCATTAATAAAATTTTATCCTAATATTCCAATTCCATATGGTATCAGAGCCAAAACCCTAGTCGTCATCCATCACTCTCTCTCCACACAAAAATTCTAACCCTAATCTACCACCCCCTTTTCTAACCGCTGCCCCCCTCTTACTGCTGTAGCTGCTCTTGGAACCCCCCTGCTGCTACCAGACCCCCCTTGCTGCTGCCGACCCCCCTCCTCCCCCCTCCATCACCCTTCACGTCATCCAACCCCCCCATGGCTCAAAACCCTAACCCTAACCCTTTCCCCCTTACATGAACCACCGTCCAATCCCTCCAAACCCGAACTTAGTTTCCCAAAAAAAAATTGTTGGGATTCTCAGAGGGTAAACATATGTTTGCTGGAACCTCTGACTCGATGATCATTTCAAAAATTTAACAAAGAACAAACATATGGTTTGTTTTGCATGAATCTTTGTTTTCTTCCTTGATCTTCACACCAGGATCTAACAGAGATTAACATGGGTTATCTCTCTGTCCTGGCTTGTGATTCACACTCTCTGCTTCCTATGCGCGTGTGTCGATTCTGGCTCCGTTTTTAGCGCATTGGCAGAGTTGATGTGATTATCAAATTGGAAAGAACAAATCGACAATCAAATCAGAACTCCTGAAAGATGACAGACTCTACGACGAATAGCAGTGCCGCAGATACTAGTGTCAGCAACACACTAGCGGGACCAACAGGCACTAGCACGACGATTTTCTCAATTCGACTTGTCGATCGACGGTTGGAAGGGCCAGAGGGCTACTCGACATGGAGAAAAAAGGTCGAGAAGACGCTTCGGAAAATGCGGTTGTTCAAACATCTGACTGATAACCCTCCAGCAGAAGATGATTCCATCTTTGAGCAATAAGAGACGGATGATAGTCGATTGTTTACACAGTTGATGAATTCCATGGAACCATCGGTGGAAGACATGGTTCAAAATACGGACTCCGTGAAGGAGTTATGGGAGGTACTGGTGGCGTCGTTTGATGGTAAACGCAATTTGTCTCGTATCTATGACTCGGTCGTTGGTGTATACGAGCAAATCAGGGAGACAAATCTCAAAAGGACCATTTTCAGACATTTAAGGCTATGTCTGATGAGATTGACCGCGTATTACCTCTTACGTCGGATATTAATGAAGCAAGGGCTCAACGTGAGCAACTTCATGTCATGGCTTATCTTGTCTCTCTCCGTCCTGATGCGGACTCTGCTCGCTCTCAGATTATTGCTGGATCTGAAGTTCCGTCTCTGTTGGAAGCATACTATCGTGTCCTTCGGACAGCAAAAGTCGTTGAGACCACTCCGGGTGATACTCCTGCTGATTGCTCTGCTCTTGGTGCAGCTCGTACGGGATTCCGTGGTGGTCGTGGTGGCTGACGTGGTGGTCGATATGCTGGTCGCGATGGGGGACGTGGCAATGGCGATCGTGATAGAGGAAGACCATGCACATGCTTTAATTGTGGTCAGCTTGGCCATTTCTATTGGCAATGCACTAAATCACCTGCTGCTAATATCACGACTGATGCTCCTGATGATGGTGTCCGTTCTATTCAAATGACTTCAGACTCATATACAAAGTTCCTTGATTTACAGGCCCAATGTCGTGGTGAATCTTCCACGTCTGGATCCACAGCCGGATACTCTATAGCTTGCATAGTAAAACCTAAGCAATGGGTAATTGACTCTGGTACATCCTCTCACATGACTGGTGACGCATGTATGATACATGATTATGTCCCTGTCCGTCGTGTTTCTGGCATTACTGTTGCCAATGGAGGTTCCTTGACAATCCGAGGACGTGGAAGTGCCAGTCTTTTTTTTCGGACCGTCACTCAAATCTGTGCTGCTTACACCTGGAAACCCGTTCAGTTTAATTTGTATTAGTCAAATTACTCGTGAACTGCATTGCTCGGAAACATTTTTTCCTGAAGGTTGTGGTTTTCAGGACCTGAAAACTGGAAAGATTATCGGTAAGGGACATGTGGCTGGATGCTTGTACCTGTTTGACGCACCTTCTTCGGTGGTCTATGCCGACGTGAAACTCGATCCTTTCGAGTTACATTATCAGTTAGGTCATCCATCAATCCAAGTTCTCCAGAAATGTACCATTCTTTAGATGTCCCGGTTTCCTTTCATTGTGAGCCGTATATTTTAGCTAAGCATCACCGGGTTCCCTATTTGGTGAGTCAAAATAAAATTGCTTCCGCTCCTTTCGAGTTGGTGCATTCTGATGTATGGGGACCTTGTCCGGTTGAATCAGTAATGGATTTCAAGTACTTTGTTACTTTTGTTGATGATTACTCACGTGTCACTTTTGTTTATCTGATGAAAAGTCGTTCTGAATTGTTTAACATTTAGTACAATTTTTATGCTGAAATAAAAATATAATTTGGTATTCCAATCAAAATTTTTAAAAGTGACAATGGCCGTTAGTATTTATCTCGTGATCTCGATAGTCATTTGGCCCGCAATGGCATCATCCATCAAACTTCTTGTGCGTACGCACCACAACAAAATGGTGTGGCCGAGCGCAAGAATCGTCATCTCTTGGAAACAACACGTGCTCTTAAGTTTCAAGCACGTACTCCCAAGAGATCTTGGTCGGATGCGGTTCTTACTGTTTGTTATCTTATTAACCGCATGCCATCGTTAGTTTTCAATGGTCGCACTCCCTTCTATAGATTATTTCCTGGAAGAGAGCCATTTCCTCTGCCTCTCAGAGTCTTCGGATGCTTATGCTACATTCGGGATACCCGACCAACTCTTTCTAAATTAGATCCTAAGGCAATCTAATATATTTTTCTTGGGTATCCTAAAGATCAGAAAGGGTATCGGTATTATTCTCCTGTCCTAAAGAGGTATTTTTCACTCGTGATGTTACCTTTGTCGAAACCGAATTTTTTCCACTCCCAATGGGTCCAGTTCCCCTAGTCTATCCAGAAGAGAATTTTTTGTTATTTACTGATCAAACACAATAGCCTCCCGTACGGGTGCCGTCCCTTACCGAGGTAGTCAACCGGTTTGATGGTCCACATACACCGATTCAGTCAGCTCCCACGTCAACGGCACAAACATCGCCACTAGTACCTACAGAGTCCTCCTCCCCTGGCTCTACTGATTTGCCACCGCCTGTTCCACCAGCAGCTTCGCCTATTCCACCAGCAGCACCCCCGTCTCCACCGACAGTTCATCATTGTCGTGCATGTCGTGATCATCCCTTGTATGTTGACAGCTATAAAGGACTTACAAGTCACACTCAGTCTCTGGTGGCTACTATTGATGGGATTCAGATTCCCAAAAATACTAAGGAGGGCCTCAAACATTCTGCTTGGCGTGCTGCTATGAACGAGGAGATGAAAGCTCTTCAGAAGAATCATACTTGGGACTTAGTCGACTTACCTACTGGTAAACAGGCATAATGTTGCAAATGTGTGTTCACGATTAAGGTGAAACCGGATGGCACTCTTGATCGACTAAAGGCTCGTCTAGTAGCCAAATGATATTCTCAGACATATGGTGAGGATTACTTCGAAACCTTCTCTCCTGTTGCCGAAATGACATCTGTTCGTGTTCTAATGGCCTTGGCTGTTCGCTATGACTGGCCGCTGCTTCAGCTGGATATCAAGAATGCTTTCCTCCACGGGGACCTTGATGAAGAGGTATATGTAGTGCAACCTCCCGGGTTCGTTGCAAGGGAGGATAAAGTGTGTCATTTGCAAAAGGCCCTCTATAGTCTAAAACAATCACCTCGTGTATGGTTTGGTCGATTTACACATGTTATTACTCAGTTTGGCAGAAGAACCATTCGATCTTCTATCTACACACATTTACTGGAAGGATACTACTTGGTGTCTATGTTAATGATATTGTAATCACGGGAGACGACAGCCAGGATATTGCAGGCCTCAAGAAGTTTCTGGGAGAAAAATTTCAAACCAAGGATATGGGGTCCTTGAACTATTTCTTGGACATTGAGGTCACACGGAGTAAGCGGGACATTGTAATGTACCAGAGAAAGTATGTGCTGGACATACTAAATGATGCAGACATGATGCAAGCCAAGGGAGCAACCTCACCTATGGATTCAGGGGCGAAGATACTTCTAGACGAAGGGGTTCTGATGACCAATCCAGATTAGTATCGTCGAGTAGTTGAAAAATTCAACTACTTGGCGGTCATGACTTGTCCAGATATTTCTTTTGCAGTGAATGTTGCAAGTAAATTTATGGCTTCTCCAAGAGTTTCACATTGGCAGGCACTTCTCAGAATTCTGTGTTATTTAGTCAAGAATCCGGGAAAAAGAATTCGAATGGAGAATAATGGACACACTCGTACTGAGTGTTTTACTGATGCTGACTAGGGAGCAAGTCTGACAGATAGACGATCTACATCTGGCTACTCAGTATTTATTGACGGAAATCTAGTATCATGGAAGAACAAGAAACAAAGTGTGATAGCACGCTCAAGCTCAGAAGCAGAATATCGAGCTATTACTCATGGCACGTCAGAGATATTATATATAAAGCATCTCTTACAAGAACTGGAAGAAGACGCAGGATCTCAAGCAGCAGATCTATGGTGTGATAACCAATCTGCTATTCACATTGCCACCAACCCAGTATTTCATAAACGGACGAAGCATATTGAAATTGATATCCACTTTGTTCGTGATGAGTATACAAAAGGAGTGATAAAATTTCAACATGTGAGGACCGGCGACCAGATAGCTGATATCTTCACAAAGCCTCTTTTGGGTCCTTGGATTCAAGTTCTATGTAACAAGCTGGACATGATTGACATATATGCTCCAGCTTGAGGGAGAGTGTTAAGCGTTATATTAGAGTTATTAGTTAATGGGCTTTAGTCCCACATTGCTTAGAATAATAGGAAAGGGGCTAGCCTCTCATATATATATGTAGTCTCTCTTCATTACTAAAATTTTATCCTATTATTCCAATTCTACACGAATGTTTGGACTTTGAATTTTGAAGAATCACCTTGTTATTGTTATACATAAAGGACACTTTGGTGTATAAGCAAGCTTATTTTCTAGAAGTCCAGTTTAGAAATGATGTATAATTTTTATTTTTTATTTTTATACAGTTGCATGGGTTGCAGGCCTTCCACACTGTGACCACTAGAGCGAACGCCGTTAACCTTAACAATAAAAGTAAAACCTTACCTGAAGAACCGGCCTCATGGATTAGTTTGTCAGTTAGTAGCTTGATTGAGCATGGTAGCGTGATTGAAAGCAATGTTGAAGATGAATATTTTTTATGCTTGAAAGATCAAAATGGCTTTTTCTTGGTACAAGTGAAAACACAACTTCTGCATTGATATGAGCAGGAACAAAGTTCTTATCAAAGAAGCTTCTATGCTTGAGGAATTAATTTGACAAGGTCTTAGAGCTCCATGTAGAAGATGGTTCTTATTTATGAAACTTAGCTAGAGATTGAAGTAAAATGGATTGAAAGTGGAATATTAAGTTTGTTGGAAGAGCTGCAGCAATTAGGTCTCCGAAGGGATTTAGAGGTAACAACCCTCTAATCCCTATGAGATAGGCAAAAAAGAAATGGATTGACAACATTATTTTTTTATGTGACCGAGAATTCCTTTTGCTGTCTATAATTTTACTGTTCTCACTTCTGTCATTGTATTTATAACTTCCATTGTGGTACTTTAATAGTCGTTTATGAGAGCCCCATATTAGAATCATGCTGGACGCCAAACTAACCAATAATAATGAACTATTTACTCATATACTTGTTATGGACCAATTTGGTCTGTCAACTTTGCGAAGGGAACAAATTTCAATGGATTATCTCTTGTAATGGGTATGTGATTACAAATTTAAAGTTTGTACATTACTGGGTTTTAGCAAAAAAAAAAGAGACTCACTTCATATGAAACTTGAAAAATTGGTGAGAGGCTGTGACATAATCCTATCCTGGGTTGCAATTTTTTTATTAGTTTGAGACTGAAGACACTTACGATTGAAAGTGTGTACTGCTAGCAGTGAGCAATCTTTTGCCCCTTTCCCAGTTCAAAATGATTAAGGTCAGCATTAATTTTCTAAAGAGCCAAGCTGAGTATGTCATTCTTCATACTTTAAGTTTTGGGTGTTCTTGGGACCCCAGATTGAAGGGCCGAAATGCGGCTTGAGGATTAACCATTCCATGGTAACAAGGTCAGAGATGATCTGCCTTTAAGTAGCCAAGCTGAGGATGACATATTATTTTTCCTTTAGATTATGGATGGTTGTAAAATCCCAAATTTGTAGACTTACGGTTTGAGGATAACCATTCCATAGAGGAACTATCCAATGGTTCTCCATAATGTTGCTAAGTTTGGGAATGATCATCATGGCACTGGTCGAAGTGTCTAAGATTTGATCATAGAGCATATGAGGCTAAGCTTCTATTGCTTGACAGAGCAAATTGACATATATTTTGGCCATAAGTTTGGAGTATCACACTATGGTGTCTTTGAAATCAAACTTACAACAAGAACAACAACAAAGATATTATCCCAAAATTGGGGTCGTCTGTTTGAATCCAAACTTAGAAGAACAAAATCTGATTAGTTTCCGATGTTGTATGGATACGTTTGACACTACACTTCCTAACATTCATGTCGGATATGATTCACTCTTTTCTAGCTCCAAAAATATCCAAACCGTATCTGAAAGTGATGATTGTGCATGGTCATGATCATGCCAAACGTATTTGAGAATTGAGATATGAGAGGAATATTTCTTTTCAGCAAACACTATTCTATAACTTTTGGGAACCTAGTTACCAGCCAACCCAAATTATGCATACATATAGATATTATTAAGATGTACTGTATATAAATTTGTTTTAATGTGTATGTTTAACCGTATTCATATGGTACCCTTATCCTAAATTTTCTAAAAATGCTGTACACTGAATCCATATCGTGTCCGTATCCCTGTCTGTGTTTTTGTAGCCTATTAGTTTCCATGAAATTAGAAGGCGGTGCGTGGTTTTTGAGTTCAAGAGTGTATGTTATTAAACTTGGACATGGAAGCTTCACTGAGTTTTGTTCTTACCTCGAAGCAACATGGATTCCAAGATCCAACAAATCAACTGTGCCACTTGGAAAGAGAAACAGTATTGGACTCGGGCATGGAAGCTTCACTGAGTTTTGTTCTTACCTCGAAGCAACCTGGATTCCAAGATCCAAAAAATCAACTGTGCCACGTGGAAAGAGAAACAGTATTTCTCAGACTCGTGTTAAAATTAGCCTATGGAAGATTAGCTTTGTTGTTACCTGGATATGATAAACATATCAAACTTTTCCATATCCAAAATGCAAAGCACATGGAAACTACATGCTGTTCTAAGATTCTCAGATTAATAGACGTTCAATTTACCTATTAATCAACCAGTTAATCCGATTAATCAGAATGACTAAGGAAGGAAATTTCTACCCGTAAAATTGTGATTAATGGGCCACATGATATTTGTCTTTAGCCGCTCTCCGAATGCATAATGAAATCACTTAATATAACATTTGTACTACACACAGGCATGTTGTGGTTCTCTTTTCTTGCCTAGCAACTCCCCTATCTCATGATTATGACCTGAAAAGGAAGGTCAAAGGGACCAAACATGTAACATTCATGGGAGTTCCACATCATAATCCTTTTTATGTTTTCTCCTCTCACTGTCTCTCTTACACAAACTTTTCGTTGTTAAGAATCTCTTCCAACACTTTGCCTCATTTTTGCTTTGCACTATAGTGAATTCTTTGTTGTTAACTATGGAAGCTTCACAGAGCTTTGTTATTACCTCGAAGCAACATTGATTCAAGGATCCAACAAATCAATTAATAAAACTGTACGGACTTACAATGATGGAAGTATTACTTGCAATCCAACTAGAATCAGCCTGTTAACCTACGGAAGCCTCAGTTAGCTTTGTTGTTACCACGAGGCAACATTTAACCAATTGATGTAACTGTCAACAGGTAACCAAGTTATGCTTTATGCACACCTATAAAAGTAGATGATGGTTCGTCCAAATGGATGATCTATTCCATTAATCATGAATTTCATTTCCAAAAAACTAATGTAGACCAAAGAGCAAGAGATTTGAAGAATTATTGGTCATGCATCATGTGATCTGTAAATGAACTGATTTTTGGTGCTTTAAAGCCCAATTGATTCATCGGTAATAGGTTGCCTAGCTACTTATCACTTGTCCATATTTGTTTTAAGACATAGGCCACAACTAATGGCATGAATCGTCAATCAGAGTGGTCTGTCAAGTATATTAGAGGTGTCTTGGAAGGTATTCTATATTGCTAAATGAATTAAAAATTTCCTAAATAAACCATCAGTTTCACTCAACATGAGTTTTCATAAAGACTCCCCATCATAACTGTTCAGGCCTACTCCCACTGGAATGAAGTTGGCTACGGTGCATGAGAAAGCTCCATATTTTACAAAGTTTTATGACCAGACGCCAAACCTTTTGATCTGCACTAAATTGTTATTAGTCAAGGTAGTTAAGAAAAGAGAGCAGTCTCCAAGTTCCCCTAGACTAGAAAAAAGAGTCCACCCAAAGTGGTAAGATGATACAGATGGTTATGAGGAATCACATTCATCTCCAGGCATACTAAGGCAAAGTGTCAAAGGCATGGCATTCTAAAGTAACAGTAGCTTCATGTACCACTAGAAACTGTTCTGTTATGCAAATCACCAGAGTTAAAATTACGAGCAAAAGTTTGATATGAAGAGAGGGGAAGGAGAGGAGAGAGAGTGAGAATGATGACGATAATAATAATGATAGTTGAGGTATTAACTAAAGAGTATTTTTGTCATTTAGGATTTTTTGTCAATTCTGTTAGGGTATCAAGTTGTCTAATTATAGTCGAGGTATTTAGTTGTATAATATGGAAGCATAGAGTATCAACTATCAAGTTGAAAATTTTGAATACTTGAGAGTATTTAGTTGAAAAAAGCCAAAGAAATACTATAACTGACATTTCATCATCATACACTGAACTACTTCCACATAAAAACAGGATTTGCAATGGAGCATAAACTGCACAACTAATGGAAAAGCTCCCATTGTTGTGATTTTTAAGACCAGTATTTACCAAGACGTTGACCCTCTAAGTTGGTGCCGGAGTTCTTCGCTACGAAAATTGTGTAAGAGACGAGCTTGCAACAAAATCGTACCAAAACGGTGAACAAAAACGCTTGTCCGACGTACTGGTACTATCCTAGACGAAGGGAGAAGCAAGATAATTGGGAAACTTGGGAATTGAATTAAACTACAAGGGAAAACACAAGCCAAAAAGCAAAATCAGCACTTATTCACAAAGTTTTGAGCCCATTGTTTGCGTAATATGAATTTATTAACAAAAATGATATCTCACACATAATGTATAAATAAGATTATATATAAGAGAAATAGAAAGTCTTTATAACTTTGTTAAATTGTTCATAACAGATTTCCCCAATAAAACAAATAACATATGCCAGCAATTGGATCCTCGTGTTCCATCAAAATCTAATGATATTTGCATATTCTAGTGTGCATACGCAAGTACTTAAAACCAGTATTCAAGAAAACGGAAATACTAACAGATATATCTTTTTGTGGCCCCAAAACGTCATATATATGCCAGGTAACATTTTGAAAAAGATCAGCCAATATATCGGTCGAAAACTATATTGCCATATACGATATCGATCAATTTTATTCAATATTTTCATATAATTGTTTTATGGGTTGGTATGGGTTTTTGGGTTGTCGGGTTGGTTTGGATTGGATTTTATCCGATATCCATTTAACTAAAAGCCGACAAAAAAATCTCACTCTTTCCCTATCTCTTTCTCTTTCCCCGATCGAGTCGTTGGATTGGATTTTTATATGGCCCCAAATTTGTCTAATTAAATTTTCGTGTTAAAAGTAAAAGTTTTGATCTTTCTTTATGAAATTTATGATCACTTTATGTTTTCTATACTCATCTTCTGAAAGGTATGGTGTTTAGACGTATTATATGTAACATATTAGTATATATGATATATGCAAATTTATAACTAAATATTATGGACTTTCACATTTGTGCAATTTGTTACCATGAACTTTCAAAATTTACAACTTGCTACCATGAACTTCTAGGTTTGCAAGTTAATACCATGTTGCATGAACTTTATTACAAGTTAATTCCATACCATATTGTATTAACTTCATTACAAGTTAATACCATGAACTCTCTCTTATTTTGTAAGTTAATACCGTGAACTGACCATACTTCAGAGTATTAACTTGTAAAGTAAACAATATTTCATAGCATTACTTGCAAATAAGTGATAGTTCATAGTATTAACCTATAAACTTGGAAGTTCATATTAGCAAGTTGCTACTTTTGAAAGTTTATGGTAGCAATTTGCATATATGTGAAATTTTATAGTATTAGTTGCAAGGTAGCCTATAATAAATATTATATTATTATATTGATTGGTATCCAATATTTTTGATATTCGATATCTCAAAAGTCAAATTGATATGAACTAGATATCCGATATCTCAAATACTGCGTTAAAGTAGCTTGGATAGATACCTTAGTATACTTGTTAATTATTTACAAAATGTATCTAGTTTGTGACCGTTACTAATGAATTCAAGGCCAAATATCGAATGGTAGCAACGGTAATTCTCCCCCCAAGAGGACTCCGTCATCGACCGACCATCACGGGTACCTCATTTTTTCCTCCTCCAATACTAGCCTCTCTCTCTCTCTCTCTCTCTCTCTCTCTCTTGCGGCCAGAGCTCCACTACCACCATTCTAACCACCACCCTCTTCTCCTCCCCCTCCAGATCCACCGAGAACCACCACCATCGTCACCTTATTTTGGTAAATACTGCATAATTTTAAAAATCAAAAGTCAAAATGATGTCATTGTACTCGAAATTCGAAGCAGGTGACTAACCATGAACAAGTACTCAAATCTACAAGTACTCAATCTCGATTTGTTGGACTTTGTTCGGGACATATTTCATAAAGCTAACCGGCTATCTCTAACAACAAAGGTGAAGGGGTAGGAAAGACTGATTGATAGTTTGGGATATTCTACGCACATAATCTTTCGGGTTAGGTGATTTATAGTGCTAACACCATGAAAGCAAGATTTGTGCAGAACCACAACGTACCTCTCTCCAGCATCGTTGATGTGGATGAGGAGCATACTAATAAGCAATGAGGATTTTGGATGTTCCCCACTGAGAATGTAGAATTAGAATAATAGGATGATTATTATTGATGGGTGAGTTACATATATATATGATAGGCTAATCCCTCTCGCTATTGTTCTATCCAATGTGGAACTAAAGCCCAATACTATTAATACTAATATTAATATTTAACACCCTCCCTCAAGCTGGAGCATAGATATTAATCATGTCCAGTTTGTTACACAGAAATTGAATTCGAGGACCCAAAAGAGATTTCGTGAAGATATTGGCTATCTGATCACAGGTCCTCACGTGGTGGAACTTTATCATCCTTTTTTTTATACTCATCACGGATAAAGTGAATGTCGATTTTAATGTGCTTCGTTCTTTTATGAAATACATAATTGATAGCAATATGGATAGCAGATTGGTTATTACACCACTTATCTGTTGTTTTAGATCCTGCTTCTTCTTCCAGCTATTGTAGAAGATGTTTCAGATATAATACGTCTGCTGTGTTATGAGTAATGACTCGATATTCTGCTTCCGAACTTGACCGTGCTATCATACTCTGCTATCACACTCTGCTTCTTGCTATTCTACTATATCAAGTTTCTGCCAATAAGTACCGAGTAGCCAGACGTAGACCGTCTATCTGTCACATCTTGTACCCCAGTCAGCATCGGTAAAGTACTCAACATGAGTATGTCTACGATTCTTCATCCGAATTTCTTTTTCCGGATTCTTGGCTAGATAGTGCAGAATTCTGAGAACTACCTGTCAGTGTGGAACTCGTGGAGATGCCATAAATCTATTTGCGACATTCATGACGAAGGAAATGTCCGGGTGAGTCATGACCTCCAAGTAGTTTAGTTTTTCAACTACTTGACGATATTGATCTGGATTGGTTATCAGGACCCCCTCGTCTGGAAGTAACTTTGTCCCTGGATCCATGGATGAGGTTGCTCCCTTGGCTTGTATCATTCCTGTATTATTTAGTATATCCATCAAATACTTTCTCTGAGACATTACAATGTCCCGCTTATCCCATATGACTTCAATATTCAAGAAGTAGTTCAACAGTCCTATATCCTTGGTTTGAAATTGTTCTCCAAGAAACTTCTTTAATCCTGTAATACTCTGGCTATCGTCTTCCGTGATCACAATGTGGTCAACATAGACACCAAGTAGTATCCTTTCAGCTGACGTCTGTCAGTATAATACCGAATGATCTTTCTTTGATTGACACATGCCAAATTAAGTAACATGTGTAAATGACCAAACTACACACGAGGTGATTGTTTGAGACCGTAGAGGGCCTTCCGCTGGTGACACACTTTAATATAACTCAAAAGGATCGAGTTTCAGCCGACACAAACAATAGAAGAAGGTACGTCAAACAGGTACAAGCCTCCAGCCACATGTCCCTTACCAATAGTCTTTCCAGTCTTTAGGTCCTGGAAAACACAACCATCAGAAAAAAATATTACCGAGCAATGCATGTCGTGAATAATCTGACTAATTGAAAGTAAACTGAACGGATTTTCAGGTGTATGTAACACATAATTGAGTGACAGTTCGGAAGAAAGACAAGCACGTTTATGTCCATGGACTGTTAGTGACCCACCATTGGCAATAGTAATATCAAAAATACGACTTACCGATACATAATTGTGAATCATATCTGCATCGCCAATCATGTGAGCAGACGCAACAAAGTCAATCACCCACTGCTTCGACCTTACCACACATACCGCTGAGTACCTGGCTGTGGATCCAGATGTGGATGTTTCACCACGATGTTGAGCTTGGAAGTCAAGTAAATCTGTATATAACTCTGCAGTCATTTGGATAGATCGAACACCATCATCAGGAGCATCTGATGTAATGTTGGCGGCAGCTGCTTTAGGACATTACCACTGTAAATGACCATGCTGACCACAGTTGAAGCATGTGTGTGGTCTTCCTCTATCATGACCGCTATTGCCTCGTCCCCTATTGCGACCGACATTTCGGCCACAACATCATCTACCATGAAATCCAGCACGAGCAGCACCAAAAGCAGATCGATCAGCAGGAGCATCACCCAGAGTGGCCTTAATGACTTTCGTTGTCCGAAGGACACAATAGTGCGCTTCCAATAGAGATGGAACATCAGATCCAGTAATGATCCGAGGGAGAACAAAGTCCGCATCAGGACGGAGAGAGACAAGATATGCCATGACATGAAGTTGCTCACGTTGAGTCATCGCTTCATTAATATCCATCGTTAGAGGTAATACGTGATCGATCTCATTAGTCATAGCCTTAAAGGTCCGAAAGTGGTCCTTATGAGATTGTCACCTTGATTTGTTCAATATACGCTAACGATCGAGTCGTAGATACAAAACAAATTACGTTTTCCATCAAACGTTGTCGCCAGGACCTCCCATAATTCCTTCACAAAATTCGTATTCTGAACCATGTCTTTAACCGATGGTTCCATGGAATTTAGCAACTGTGTAAACAGTCGACTGTCATCTGTCTCTCATTGCTCAAATATGGGATCCGTCTTTGCTGGAGGGATGTCAGATGTTTGGACAATCGCATTTCTCTGAAGCGTCTTCTCGACCTTCTTTCGCCATGTCGAGTAGCCCTCTGGTCTGTCCAACCGTCAATTGACAAGTCGAATCGATCAAATCGTCATGCCAGTGCCTGTTGGTCCCGCCATTGTATTTCCAATACTAGTATCTGTAGCACTGCTATTCGCCTCATTGCCTGTCATCTTTCAGTATTCCTGATTCGACCGTCGGTTTGATCTTTCCAACTTAATAATCACATCAACTCTGCTAATGCGCTAGAAACGTAGCCAGAACTGGCACGCACATAGGAAGCAGAGATTTGAATGTGGATCACACATGTCAGGACAAAGAGGCAACCCATGTTACTCTCTATTAGATTCTGATGTGAAGATCAAGTAAGAAAAGAAACAAAGATTCACACAAAA
Source organism: Iris pallida (assembly GCA_029216955.1). Taxonomy (NCBI): domain Eukaryota; kingdom Viridiplantae; phylum Streptophyta; class Magnoliopsida; order Asparagales; family Iridaceae; genus Iris; species Iris pallida. Next base: position 434,744 of record JANAVB010011000.1, on the reverse strand, counting down.
CAAGCCACTTGTCTGCTCTTTGTTAAATTCCTGAAACCGATGTTGAGAGTCAGAGGTTCTAGCAAATAAACTATTGTTTATCCTCTGAGGATCCTAACATTTTTTTCCCTGAAGTCGATATGGAGAGTCAAATGTTCCAGCAAATAAACTATTGTTTACTTTATGAAGATCCCAATTTTTTTTTCTGAAGTCGATATAGAGAGTCAAATGTTCCAGCAAACAAATCATTGTTTACCCTATGAGGATCCCAACATATTCTTCTCCCTTTTTTTAAAGTTAGGGTTTTTGAAGAGGTGACATCTAGGGTTTGGAAAGCATTATGGTTCATGAGTAGGATTAGGGTTTGGGAAGGGGCGGATGGAGGCAAGAGGGGAGAGGGCTGACCGGGGGGTAGGGCTGACCGGGGGGTAGGGTGGGGTGGGTGGGTACTGTAGCTGTACTTTAGCAGCGGAGAAATGACGGCTTGGGTTTGGGTTAGGATTTTTAGTGGAGAGAGACGGAGGTGGATGACGGCTAGAATTTTGGCTCTGATACCATATAGAATTGGAGATTATTATTAATGAGGGAGTTACATATATATATGAGAGGCTAACCCCTCTCACTATTGTTCTATCCAATGTGGGACTAAAGCCCAATACTAATACTAATACTTACAGAGAAGAAGAGTAGTAGAGCTTGTATTAGATGCTTTTGTACTTTGGAGAAGATGAGGATGGGTGTGCCATTTAGGTGAATGATGGGATCACAACTCCTAGAAGGAAGTAAAAAGAGTTGAATATGTGCAATTAAAATGAAAAGATTATTTGCTAATATAGTGCAAGATATTGCTTTGTTACATATAAACTACAGAAATGGGGTTAATTAGGGTATGATATTTTTCACTCCCCAATTTTGTTTCTATTATTTTTAGCTCAATAATGAAATATGCCATATAACATGAGAGTTAGAAGAGGGGGTTGTTGTGTGCTTAGAGAGAGAGAGAGAGAGAGAGAGGGGTTGGTGTGTGGGTGGGTGGGTAGGGGGCTCTCCGTGCTTGTCGGAGTTAACAAAGGAGGTGGGTCTATGGGAGTGAGGAGAAGAAGGGTTGGTGGCTGTGGTGGAGAAACACAAAGGGGGCGGCGATCTTTAAACAGAGAGAAGAGTGAGGAGAGAGAAAAAAAATGAGGGTATATAAATTTCAGGGGTAATTTGGTCCAATTTTTTTTCACTTTTCTTTTTTGAAACGGAAAAAGTAATTGTTGGCTGACGGAGGGTATCGATTTGAAACTCCTCAATAGTTGAGGTATTTAGTGGTATAATATTAAAATATAGGGTATCAAGTTAGAACAACTTAAATAGTTTAGGGTATTTAGTTGGAAAAAAAGCCGTGTTTCTTTTTTGAGTTGTTTTAGGTTATTTTATTTCTTTCTCGAGGTCTGCATATAGTTCCAAGAGAGGAATTATAGTAGGTTGTTTGAGATATCACATGGATTTGTGGAAGCAATTGTGTGTCTATTTATGAAGTAAAGAGGCTGTACCATCGATATATTTCACTAATTTGCACATCAACATGAGAGTCTTTGTATCTGATCCAATTATAGTTGGTCGTCCTCTTAGGAAGTCATACTTAGACATTTAAGTACCTCTAAGGGTTCTTGCATGTATGTACCCTTCTTATATTTAAACACTTTGCAGGGAAGTCTAATGTATAATTTGTCAAACATACACACTAGAGAATGGAAGCTGGCTGATTTCTTGCAATTAAGGTTATTCTTGGATTCAGATATTTGTGACATCATCCATGCAGTTTATTGTTGGAGACTATCGTATGATGAAAACTTTGTGATCATCAGAAGTTTTCTAAAATCTTAACTGTGGTTGCCACACATTGTCCCAGTAAATTCTTTTTGAATTACGTCATCATTACCCTCGCTGTACATATTAAGAGAATTTTTTTTTCTCTGCATGAAAGTCCCATTAAGACATCCATATGTATATATTATGCCTGATATTCGCATCAAATTTCTCTTGGCAGGATTTTTATAAGAGAAACATTCACTAAAAGCTAATTTGAGGAATCTACAGCGATGTTGCATTGCTGTTAAAGACCAATCTAAGTGGATCTGCTTTTCATGTTTTGTTCCTTTTACTTTGCAGCTAGCGTTTCAAAGACGACTAGTTTTCCTTTTCATTCCTAGAATTGTTCCTTTTCTGTTTGAATGGAGAACTCCCACAGTCCAACAACAGACAAGAAATGTGGAATAGTCCTAAATAGCTGAATTAGAGCTAGCTTGTTTGCAATTGATAAGCATTAATCATACATGACACACTTATCATATTAGTCAAGGTCAGAAGGAAAAGTATATTTCTCATTGTCATATGTTCTTATAGCCTTCTAGACGATGTACATAAACACCTTAGAGAACTCACCTGTTATGATTTATGGTATCCGTCTGAAATAAGCATGCATCCATCTGAAATGCACCCATATGTATAACTGGGTTTCATTCTCCAATAGAACCAAATTTGGGCATCATGACCAACACAAGTAATTTACTTTCTTTTGTTCTGATGGTAAAATTTTAATACAAATTCATGCATCAGGCTTCATGTCTGTCGACTCTAATCTCTTTGTGCATCTTGCAGCAAATATCAAGCATAGCAGTTCGACATGCCTTTGTAGTGTCATCTCCTTGGATTTTAATGCACATTGCTTGAGATTCCACACTGTTTTGACTTGCTGATAACCTATTCTGGCGTTTCCTAGTCTACTGTTAAGTGTTTTGTGTCATGCCCAATGTGACACAGACACGCAGCTGAGTTTTGGATTTCCTCTGCTTCCTAGACAATAACCTTTTCATTTTAGCACCCCTAGTACTTTGTATGTGTCTACTTCATTTTGTTAAATGACAAAAAGTATTTTGCTCCTGTTGTTGGATTGTGCTGAAGAAATTTAGTGAGCATTGCTGTCAAGACTCTTTTAACTTTTATTTATGCCCTCTGCTTATAAGAAGATCTGCTGCATTCTTTTTCTTCATATAAGAACCTTCTTTCTATTCCATACTTGCAAATTCAATGGTCTCCTTGTCCTATGAGTAGTATAGAGTATCCAAATGCTTGTTTGACATGAGTTGGCTCTCTGATCTTTTTGGTTGAATAATTTTGTAGGAGAGTTCGTAGTTTGCAATCAGTGGAAACTCTTCTGAAATTTAGCTCGTCATGGACTCGTACAGAGTTGCAAACTGAGACATGCATGCTCTACTGGAGTACCCTCTGGTGACTTGTGATACTACAGTAAACTCCATGCTAGCACTTATGGTACGCATCCAGTAGCATCTTCTGCTGATAGATAATATTTTGGACCCTCTGTTTTCAATAGAATGATCTTTAGGGATTATGAAAGGCCGCATCTTATGGAGAGAACAATAAATTGAGTGGAAATGATCCAGGTATTTGTATTCTGAAAATATCTATTTGTTGGTTTCCATTCCCACACCCCATCTTTTGCATGATAGTATTCCGAGAACATATGCATGTAGTGCTTCTATTTTCTAAAGAATTTATCGCCTTTTGCGGATAGGAGTCTTGACTCTATTAAGCAATCGTACACATGATTGAGAAAGTATTATGCACCTGTAGAAGTGATTCGGATGAAATTAGCCTGCTTCATAATGAAGCCAGAAATTTGGTACAAATTAAAGAGCAATTTTATTGATTCCATTAGGCAATGATGGTTAGAATAGAGATTGAAACACACTGTACATAATTGTGCCCTCTCTATTCAACTTCAGCGACAAATACACGAAGTTACAGATAAGTTGGATACTGGGAAGCATAATGTTCTATTGACAGGCCATGCTTGTAGAATGCGTGCATAATTAAATTGGAGACGAATTGGTGTCAAGCGCGCTGCTAATCACTGTGGTTGATCAACTATATTATCCAGTGAGAACGTTGCAGCATAAGTTGTGTGACATAAATAAACTACTTGAGCCTATTCATTAAGGGGTTTCTAGTTCGGTTTCTAGTTCATCTGGAACATTTGTCGTTTTTGTTATCATTGTAGATCGTTTGGTTCACAGAGCTCAATGAATTGGCAAAGTTCTCAAACCCTACATTTGTTGTTTTCTTGTTCACTATTTCAAATGGGAAGTAAACTATCAGGAATTGCTGATGTCTTTAATTGTTTAGTGACATGATGAAGTACTCATCATTTGATTTCAATGTGTTCACGCTTCAATGGTCGCACAGCACATCGGCAATTCCTGTAGTTGGCGACAAGCACGCTGAGTTCACATGAGAATGTAGATCATGATATCAATGTTCTCAAGCGAATGAACAAGAATTATGCTATAGCTCTTTCACTGGTTGGTTGATCTGGTCTGATTTGTTCACGTCTCACCGATCCCTTTGTTTTGATACGTAGGCTATTTTTGGTTCGTGAAATAATGGAGAAAAGAGAGAAAATGAAAATGAAAAAGAAAAAGAAGAAAGAATTTCTTTTGTTTGTTTGATTGATTAGCAAGAAAGTTTGAAAAGAAAAAGGTGAAGATGAAAATAAGAAAATGGATGATTAAACTTATGTTAGTTATTTTCTCTCTTTTTGAAATTCCAAATATCCTTCACTAGTCACTTTTTCTCACCTATGTTAGTTATTTTCTTTTCCTTTTTTTTTTCTAGCTAAACTGGCAAGCATATTTTCTCTTTCATTTTTTCCCACGAAACCCACAACATAATCGACGACTTTTGTGGAAGGACATTACTTTTGACATATAATCGTGGGCTCTCGTTGGCTCTCACAACGTCGTACAACACAAATTAATCAAAAGTGGACAAGAATAATGAAAAATAAAACATGATTGATCGGGTTATACCAAAAAATAACCTAGCCCACTAAAATAACCCAATAGAGGTCAACTAACCAGAGACTAGCCAAACGAAAGCCCGTGAAAGAAAGAGCCCAAGATAAACATATTTAATTAGCAAAGGACACATTGGTAAATAAAGATTTTTTTTATAAAGGGATATTTAGACTTTAGGTCTCGAATAAATTAGGATATTTGTATTTTGGTCTTCATAATAAACATAATTAGTGTTTGTGTTTCCAATTAGTTAGAATATTTGTGTTTGGGTCTCCATAATAGACATAATTAGTGTTTTGATCTTAGACTAACAGTTGACAGTTAAAATCCAACTAAAAATAAAAAATACAAAAACAAATACAAAAATAAAAATAAAAATAAATTGAAAAAAATGAATAGAAAGAAAAAATGAATAGAAAAACAAAAAACAGAAAAGAAAAGAAAAATGAAAAATGACGAAATAAAACGAAAAACAAAAAAAAAACAAAAAAAGGATAAAAATATTGAAACAAAAAAAATTGAAAAAAAATCTAAAAAAAAAATGAAAAAACGAAAAAAAATTCTGAGCAAAAAAATATATACCCACGTATTCTTATGGATAGGATTTCCATATTTTTTGGATAAATTATTTATCCAGATATTCGTAATTTTTGGAAATATTTTTTTTAACCTAAACCAAAGTCCATAATAAATAAGTCCATAATAAATTTGCCCGAAATATTTCGGGTCTGTTTGGTTGTACGTTTAAACTATGTTTTCTAAGTTTAAACACACAGTGTAGCAATAGCGTTGGGCAACTGTGTTTTCAAATCTAATTTCAATTTTTTTTCTCAAACACTGCGTTTAAAAGCACTTTTTAAAAAAGAGGACAAATCTCTTTTCTCAAAACTTCCTTTCCCAAACTCTGCAAGCCCCACCATCTCCCCCCCCCCCAAACTCTCTCTCTATCTTCTCATTTTCTCAAAACGAAAATGAAATGAAGACCTCTCCAACTCCAGCGCTCTCCCTCCATCCTCGAGCCCTCCACCTCCAGCGCCTCCTTTCCTCCGCCTCGCACAGCCCCATCGCTTCCCCCTCCTCCCCTCCTCCTCCTCCTCCTCCTCCTCCTCCTCATCCTCCGATGTCGACCTCGTCAAGCTCTCCCTCGCTATCGCTCATAGCTCCGGCGTCGTCTCCACCTTCTGCCGACGTCGCTTCCTCCACCCCGACGTCGCCTGCGACGGCTACGACTTCCCCAACTCTTTCTTCCCCCTCCCACTTGTAATGCCCACACCGTATGGTGCATTACGCTGAGTCGGATGGTTCGATAAGGTATGAGTTTGATTCGAGGAGGTATGATTTCAATTCGAATAAATATTGATTGAGTTGGTTTCAATGTGTAGATATCGAGCGGAGTTCCTGTAACGAGCTGAAGCGTAGGCGATAGACCGAATCGTTGGATGAGTGCGATGGAGCACGAAGTGCTCGCATGGTTAGCTCGGACGAGATGATCGTGCAACGGAATTAAGGTGTCGGGCCGCATCAGTTCGGTGTAGCGAGAATGGCTCGAATGAGTAGGGGAGAAGGAGACCGAATCGTTGGATGAGTGCGATGGAGCACGAAGTGCTCGCATGGTTAGCTCGGACGAGATGATCGTGCAACGGAATTAAGGTGTCGGGCCGCATCGGTTCGGTGTAGCGATGGGCGTATCGGCTTAAGGTGGACGGGTTCAGACCCCTTCTCCCCTACTCTTTCATGCCTAATAAAATGTACCATTGTATGCGAATGTTGCTATCAAGTTAGCGAGAATGGCTCGAATGAGTAAAGGTCTTAGTATGTGTCGAACATTAAGATAGAACATTGAACAATCAACAATTGAGGCGACGTGCATCGAGTGCACGGGTCGCAGTAGGATATTGATGGTAGAACATTGAAAGACAAATATTGAGACGTACAGGCGCAGGCCCTGCCATCCTTGTGATTGTGATTGTGATTGTGTTGAGTTGGTGGTATGAATGTCTATTGGCATGCGGTCTTGGTGAATCGAAAAAATGATGTGCACGATCACTATGTTTATGAATAGCATGTGGCTAACAATATTTGTCGGAGGGACACGGGATTGGATACATTTATGATTCAGTGTTGCTTATAACATGCTTTACTATTTTGAATCTTGCCATGAAACTGATCCTAAGGCTAAATAGAAAGATTACCAATATAATCTGCATGCTTCACTAAATTACTTAGTCTTGGTTTAGGTGAGTGGGTCTTGATCGGTACAGCGAGAACGATAAGTATTGATCCTCCACCAGATTGCTTGCAGGTTCAGGGATGGGTTTGCTCATGGCGGAGATTCGCTTGGATGCGTTGAGTCATGGAGTTCCTCAACGTTTCGAGGCATACGACCGCACTGGATTCGACATGCAACATGAAGATGTTACGGCCAGTCATTGGATGTGCTATAAAAGACATGATGTATGGAACAAAATCTTTTGTGAGATAGAGAGATTATGAGTGTTGTAAGCCAATTGACATATTGAGTTGAGCTATCAAGCCTTTGTAATCTACTTCATTATCAATAAAAAGATTCTTATTAAATATTCTATTTCCTTCCACTGAGAATGTTATCAATTTGAGATAAATACCATGTAAACTTGTTATCTTGCCTTGCACGAGCGCAACTCCAGGCTCGTGCGGCATCACGCCCCAGTGAGGACGAATGATTCGGGTGAAATCTAGCGAGGACGAGCGATTTCTCGGGTCGGGGCATGACAAATTGGTATCAGAGCGGTTCTATCCTCCGGACCACGAACGAATCTCTTTGACCATGAGTTGCTTCCGCTATCAAATTCAGTTGGCTCTATGTTGTTTTCGCAACCGCATGGCTCATGGATCTGCTCGATGCTACACTGGATGTTCCATACAATAAGTCTAAATATTTGTGTGTGTCTTGGTCGCCTATGTTTGGAAAAGTGCATGATCTTGTCGAATAATGTTGCATCGATGTGGCACGTTGCGAGATATTTGTTGCATCGGTGTAATGAGTCAATACGGGACGATACGTGTTGTATGGCTATGCGAATAGATAGCGATGTGCTGAATGATTCGAGTAATGGCTTTGAGTATCGAGAATGAATCGTTGTACGAGTTGCAACGAATGGAATTGAGAAATCGTGGAGCGATAGTTGCGAGTCGAGTTGACCGCTAAGTCAAAATTGAATAGACGAATGTATAAGTTGGCCGAGTTGGATCGAGCTTCGAGTAGGCAAACGTGCATGTTGGCCGAATGTTGAGTTAAACTTTTGAGTAAGCAAATGTTGCGTTTGTGATCAGCATGATCACCATGGCACTGTTAGATTGGAATAGATGTCAGACAAACACTTGGTATGTTGCGAGAGAAATGACTCGATTTCTGAGTGGTATATGCCATACCACCTATGCGATCGGTGGATCGAAACATTTGTATCGATAAGGATGGGCTCGATTTCTGAGTTATATATGCAATATCACTTAGCGATAGCTATGTTAAATGGTTTGGTGACTTGTGATAGCTTACGTCGAGATGATTGTGCTGATCACAATAATATTGTTCGCAATGGACAGGATAGTGTTGAGACTCTAGTGCGAAAGATTCGATAGGAGTTGATGCAAGAATGCTTCGATGAATTGAGTTAGTACGATCAGGCGCGAACTCGCATCAATGGATGATGAGTCGAACGAAGGCTTGCTAGGCTTGAGTTGAACGGTAGGCTGAAAATAGTGAAAGAATTTTGCGTTGAGGAAATAGTTGGCTCGGTCAAATTCGTGTTGAGTTAGTGCAAAGACTTGTTCGGAACAAGTCGGTTAGATACGAAGAGTCGTACGAACGAATTTGAGTTAGCACGAAGAGTTGATAGCACGAGTTGAAAAGTCAAATGAGGAATACGAGAATGGATATAAGAAATTAAAAATCGTGTCACTCGGTGATGATAGTTAGCTATAACGAGACGAATCTTGATGCTTGTGAGGCTTGATTCATATTCAAGTTCGGATGATAACAGTGATTGCAACGAATTAGAGTTATGAGAAAGGAAGATGTCCAGGTTATGCACATCGACGACGGTATTTAGGCGTATCAGTGATGATGTGCAATAATTCGGAGATACTCTGATCAAATGAATGAAAATTATATTGAGCATTGTTGTTGGATGAATAAGATGCAATTTAAGTTGATGTCAGTTCGGATGATAAGGATGATTACAACGAATTGGAATTCATGCGAAAGGAAGATAATACTTGTCTAAAATGCAAAATGAGTTATGCAAGGCGATTGTTATGTAAACATATTTGAGGATGTTGAAATGCGTCGAGAAATCTGAGAATGGATTGATATATTACTTGGATGGAAACGAAAGTGTCTTGATTATTTCGATGATAACCACAATATTGACGTTCTTGTCTTGTGCGAGTGCAACTCCATCCTCGCACATGCGTCACGCCGGATTAGGGCGATCATTCTACGGAAGCGTTGGCATGGTGATTCATGCCCAACGAGGATGATTGAACTTGTAGGAGATCAGGGCGTGGCAATTAGATTTTTGACTTGTGGTTTGATACGAAGGTGAATTCGAGAATTGTTGCGATGAGAATAGAGTATGTTGGATAATGATCATGGGAATAGACTCGTACTCGAGGCGAACAAATATTGTTTTGTTAGCGATATTGTTAATGGTAGTGCATGAGTGATTCGGATAGTAACGACGCATCAGTTGCGCGGGTAGGATGAGACATTTTGGATTGGAAGGATTATGTCGGATTGGGTAGAGTCCTATAGGAATTGTCGGGAATTGATTTGGCTCCGAGATAGGATATAGCATGGTTCGTAGTAACTATCCCTCGTTGATGATCTTCAATTATCGAGCGTAGCTTAGGGGCAGCTGACCCTAGAAAACTTGACCGCCAAATCAAAGTGAATGTTAAAGTCCTATAGGATGACCCATATGATGTCGCATAAGGAATTACGTCAAGGATAAATGAGGATGTAGTGCATGTTGAGGATAAGTCTAGGTGATCAAATATGTGTTTCAAGATTTGAGGGAACAGCCTTGGGCTGGATTGATAGGGATAGACTTTGACGATTGATTGAATAAGTACTCGAGTGGTTTGCTAGACGATGATCGGATAGATGTTGGTGAACGTACTTAGCATATCGATACGGATAGGTGATTACAAAAATCGTGTTGGGTAAGAAAGCGAGAATAAGGGAACGATCGTAGGATCGTGTCATAAATCGAATTTTGTAACGATTAGGCTATGTGTGTTGAAAGAATGATCGAGATTAGCGAGACGAACAAAAGTCAAAATTGGATTGAGAAAATTGATTGGTGATTTCGTACTCGATCAAGAATCGAAAATGAATGTATCGTAAGAGACCTTGGGTCATAAAAGATTATTGCCTTTGAGCACTATAGACTCAAGTTGACCTCTTGTATCCGGAGAGATTAAGCACGACATCTGGATAAGTTGCCTAGCGGGGGTATCCCCAGACGCGATACGTATAGTTGATATGAGACATAATGTGAATTGTAGGTAATAGAAATTTGGACATGTTGGATTTAGAAAATGTCATTGAGGCGAGATTGCACAAATAGTTGGATGAAAGATTTGAGTTGCGCGAGAGATAAAAAACGGTTGGACGAATAAGAGTTATGGAGAATTGTTGCGATCAGATGCCCAACGATTTGATGCAACGTGTGCGTTAGATAGTCGGTGAGAAACGTATGGAATCAAAATTACGATTTTGAATCATGTTGTATGCATAGATGTTTGGGGGATGATCGCATGTTATGGAATAATGCATACAAGAAGGATTTTGGGAATATACGCTAAGATCTGACCAAGTCGAGTATGGAGTGGCTTGTGTTTGAGGATTTAAGATGAACCTATTAGCTTTGCTTCAATTCTCTACCATTATGCTTGACTGAAATACATATATTGGTAGGATGCCTAAACTATGCGTATGATCCAAACTCAATGGTATACCGAATTCAATTGAAACTGCAAGGAGAATCGAGAAGTGTTAAGAGAATCGTACGAACGCTAAAGATGGAACCACAATAGTGAGTCAATGATGAGTAAATCGCATAGATCGAAATATTCGAGCGGTCAAGAAAAATGCGTTGATTAAGTATTGGCTTCGGTTCGAGGACGAACCTTATTTCGAGTGGTATATTATGTAATTTCTCGCACCGCACGGTGCATTACGCTGAGTCGGATAGTTCGATAAGGTATGAGTTTGATTCGAGGAGGTATGATTTCAATTCGAATAAATATTGATTGAGTTGGTTTCAATGTGCAGATATCGAGTGGAGTCCCTTGCAACGAGCTGAAGCGTAGGCGATAGACCGAATCGTTGGATGAGTGTGATGGAGCACAAAGTGCTCACATGTTAGCTCGGACGAGATGATCGTGCAACGAAATTAAGGTGTCGGGCCGAATCGGTTCGGTGTAGCAATGGGCGTATCGGCTTAAGGTGGACGGGTTCAGACCCTTCTCCCTACTCCTTCATGCCTAATAAAATGTACCCTTGTATGCGAATGCTGCTACCAAGTTAACGAGCATGGCTCGAGCGAGCAAAGGTCTTAGTGTGTATCGAATATTAAGATAGAACATTGAACAATCAACAATTGAGGCGACGTGCATCGAGTGCACGGGTCGCAGTAGGATATTGATGGTAGAACATTGAAAAGCAAATATTCAGACGTGCATCAAATGTATGACTCAAAGAACATCGAACAAAAGGCCTAGAACAATAAAAATATGGCGTTGAGCGTGCATTCGTGCACGAAAATTATGCGTTCGATTTAATAAGCAAATTAGACAAGTTGTGGTACAACGTCACGGAACTGTTGGAACATTAAAGGGTATACTTCGTGCATCGAAGTATGCAGTTGTGGTACAATTGTCACGGAACTGCTAATATGCGAATAACTTGAGAACCGTCGGTTGAGTAGATGTGCGTATTGGGGCATCGTGCATCAATATGGATGTATTGAGGCATAGTACCGTTGGAACTTGAGATAGATTGAGTTGAGATGAAATATATTGAGAACGTGAGATTGGTTGGAATGATAATATGCTTATTTTTGCGCATTGAATGGTCAATGGACTTGGATAGCCTGTGCACGGGCGTGCTTCCCTCGAACGAGTTACGACCGGGGCACCGGGACTGTTCGACCTAGGAGGAAATTATGATTAGTATTTGTGGTGCACTTCATTAGGACGGGTTACGACCGACCACTGATGTGATAAGCTACAGAAATAATAAGTTCGGGGTCCTCCAGATACTGGGCTAACAATCCGTACAGGAGCGGTCGCCGGCTTACAAGTTAAGATACGAGTACATTACGGCACGAAACGTCATGACCTTTTATATAGATAGGGCCAGTGGGCTGGAATTAGAATTGGGTGTAGGTGTAGGTCCTGCCACCCTTGTGATTGTGATTGTGTTGAGTCGATGTTATGAAAGTCTATCGGCATGCGGGCTTGGCGAATCGAAAAAATGATGTGCACGATCACTATGTTTATGAATAGCATGTGGCTAACAATATTTTTTGCATGGACATGGGATTGGCCACATTTATGATTCAGTGTTGCTTATAACATGCTTTACTATTTCTAATCTTGCCATGAAACTGATCCTAAGGCTAAATAGAAAGATCACCAATATAATCTGCATGCTTCACTAAATTAGTGTTGGGTTAGGCGAGTGGGTCTTGATCGGTACAGCGAGGACGATAAGTACTAATCTCCACCAGATTGCTTGCTGGTTCATGGATGGGTTTGCTCATGGCGGAGCTTCGCTTGGATGCGTTGAGGCATGGATTTCTCAGCATTTTGAGGCGTACGACCGCACTGGGATCGACATGTAACATGAAGATGTTACGGCCGTGAATAATTGGATGTTCTATATATAAAAGACATGATGTATGGAACAAAATCCTTTGTGAGCTAGAGAGATCATGAGTGTTGTAAGCCAATTGGCATATTGAGTTGAGCTATCAAGCCTTTGTAATCTACTTCATTATCAATAAAAAGATTCTTATTATATATTCTGTTTCCTTCCGCTGCGAATGTTATCAGTTTGAGATAAATACCATGTGAACTTGTTATCTTTGCTTGCACGAGCACAACTCCTGGCACATGCGGCATCACGTCCCAGCGAGAACGAATGATTCGAGTGAAATCTAGCGAGGAAGAACGATTTTCCGGGTCGGGGTGTGACACCACTCCCCCACCGCTTTAATTTTTTTTGAAAGCTGCTTCTCCCTCGCCTCCCTCCTCTCCGATCTTGTCCTCGGCTGGGGCTTCGTCGTTGCCGCCATCAACAGCCGCAACTACAACGCCACCACCACCACTACTATCGAAGTCGTCATCGCGTGGTCGTTCGAAGCCTTGGGTTTGGTGACGACGTCTTTGGAGATGTGGCTGGGGACGGCAACGTCGAAGTCGACGAGAGCAGCGTCGAAGTTGAAGTCGACGAGAGCAACGTCGATGGCAGCGTTGAAGTCGACGAGGACGACGAGAGCCGGAGCCGTTGATCTTAAGCTGTTCTCGTTGTCGGGGAGGACGAGCGGCTGGGCCGGTCGGGGACGACTCGAGCTCACCTATGAGGTCGAGAATGAACTCATTCCGTTTCTTGTTGTCTGGGACGACGAACGGCTTCGGGGATGACATCATGCACGACCTGTTATCATTTTCAGGGACGACTCGAGCAATTCTCGTTGTTGGGGACGACGAGCGGCTTCGGGCCGGTTGTGGACGACTAGAGCTCGTAGATGAGGTTGAGAGTTCGGTCCAGTTTTGGTTGTTGGCGACGATGAGGAAATATCATCCTGAAAATACTTTACCAAACAGAATATTAAAACTATTTTTGTTAAAATTATTTTTCAAATGAAAGTAACCAAACGTAACTCAGAATCTCTATGCTAAAAAAATATATCTTTATAATTACTTTCAGAAAACTATATTCAGGACCAAATTTCAGAAAGCATATCTAAACGGACCCTTAGACTTTTGGTCTCGATATTCCTGGACAAATTTATTTTCAAAAATTACGAATACCCGGACAAATTTATTCCCACGATAAATTTATTCTCGTCGTTTTTTTGTTTCTTTTCCTTTTTTTTCCTTCTTTTTCTCGCTTTTTGTTTTGTTTAATTTTTCATTTTTTTGTTTTCATTTCCAAAATCCAAATACTAATTATATCTATTATGGAGACCTAAACACAAATATTCAAATTTATTGGAGACACAAACTTTGATTATGTATGTTATGAAGACTCAAACACAAATATATTAATTTATTGGAGACCCAAAGTCTAAATATCCCTTTTATAAAGGCACCACAAAACTTACTAGGGCCTATCTAGTATAGTAACATAAAATAGATTTAGGATGAACTTTGGGCGAATTTTTGAAGTTTGGAACCCATTTTAAGGTTTCAAAGTAAGGAATTCTGCAGTCGCGGCTGGAAAGACTTTAAGACTGTAAAAACTTTCTGCAGTCATGTATGTATCAGGACTGTATAAATCTTCTATAGTTCTGAATACTTCAAGAACTTAATATTAGCATATGATTCATCAGGAGAATAAAATTACTTAAAATTATCAAACTTCAACTTTTTCTAAATGGAAGCTATATTGTATTGGAGAATACTTTTACAAATTAATGACACAAAAATCTTCCAAAATAATGGTTTGATATTTTTGTGTACCATTCGTCTGATTTGATAAATAGTGAGACCATAAGGCATAATTTTTTGACATATTGGTAGTTTTTGACAGTCATGTATCCGTAGTTGGCAGCTCTTTAATAAATTTGTTTGATTGACAAACATGTAAAATACCTGGATAACACCGAATAACTTTTGCAGTTCCTTTATAGATTGCCTTACTCTGCTAGGACTAGCTAGTGTTACTATTTATTTTGATGTTTATTAGATTTATATACAGAGATTGCGAGTACCAATGTCAAGAATTTGATCAGTTTATCATGAGTTGTGACATATCTGTAATGAACTTTAATAAAATCCTATAAGTATGTTAATTCAATCAATGAAAGTTTATGTATATATATGTCTATACTTTTTACGAAAAGAGAGGGAGGGGGCCACTTGTCATATATAGGAGTATCAAAATTTTGATACAAGCTTTTATAAGCCTATGTCAAAGTTTTTCACATTGCTGTCAAATATTGTTAACGTCGTAGACTAGAAAACATACTTTTCAATAAATTTCCCAATTCCTTGAGTATTTGATTGATAAGCCTGTATCAAAGTTTTTCACATTGCTGTCAAATATTCTTAACGTCGTAGACTAGGAAACTGACTTTCAATAAATTTCCCAATTCCTTGAGTATTTGATTCATTCATCCCAAATTTGTCAAGGTTCAAATTCAATACTAAGACTTGTATATTCTAGAACGTAGGTACTTGATGAGACAGGACTCTATAATATATATATATATATATATATATATATATATATATATATATATATATATATATATAAAATTCTAGAACGTAGATACTTGATGAGACAGGACTCTAATATATATATATATATATATATATATATATATATATATATATATATATATAAAATTCTAGAACGTAGATACTTGATGAGACAGGACTCTAATATATATATATATATATATATATATATATATATATATATATATATATATATATATATAAAATATATATATATATTGTATATTTTTTTTTTATATTGTATATATATATATATATATATATATATATATATATATATACACACACACACACACGCTGACGTAATTTGATTAACTTGTTAGTTGTGGGCTAATTTGAAACTAAATATCCTGATTTTTCTCTGTCCAGATTTTGGCTCCTGAACTATTTATATTAGTAACTAAATACCTGAACTACTGGACAATTAGCAAGCTACTACATTATATTAGTTGATCATTATATCTGCCGTCAATTTTTATTTATTTATTTTAGACTATTTTGTTTTTAGTACTGGTAACTACTTTATAATAAACAAGTAAGAAAAAATTGAAAAACTTTAGTCTTGTTATCAATTCTGTCTAGGGTTAAGACACTTTTTGGGTCTATTATGTTTTATTATTTTAAATTTGTTGGAGGGTTACTTTTGTCGTTTACAATTATATTGAAGATTTGCTATATTTAGTTGCTAATAGAAAATGTTCATAATATTTAGTTGAAAAAATTATAGCAGTCCATGATATTTAGTTGCAAATTAGCCTAAGTTTTAAATAGGTTTGAGACACGATTCTCATTGGCAAGTTGTTAATGGCTTGATTTTGTTGAAGTTTTTTATGAAGAAAATAAGATTCAACTTATTTTAGTGTGGATTTGAAATATGCTAATTTTAACAAACATGGCCCTTAATCGAAATTCATGTGGATCTCATATGCAACCATTTATACTTTGGTGATATACTATCATGTGTTTGTTCTGATCTTAGATGGTCAATCCCTATAATAGGTAGGTCCAATTGTGATGGTCGTAAAATCGGTCTAATTGTGATCGAAGTTACGTATACAACAAAAACATTTCAAAATACACGTTTTGGAACTAGAAAATGTTACTTCTTTGGGATGATGATTATTCGTAAAATCGGTCCAATTGTGATCGAAGTTACGTATTGGACACAACAAAGACATTCAAAATACACATTTTGGAACTAGAAAATGTTAGTTCTTTGGGATGATGATTATTCGTAAAATTTGTTTTCTAATTCCAATTGATTGGTACATCTGGATTGACTATATGGAAGAAAATTGAGAAGGTCACAAGAAAAATGATTATTATTCTTTGAATGGTGTTGGTATAGTTCACATGAAATGGGCAGTAGAGAATTAAATGAACAAAAGAGCTTTATTTTATTTTTGGAGAGAGATTTATCTAAGTCTTCGGAAAGGGTCGTTACTATTCAAACATTGATTTTAAACATATCATCTCTCATCATTCTTGGGTTTTCTAGGGTCAAGGCAAGAATGATGACTAGGTCCATTCCAGTGAGAGCATTCTCCAGTTGTGGTTGACCTAAAAATCCATGTACCTAAGAAAGTATCATATATTGTTAGGTGAGATACATAAAGTTTTCTTTTCCCACTCTCAACTCTCCAACTCTCTAAACTATGGCTGATATCAAAAGCCAAACTTAAATTTTTTTATTAAAGTTTGTGTATTTCTTATTAAAGTTTCAGGCTTGTTCTTGTCTTTGTTTTGTAAATTCTTAATGAAATCTTTGACTATATTAGTAAGAGATCTTTGACTACATTTGAGGTGTACAAAATGTTGAAAACGCGGTGTGATCCGAATTGGAGTTGGACCATGAGGTACGATATTGAATTAGGCGTATATGGCTTAAAAGAGAATTCGCATGTAAGACCTGAGCCAATACCAATTATCTATACCACATGATCCCACCTCCTAACCGATGTGGGACTAAAGTACCAACTCCATTGTCACCCCCCATTTGAACACTCAACCGGAAACGAGATACAATTCAACAATCTCCACCTTAAGTCGTTTTCGCTGACCGAGCAATCTAGCACACCCGGCTACCATTTTTTCGTTTCCGCTAGCCGAATACCCTTAGCACACTCTGGCTACTTTTGCTCGTTTCTGCTAACCGAACAACCTTAGCACCCTCCGGCTACGTTTGCTCGTTCCCGTCTGCCGAGCACCTAGGAGAACCAACATATTGTCATCTCGATCCGTTCGTCCACAGAACCGAGCCTGACACATTCATCCATACCACAATTGTGTGCCAACCATAAAGCCTTGCTCCACCTTGGGCTCGTCAAACCCACCTTTGAAGCCAATTCTTGTAGTTGATGCTCCTACTCCACCTTGAGAAGAGCCCGTATAATCCAATTATACATATGAATGTTCAGCACCATCTGTCTCGAAACAATTAGAGCCGTCCAAACTAGTCCCGTAACCATGGGCTCTGATACCACTTGTTGGGAACGAGTTGTGACCCGAACCAGAGTTAGCCTATAAGGTGCGATATTGAATTGGGCCCACAAGAGCCAGTTGAGTTCGGTAAATTTTTTGTTGTTGTGAAACCTAAATAAGCATTAAAATTTTATAATATTTGAGATATGCCTTTTAATCAATAATAAAAACACTAGCAAAAACAACAACAGAAAAAAAAAGTTGAGAGAAAATGTTTATGCCTTATATCTTATATGAGATACTTTAATTAAAGGGATAATTTAGCAAATACCCCCATTCCAAATGTTAAAACTAGCATATACCCCCACTATTTATTTTATTTAGCAAATACCCCCACTCCTATGTAAAAGAGTGGGGGTATATCTTAAATTTTTATTATTTTATATAAAAAATGGGGGTATTTGTTAGATAAATAAAATAGTGGGGGCATATGCTAATTTCAACATTTAGAATGGGGACATTTGCTAAATTATCCCTTAATTAAATGAATGCCACTGGCTACACAAATGCTTTTCTTCCATTATTGTCTATTTAAGGGCATCTCCTATGTAATATTAGATAGTTTGTTCATTCTTTTTGGACCATACATTTTATGATCTTATAATGGTGTTTCTATTTTATTTGTGTCCTAATCAAATGATTAGATCAATTAGTAGCACTTCTTGCCCTATTGTTAAATTAAATACGAGAGGCTTGCTGCTTAAACCTTTGCTTTTAATCATTAAGATATCAAGTTTACATTAGGAAATTTGTCTGATTAAAAATGCTTTCCATTCAAAATGAAGATGTTAGAGTTAGAAGCCAAGAAACACATGGTTGCATCTTATTTCTGCTATCTTATCTCCTCTTGGCCTTCTCTCCCTCTGTCATTAGATGCAGACAATGCAACATTTGTTAGTAGGAAAAATATACTAGAGGAATTATTGTCTTGGATGTCCCTATGTTCTATAATTTTCCTATCCATAGATGTACCTCCGCCCAACCCACCCTCTGTAATGATGATTCACTATTTTATAATATAAAATTATTTGTCTTAACATTTACATTATGTGGGTGCTGCTTCTTTTTTTCCCCAGCTGTTCTCTGTTATTGTCGGGGCACAATTTTTCGATGGAAAACTGAGAATATGAAACAATTGTAAAAATAATGTTCCAACGCAACACTTCTAGGAAGGTTGTGCAAGTATAACGAAAATCTAAAAAGATATCGTTATGATATTACGAGAATCTAAAAAGATTTCGTAATCACAGCAATCAGATCGTAGTACTTCTAAAAAGAAGATACAATCAGAGTTACTGGCAGCAACGAAGAAGGTGACTGGCGAAAGATGGAAGAACTCCTGCTGGGGTGAATGATCACCGTTGCTCAAAGCTTTATTCACCCTATGCGAACAGCTTCCAGGAACCAGCAAGTTCGTCGGAGAACTTGGAACACTCCTGCTCTTCTGACTCCTCGGACGGACACGAACTCCCATGCAAAAGTAACACTGGTGCGGCGCCTTTCCTCTCTCTCTCAAAGGCTGCAGATTAGAACTGTGTTAAAGAACACGTCTGAATTCTATGTTTACTTGTGCTAAAGAACACTTCGTAAACTTTCTGGTGGCTTCTCTTTCTATTCTGTAATGAGCCTTGAAAGAGAGGATGCCTTATATAGGCCCTGCAGCAACTGGTCGGTTGCCACGAAGTTAGGGACGTGGTAATAACCATCCCGAACATGTAGCAACTGCCCAGAACATGCAAACGCACGTTCTGCTGCCAACTGCGCACACCCAGCGCTCCTTGCACTTTGCGCGACAGAGCGCACACAGAACTGCGCACACTGCGCGCACTGCACGCACTGCGCACACTGCACACACTGCGCACAATGCGCAACCAGCGCAACCCAGCACAACCCAGCGCAACCCTGCGCAACCCAGTGCACCCAAGCGCAACCTGAGCGCAACCTGGGCGCGCACCTGGGCAGCGCAACTGGGATTGCGCACCTGGGCATGCGCAACTGGGCTTGCGCAACGTGGCTGCGCAAGTGGCTCGTGCAACGAGCGCAACTAAAGTGCACTATGCGCCTAGCGACGATGCTGACGTGCTAAGTGCAAAGTGTGCGAACAAAATGCCACATTACGCCTCATGAGCCCATGAGCCCGAGTCCGAATTCGAGTCCGAGTCCGACTCCGAGTCCGAGTCGCTAAGCCCCTACGGGGCTTAGCTCCCATGGAAATGAATTTTCCAAGAGCAAAAAGTATGAATGCTTTTATTGTTGATTTAGCCTTTTTTCCATTAGAAAAATAATCCCACATGGCACACCCATGTGCACCTCCACACCACATGTGCATCTCTAAAATAGGAATGCTATTATATAGATATACAACTCCTTTGGTCTAGCCGATGTGGGACTAAAATTCTCTTTGAAATAGACCAAACTCCAACAATCCCCCACATATCTCTATATATATGGGTATAAGTGTTCCCCACAGTAACTGTCCATCATGCATTAGGAGAGATGTCGCTTACGACTTGAATCTTCTCGTGTGGGTCAAACAACAGACTATAATACAAGAATGGACTAAGCCTTGAATTCTGCAACATAGCTGAAATTCTTTCCACTCGTATAATGTAGTTACGTGTGCTTCTGGCTACACATTAAAGGCCCTGTGCCAGCCTGGTTTCAGTGTATACTTTTGGGCGTCTACAAGTTTACCCTCAAGAGACGGCCTGATATCTCTTTGTCCATACACTATAGGTGAGTTCATTATAAAGAGACATGGCATGAAGTGCTTTGCGCTTCCCTTGCGGTGCTACGCCGCCATGACATGGCTTAAAGCCGAGGCCTTACCCCGTACCGGGAACCTCATTGTAGTGTCATACTACTGTAGCATGAGGCAACCGCCTCTTTGTAGTGCCAAACTACCCAGCATGAAGCCTTAGGCTCCCTTGCGGTGTTACGCCGCAACGACATGGCTTGCAAGGTCGAGGCTTTATCCCTAACAGGGTACCTCATCGTGGTGTCGTGCCACTGTAACGTGAGGAACTCCTCCTCTTTGTAGTGCTGACTACACCCCTCTTTATTTTTATCATACAACATTAGGCTAACTGCCTATTTGCGGTGCTACGCCGCTGTGACTTGGCCTGCAAAGCCGAGACTTTATCCTATTACTGGACAGCACCCCACATATAGGAACTTCATTGTGGAGTCACCCCACTGTAGCATGGAGTTTCACTCCTTGTAGTGCCGCTCTACCGTGCCTCCTGTAAGGCACAGGTAGTGCCCCGTCCCGCTCAGTCAATCGGAGGAATCGAAACGCCGACGGCGTTCGGCCTTAGCCTTGCAACGGCAGCTGGAAGACATCGCTCGGTCAAGGCGACCGCTCGCTCAGGTGGGGTAGTTTCGGTGAACTTGCCTCATCTTTGCCTTCACATAATAAATCGTATTTTCAACTTGCACACGTAGGCTTAATAATAAAAGAGATGAATCCATATAGCTAAGGGAATAATCCCGACGGGTCGAAATGAGTTAGAATATGGAAAAAGGTCCAACGGTTGGCTTAGAGTCGGCGCACGGCGTGCTTTGAAAATGACACTCGGTCCTTCGTCCCGTGGCTTGGGAGAAGGAATGTTGGTCTTCGGTGCAAAAGCTAAGAGTTATCCTAAGTCATAGGCGTCGCCCACATGAACGCTTGATAAAGCGTGCACGGTTCCATTGTGCAAGGCTTGGCAAAGCCTCTGCTCATCCCTCGGGTTAAGTTGTAGGCTTGAGTAAGTTAGGCAAAGTTATGCTGGTCGACCTAAGTCGTTCCAAGTGCTGTCCCGCCCATTCTGCGGTTGTCAAGTTAAGTAGTCCATCGATCTCAAGGCCCGTCGACTTGGGCAGGAGTATCACGTAGAGCACGATTGGCTTAAGGCACGATGCACGGGCTTAGTGTCTAAGGCAAGGACTATGATTCAAGGTGAGTTTTAAGAAAGGGATATCAAATAGGCATTTATGAGTTGAACCAAATGATAGGGTAACAAGGAAGGAAATGCTCGCGACCGTGGGTCGTCGAGGGGTCCCAAGAAAAGAATGCTCGCAACCGTGGGTCGTCGAGGGGTCTCAAGGATAAAAGTCTTGGTTTTGGTAAAGGAATGACTGTGTGAGACGTCAGTTTGTGTCGAGTCTTGCATGGTCATTTGACAACTTGTCGACAAGGGCGATGAACCTTCGAGCGGTAACCCCTGGGCCATGGGGGCCGACTCGGCCTAGGAGGGAACAGGGTATAGTCGTGCGTAAGGTTTTGGCACAGGTTAAGCGGGGACTTGCGACGGGGCTAGCTACTTACGTCGAAAGGATCCCGATTAACAAAACTATACGTCAAGGTACAGCTTGTGATGCTGGTGGCCAAGTTCATATAGATGTCGGCAAATAGCGGCTAACCGCGTGTATGCCTTTGGATTGAGTTGAGTTGAAGGTGTGGACAGTTAGAACACAAAGTTCGGGCCTAAGATTGGATTTCAACATAGGCGTCGTGCTTCGGCACGAGAGGTGGCATCAAGTCTTGAGTTGTCAGCATATAAGTTCCTTAAGTTGGTTGAGTTATTTGAGTTAAGTCGGGAAACCGTCGCAAGGCAAAAGTGGGTCGACATAAGTTCAGAAGTCTTGATTTGGGTCAGTTGGTGGTCAAGTAGCAAGGGCCGCTAGGCGGCGAGGGCCGTGAGGCGGCGATATGGTTAAGTCTTACTGAATAACGAAGCATGGTCACACGGGAATGGGATCTTATCGCGTAGTTGCGTCTCTGATTTAAGCCGTAAGGCAAACACGACTTGATAGGTTAACGTTGTTGGCACGAGAAGGGTCTTAAGGCAAGGTATGAGTTAACGTCGAATGTGGCAAGCACGGGATGGTCTAATGACACAAGGTAGGCAAGGCGTCGGTCATAAAACGGATCCTAAGGCAAGACTAGAAAGACAATTGATAAGAAGGGACTAAGTTGCACAAAAGTAAAGTAAACGTGCGGATTTTGTATGGGTGGGCGAGGAGCTCATTCCACCAGTACAGTTGAGTACTGACACCCATATAGTTTTCATGTGCAGGCACAGGTAGAAGCTCGTGGCGCGAAGCTCGCTTGGATGCGTCGAGGCACGAAGTTCCTTGGCGACTCGAAGCGTGCGGCCGCATGGAGAAAAGACTTATACGAGACATAATGTATGGACGTCGCCTTCCGAAGCTTCCGCTGGATCGAGTATTTGTATTGAGAGATGAGAGAGAGCAGAGTGAACTTGTAAATGTGAGGAGAGTGAGCTTGAGTGATTGTAATTTGGCCTTGCGCCCACAAATGTAACCTTGTATTCAGTATCAATAAAAGAGTTTCCTTTGAATGACTTGTGTTCATGTGTTTGCTTCAAATTCTGCTGCTATTATTCAATGTCTCTGCTCGGGACTTCTGTGCGACGACCCAGTCGTAGCCGCTGAAATCGGCCGTTATGGAACCCGCCTTGCACGAGCGCAATCTAGGCTCGTGCGACATCACACCTTAGCGAGGACGATCGCTCCTACAGGAGCGGGACGTGACATAATGGTATCAGAGCACGGCTTTACGTCCTTGGACTATCGATTGAATTCTTTAACTCGTTGTTTCCGCGAACTCTGAATTGTGCTTCCGCAAGTTGATGTCGTTGGTACGCTCTCTCTCAATTGTCCCACGGGATGTCCATACAATAAGTCTATCTATTTTGCAAAATATAGGAGAACAATTTTTGATAAGAAACGAAAAGAGGGTTTACGTAAGCACGGTTGGCTAAGTCGGGCTAGGAATATACACCAAGGATTGTGTCGACCTTAGCAAAGTCGAGTGCGGGATTTATAATGTTTCAAACAAGGATGGGTTGGACTTGGTTGAGTATGTGGGATGACTGTCGATAGGGGTGCTATCGAGCGACGATATCATCGGTGCGATATAGATGGTCGTGCATGGAAATTGAGGAATGGTTCGAACGGAATTCGAAAAGTCAATTTTGATTCAAAGGATAGTCTTGAGAATTTGTTGAATGACTTCATTCCTGAGTGGTGTATGCGATGGGCTCAGGAATGACGATCGATCAATCGAGGATTCGGGGGTGTCGATGAGTCTATCAGCAAGCGTCGCATTATGCAAAGCCATAGATTGAGTATCAATGAATAAGTCTTAGTCTTGAAGTTTGACGAGTGGATTCAAACAACCTAGAATTGATGTGCACGGAACGTGCACGGGATTGAGGATTACGCAAGTATGAAATGCGAAAATGATTGAGTAGGTGAAATTGAATCGAGGAAAAGTTAAGGTGTAGCGAATGGATAACTTGATCGAGGAAATTGATACGGATCGTATACGAAAAGTTAGCACGACAGGTAGATAGCGTGCATGGAAGGCTTGATTTTAAAGTACGCGAATGACTCTAAGGATTGGATTGAATGTTGCTCGATGATTGAGTTAGCAAAGGATTGATGCGAATTGAGGAAATACGTTGGTCCATGACTTAAGATAGACGGATGAACAATACGCAAATTTGGATTGAGGAAATTGATGTTGAAAATGATTCGAGGGATAATGATCGAACTTGAATTTGAATGACAAGGAGACTATCCAGTCGGACGATAGCATCGTTCGCACGACTCGGAACTTGTTACAAAGGAAGATCGTCAGGTTACACATATCATCGATGGTATTGAGGCGTATCAAAGATCGATATGCGATAACTCGGGGGTACTCTGACTCGGCGAATGACGATCGTGCAAGTGTTATTGTTCGGTTGGATGCGATACTTAGGATTTTGATCGAGATGGATGTTGGATGAAAATGATCGTGTCTTGATGGTTACGTTGATAGCCACAACGTCGACGATCCTGTCTTGTGCGAGCGCAACTCCAGTCTCGCACATGCGTTGCGTCAGATTTGGGACGATTGTTCCGCGTGAGCGCTGACATGGTGATTCATGTCACGGGAATGATCGAACTCAGAAAATCAGGATGCGGCAACTTTGATTGTCTCAACTTGTTGGCTTGATGCGAAGGAAAATTTAAGGATGTTAGACTTATGATTGATGAATGAAATAAACTTGAGGATTGAGTAGGTCCAATCCGCGCATCGAGAATGAACTAGTCTAGACACAAAACAAGAGTTACGTCCCGATGAGGATGATTATCCCGCAGGAGCGTGCATGGTGATTCATGCCCACCGTGGATAATCTGACTCGCATGAGATCGGGGCGCAACGTATTGTTAAGCTAGACGACCTTATGATCGATCACGTGAATTGGAATAGATGACTTAGAAAATGTAGAATGTGAAATTTTGGTTAGCGACGAATTACGGCATAGCGTGCTTAAATTGAGAAGGATTGATAGGCAAACTATATCGAACGTGTTTAAAAGAAATAGACTATGCGAAGATGGTTGGTTGAACGAGCGATATTGAGATATCGTAGAATTGGTTGAACGTAGGTTATCGTAGGATGGCTTTGCTGAATGACTCGGACCCCTGTAGGATCGTTGAGCACTTCTAGAGGGGGGGTGAATAGAGTGCGTGTGTGCAGCGGAAATAAAATCACCAATTAAAAAATTAAACTATGGCAATGATGTAAGAGCAGTAAATAAAGATAGGAGAATCAAACTCAGTGACACAGCGATGTATACTGGTATCCCTCTGAGAGGACTAATCCAGTCTCGAGTACTCTTGCTCGATGTTAATCCACTAAAGGCACAAGCTTTAACTGAGTGCTTGCAACTCTTACACCACCGTGCTTGTTGACGAGTGCACGACCAACTCCAACACACACCGTGCTTGGTGACGAGCGCACGACCAGCTCCAAAACGAGAATTTGTTGTTGAAACTTGACGACCTCTTTACAACTCTGAATAACCAAAAGACTTCTAAATCAAATCTGATAGTACTGGCTTTTGGCTAAGAGAAGTATAGGTGAGATTTGAAATTTTTAGATCACTAGAAAACACTTGAGATGAATAGAGAAGAGAATGAAGAATGAATTGATTTTTTGAAATGAAAAGTTCTTCTCTATTTATAGGTGTTTTCACCAACCGAACTCGGGCAGAACTCGGACAGAGTTCGGATGCAAATATCTCGCAAAATAGACGTTGCTCGCAGATTTGGAGGCAACTGAAGTTTGAATACAAACTGACCGAACTCGGTCAGAGTTCGGGCCGAACTCGGGCCGAACTCGGCTAGGAGTTCTGTCAGGAGATATAATAAAATTCTTTTGTAAAAACAGTTTACAAACATGTTTTTGGTAATTTGTAAAATCATTTGAAAAGGAATATTTTCGAAATATATTTTTGAAATATTTGTAATCGAAAATATGAAGGGTAAAAATAGGTTTAGAGAAGGAGAATAATTTTAACCCTAAGCCAGTAATACCATACTTGATTTTACAAGGAAATTCCTAGACTCAATAAAGTGTAAAAATACAGAATAAAAGTAGAAAAGAGTCTTCAGAATTTTTTGATGACTTTGACGCTTGGATTTATGCAGTACATCGTCCGTTGAATAAGATTTCATGTATCCTGAAATAGTTAGCAGCATTTTCTATATTTTGTGTATGGACTAAAGTATAAGTTGATTATCAAAATCGGGTGTGACCATGGAATGGGCCAACAATCTCTCCCATTTTGATAATTGACAAACTTGAGTCTATACCAAAATATATTTATAAAAAATAAAACAACATATCAAAATACCTGAAAAAAAAATTTGTTCTAGCCTTACATTTGTGATATTTTTGTATACTCATTTTCTTCCCCTTTGTCAAGTAGTAAAATGAATCGGCTCCCCCGTAAATCATGAAGCCAACAATAGAAAAGACAAGACAAAGTGAAAGAAAAAATAGTAATCACAGCATAGATAAGTGAAATGCAATAAACTGAAATATCATAAATTTTCCACTAGAAAGTCAACTAGTACAACTGATAAATGGCTAACTGAAAGAGTTTAGACATGAAAGTAAAAAGTACTACATGAACAGCATCAAAACTAAACAAAACTAAATCCACTATCCTATGGCTGAATCCACATCACATCTCTGCGTCGTCTGCACCGGGAGGATCATGAGGGAAATAGGCAGTGGTTGGGTCGAAGTACTGAAAAGTAGTCTCATCAGTAAAACGAGGACCAGGGAAAGCAGGATGTGGAAGGATAGTGAGTGGATGAACTGGATCATGCACCAGGCTGTAATGGAGATCGGCAATGCTGTTTCTCAGCACCTGGGCCTGAGAAATATGTCGGAACTCGGAGTCTTGATAACGTTGCGTGGATACGGCAACGAAATCATCAAACCGCTGGTAGAATGCCTGATCGAGTCCAGGGGTAGGGGCCGGAGCAGGAGGAGCATCTGCTGGAGGGGCCTCAGCATCAGCAACTGGGTCAGCAGGAGCAGCACCGGGAGGTTGAGGAAACCGACGAGAGCGGGTCAACTCAACAGGTGGAGAAGAAATAGCACACGTTTCAAGATCAATCTCGAAACGGCGAAAAATACTCGCAAGGTGCATAGGAAAAACAAGGTTCCTACCTGCATTCTTGCAGTTGAGCGACATCATAGTTTTTGGAATGGAGAAAGGAATTCCAAAATGAATGTGATACATAGCAGAGAGTTCCAAAAATGTGACCTCATCGGTAGAGCCTTTCTTCGGAAGAAGGGCCGAGAAAATCATACGATGAAGTTCGTAAAAATTTTGATTAAGATGTCTAGAAAATATTCTCCGAGGAGGAGGAGTAGGGTGACAAATCAATTCCCTAAAAGAAGCTAAAGTGAAATCGGCAGGGAACTGAATATGGTGGATGTCAACAAGAGCATCACCAAGATCAGGAACGTGAAAATATTCACTGATATCGGTGGCACTAAATTCTAGTTCCTGTCCAGCAACGCAGGAATAGAAATTTCCGTTTTGTTGTACTTGCAAATTGCAGTAGAACATACGGACAGCATTGTCGAAAATACTATCTTGGACCTCGAAAAAGTCGCAAAATCCAAGTTGATCAAAAACAGGAGCATATTCAAAGAAGGTTGTAAAGTTGACAAAGGCTCCAGTACAAATACGACGTAAAGAAAAGGAATCAAACCAGAGATTGGAGAAGTCTCTGTCGGGAAACAGAGTGCCATCATATTCCTCGGGATCTCTAGGTTTGGCTGGACTGAAGAGACTAGCCGGAGTGTAGTCGGATGAGGAGGAAGCACCCTGAGAAGAATTTCCTCGTTGACGCTTCGGAGCCATGAAGAGATGGAGGAAGATCGTCGATGCCTTGCAAAGAAGGAGGAGGAAAGTCTTCTGGAAGGAGGTGGAACTATTTCACGTTTTGGTGTGGAGAAATAGTGGAAGAAAGGATGGGATTTATAGGTGCTAAGGCCGGCTGTTCGGTTCTGGAGCCATCACAGCGCCGACCGAACTCGGTCCGAATTCGGTCCTAACTCGGTCAGAGTTCGGGCCGAGTTCGGCCACTTGCATTCCCGAGATAGTTAAAGCAGTCAGGTAAGTAAAGATTGTAATAAATGATGTTTGACTGATTTATTAACTAATTGCTGTTATTTTTAGGTTAACTGTAGGGATTGTCCCAGCTAACGGTGGTTCACCGGGGAACTCTTAAGTACCGCTTCGCTTCGACCGTAGCCGTGGTGACAGACATATCCTTTGTAAGTTTGTCCCCAAAAATAATTTTCATTAGATAATAAATTATCAAGTCATAAATACAGTATTTAATTACCATATGTTTTAAGAATCCGAGAATTCAAGAATGCCGAGCTCACGCCTCAAGATGTTAAAACGGTCTTCAGCCAATAGTTTAATGAAAATATCTGCTAGTTGATGTTCAGTATCAATAAATTTTAAGCAAATATCCCCGTGTTGTTGATGATCACGTAAAAAATGATGTCTAACTTCTATGTGCTTTGTGCGTGAATGACAGATAGGGTTCTTAGTTAAATTAATTGCACTAGTGTTATCACAATATATAGGAACATTTGTATAGTGCAGATTGTAGTCCTCTAAGGTTTGCTTCATCCACAAAATTTGAGCACAACAACGTCCTGCGGCGATATACTCAGCCTCAATTGTTGATAATGCTACTGAATTTTATTTCTTGCTAAACCAAGAGACTAGGGCCTTTCCCAAGAAATGACATGTACCACTGGTACTTTTACGGTCCACTTTGCATCCAGCAAAATCCGCATCCGAGTAACCTATGAGGTCAAAGGATTTGGTTTTGGGATACCATAAGCCAACTGTAGAAGTTCCTTTAAGGTATCGAAAGATACGCTTAACGGCACTAAGATGTGATTCCTTAGGGTTTTCCTGATATCGTGCACATATGCAAACACTAAACATAATATCAGGACGACTAGCAGTTAAATATAATAAACTACCAATCATACCTCGATACTTACGCTGATCAACAGGTTTGCCACTTTCATCAGCATCAAGCTTTGTAGATGTAGCCATAGGAGTCCCAATTGGCTTCACATTCTCGAAGTCGTACTTCTTTAGTATGTCCTTCGTGTACTTGGCTTGGTTGATGAATGTTCCGTTTGAGTGTTGTTTGATTTGCAATCCTAGGAAGAAGTTCAGCTCTCCCATCATGCTCATTTCAAATTCACTCTGCATACACTTGGCAAATTCTTGACAGAGTTGTTCATTAGTAGAACCAAAGATGATGTCATCTACATAAATTTGCACTAGAAGTATATCATTATTCATAGATTTAATAAAAAGAGTAGTATCAATCTTGCCTTTTGAAAAACCATTATCAAGTAAGAAGGCGCTTAGGCGTTCATACCAAGCACGAGGTGCTTGTTTGAGTCCATAAAGTGCTTTCTTAAGCTTGAAGACGTGATCAGGTTTTTGAAAATCTTCAAAACCAGGGGGTTGTTTCACAAAAACTTCTTCTTTCAAAAATCCATTTAGAAATGCGCTTTTCACGTCCATTTGAAAAAGTTTGAAATCATTAAAACAAGCAAAAGCGCAAAACATGCGAATGGCTTCTAGTCTAGCAACAGGAGCATAGGTCTCATCATAATCAATTCCTTCTTCTTGATTATAACCTTGTGCAACTAGACGTGCTTTGTTGCGTAGAACTTGACCATCTTCACTAAGTTTATTTCGGAACACCCATTTGGTACCAATTATCGATTGACCAATAGGTTTAGGAACGAGTTCCCAAACTTGGTTTCTCTCAAATTGATTAAGTTCCTCTTGCATGGCAGAAATCCAAAATTCATCAGAAAAAGCCTCATCAATATTCTTAGGTTCTATTTGAGAAATAAATGCTACATTAGCTGCTACTTCAGAATCTCTAAGAGATGAACGAGTACTTACACCTTTGGATACATCACCTATTATGAGAGTTTCTGGATGATCCGGTTTGAATCTTAATGATTCGAATCTTTGGGCCATACCTTTCACAAGGCTCTTCTCAGTTCCTGCATCTTCGGAACTTTTATCAGTTCTTGCCTCTTGGGTAGGATCTTTCTCAGAACTCTTCTTTGTCTTTGTAGGTGCATCTTCATCATCACTGTCGCTAGATCTATGACTATTCAACTCATCAAAGGTAACATTAATACTTTCTTCAACAATCAAAGATCTTTTATTAAAAATTCTATATCCTTTACTCTTAGCAGCATATCCGAGAAATATCCCGTCATCTGCTTTCGAGTTGAACTTACCCAAGTTATCCTTGGTGTTCAGGATGAAACAGCGACAACCAAAAACTTTAAAATAAGATATGTTTGGAATTCTTCCAAACCAAAGCTCATATGGTGTTTTCTTCGATATAGGTCGAATTAACACCCTATTTAAAATATGACAGGCTGTACTAACAGCTTCTGCCCAAAAATATTTAGGAAGATTATGCTGATTAAGCATGACTCTAGCCATTTCGCTTAGAGTACGGTTCTTCCGCTCCACAACACCATTCTGTTGGGGAGTTCTAGGACAAGAAAATTCGTGGTAGTATCCACTATCATCACAAAACTTTTTGAAATCAGTATTTTCGAATTCGCCACCATGATCACTTCGGATACGAGTAATCATGAAGCCTTTTTCGTTTTGAACCTTTTTACAAAATATCTGAAATTCAAAAAATGCATCACTTTTATTTGATAAAAAGTAAACCCATGTAAAACGAGAGAAATCATCAACAATGACAAAAGCATAGAGTTTACCGCCAAGACTAGCGACTCTACTAGGACCAAATAAATCCATATGAATCAACTGCAAAGGTCTCGAAGTACTTACAGCGTTGATGGATTTAAAAGAAGACCTATGTGCTTTGTTCTTTTCACAGTCAGCACATACCATGTCTCTCTTGAAAGGAATTTCTGGGAGTCCTTTTACCAACTTCTTTGTGTTCAGACGTGAGATAGTATCCATGTTTGCATGTCCTAGTCTCATGTGCCATAGCCAGCTTTTATTTTGATTGGCTACTAGACACCTTCCTGTATTATTAGTATTCTCTAAAAAGAAAACATATATATTGTCTTCTCTAATCCCTTTATATATGGGATCACCAGATGACATATCATATATAGTACATTTATCTTTCACAAAATTGATACCATAACCATTATCTGCCAAATGACTTATGCTCAATAGGTTATGCTTCAATTCGGTTACTAGACAAACATCTTTTATTATTGGATAAGGAGACATACCTACAGTACCATTACCTATAATATCACCTCTCAAGTTATTTCCGAAGGAGACGTATCCTTCTTTCTTCATCGATAGCGTAGCGAATAAAGATGCATCACCAGTCATGTGTCACGAACATCCGCTATCGAGAATCCACTTGCTTCTAGCATGAGAGGGTTGAGGGTCCACCTACAAGACAAGTAGATGAATCCTTTGGTACCCATTTTCTGAAGGGTCCACTCAGATTAGCCTTAGGTTTCCAAACTAGAGTATGGTTATCAACAAGCTTTCTTGCCATACAATATTGTGATATATGACCGTGTGTACCACAGTATGTGCAAGTCAGTTTAGTGGAATAAACTGTGTTTGCAGGCTTGTTCTGTTTGGAAAACCTATAAGTGAAAGCATAATAGTGTTCGTGTTTCCTTTGTGCTTTCTTGTTTTTAGTCCTTTTTGGTGTATGCTTTGCATTAGGACTAATCTTGGGCTGTGTCACAGGTATTTCCTGTTTGCCCAACTTGATTTCTAACTTTTTAGAAATCGCTACAGACTCTTCGTATCTTGCAGTCATATCAAGGAGTCTTTGTTCAGTTACTAGGTGCAACTTCTTCTCTATGTCATAAAGTTTGTGTATTTTGACATAGTCTTTTTCTTTCTTTTCAATGTTGAGGATAGCCTCTTGATAGTCTACTTTAAGTTTGGCTATCTCTTCCGTGTTACCGGTAGTAGATGTCTCTTTAATGTCTTCAAGTAAATTAGACAATCTAGCTATCTCGGCTGTGTGTGCCTTAATCTCTTTTCGAGATTGCTTATACTTGTCGAGCACAGTTTTGTGATCTTCAAGTAAATCGCTAAAGGCAGTCTCTAGTTCATCAAAAGTAAAATCATCAAACAGAGGATTAGATGATACCTTTTCGAATGCCATAAGACAAACATTTGCATTGCTGCAAGGCCTGTCTTCTTCTTCTGAGTCACTGGCATCACTCTCGTGCCAGATGCTTGTGTTGGCATACTTTCGGCCAGATGTGGATCTTCTGTTTGATCTTGACCGATCATATGGACTGCTCTTCTTGGTAGCTGGACAGTCCTTCTTCATGTGCCCTGATTTCTTGCATCCGAAGCATATAGTCTCGTCTTCATTGCTTTCTTGGATGTCTTTCTTCTTTCTGCTTGTGAACTTTAGATATTTCTTGAAGTTCTTCACAAGTAAGGCACGTTCATCACCACTTGATGATTCTTCATCTGAGTCATTGCATGTTGATTTTCTTGCTTGAGCTTTGAAGGCGATAGTCTTTTCTTTTGGTGTGGCCTCTTCAAAGTCTTGCAAGTCGAGCTCATGAGTCATCAATTTGCCCATCAGTGTTTCTAGAGTCATCGTGGTGAGATCGTTTCCTTCAATGATTGCTGTGGCTTTTGGATTCCAGTTCTTTGTTAGAGCCCTCAGCACTTTCCTGATTTTCTCATGGTTGCTGTAATCTTTACCAAGAGATTGAAGGGGATTAGTTATATCAAGGAAACGAGTAAACATCTGTGTAATTGACTCACCAGGTTTCATTTTAAAAGATTCATATTCCTGAGTCAGTCTACTGATTTTGGATTCCTTGACTTGGGAAGTCCCTTCATGGGTTACCTCAAGGAGTTTCCAAATTTCATGAGACGTCTTGCAGGTAGAAACTCTATTGAACTCGGTTTTGTCAATTGCACAGAATAGTGCATTGATGGCTCGAGCATCAAGACTAGCCTTTGCTTTTTCAGCATCGGTGTACTTGTCATGCGTCTTTTCCATAAGAATACCTTCAACCACTGTAGGTGGTGGTTTCTTATACACATCAATGACTATTGACCATAAATCAAAATCTAGAGACTTTAAAAAGAAAGTCATACGTGTTTTCCAGTATGTATAGTTTGTTCCATCAAATAGGGGAGGTCTATTTATGGATTGCCCTTCACCGTTGAATATAGATTTCACGGCTGCCATATATATACTCTCTAGGATATGTTATATAAGAATATAACCTGCTCTGATACCAATTGTAGGATCGTTGAGCACTTCTAGAGGGGGGTGAATAGAGTGCGTGTGTGCAGCGGAAATAAAATCACCAATTAAAAAATTAAACTATGGCAATGATGTAAAAGCAGTAAATAAAGATAGGAGAATCAAACTCAGTGACACAGCGATGTATACTGGTATCCCTCTGAGAGGACTAATCCAGTCTCGAGTACTCTTGCTCGATGTTAATCCACTAAAGGCACAAGCTTTAACTGAGTGCTTGCAACTCTTACACCACCGTGCTTGTTGACGAGTGCACGACCAACTCCAACACACACCGTGCTTGGTGACGAGCGCACGACCAGCTCCACAACGAGAATTTGTTGTTGAAACTTGACGACCTCTTTACAACTCTGAATAACCAAAAGACTTCTAAATCAAATCTGATAGTACTGGCTTTTGGCTAAGAGAAGTATAGGTGAGATTTGAAATTTTTAGATCACTAGAAAACACTTGAGATGAATAGAGAAGAGAATGAAGAATGAATTGATTTTTTGAAATGAAAAGTTCTTCTCTATTTATAGGTGTTTTCACCAACCGAACTCGGGCAGAACTCGGACAGAGTTCGGATGCAAATATCTCGCAAAATAGACGTTGCTCGCAGATTTGGAGGCAACTGAAGTTTGAATACAAACTGACCGAACTCGGTCAGAGTTCGGGCCGAACTCGGGCCGAACTCGGCTAGGAGTTCTGTCAGGAGATATAATAAAATTCTTTTGTAAAAACAGTTTACAAACATGTTTTTGGTAATTTGTAAAATCATTTGAAAAGGAATATTTTCGAAATATATTTTTGAAATATTTGTAATCGAAAATATGAAGGGTAAAAATAGGTTTAGAGAAGGAGAATAATTTTAACCCTAAGCCAGTAATACCATACTTGATTTTACAAGGAAATTCCTAGACTCAATAAAGTGTAAAAATACAGAATAAAAGTAGAAAAGAGTCTTCAGAATTTTTTGATGACTTTGACGCTTGGATTTATGCAGTACATCGTCCGTTGAATAAGATTTCATGTATCCTGAAATAGTTAACAGCATTTTCTATATTTTGTGTATGGACTAAAGTATAAGTTGATTATCAAAATCGGGTGTGACCATGGAATGGGCCAACAACCCCGTGCGATAAAATATTGGGATGTGCGTAGGCAATCTATGCTCGATGTTTAGAAATCAGAGTGATGCGAGCTTGGGTAGAAAATCCCGTACTATCAACTTGGTTTGACCTTAGGATGGGGTCAGTATTGATATCGTTGTTTGGGAACTATGATTCCAATACTGACGGAAAGACAGCCTAGCGGTTAGACAGACGTTCCGGTACGGAGCGATAGGAATGGTGAAGGCACCACTCATGAGGCTTGGTTGACATACATGTATATCAAGGACGCTTGAATGCGTGCACGATCCGACTCGAGTGGTGATGGTGGGATTCGCTATCACGAGGCTTGGTTGAAATGCATGTGTTTTGGGGACGCCTAAGATATGTGCACGATCCATACTGAGTGATATGTTGAATCAAGTGAGATTTGAGGAACGAGGAAGTGTCGAGGATTTTAAGACCGTACGTTTTGAGGAAAGGATTGAGGGTAGTGCGAGTGTGACTCGGATTTGGGAAAACGCATAGGCGTAGTTTGTGCGAGAGTCTTGAATGTTGAGTAAAGTGGCAAGTCGATAAGTGTACTCAGTTAGTTTCGAGGACGAAACTTTTTCTGAGTGGTGTATGATGTAGTGCCCCGTCCCGCTCAGTCAATCGGAGGAATCAAAATGCCGACGACGTTCGGCCGTAGCCTTACAACGGCAGCTGGAAGACATCGCTCGGTCAAGGTGACCGCTCGCTCAGGTGGGGTAGTTTCGGTGAACTTGCCTCATCTTTGCCTTCACATAATAAATCGTGTTTTCAACTTGCACAAGTAGGCTTAATAATAAAAGAGATGAATCCATATAGCTAAGGGAATAATCCCGACGGGTCGAAATGAGTTAGAACATGGAAAAAGGTCCAACGGTTGGCTTAGAGTCGGCGCACGGCGTGCTTTGAAAATGACACTCGGTCCTTCGTCCCGTGGCTTGGGAGAAGAAATGTTGGTCTTCGGTGCAAAAGCTAAGAGTTATCCTAAGTCATAGGCGTCGCCCACATGAACGCTTGATAAAGCGTACACGGTTCTATTGTGCAAGGCTTGGCATAGCCTCTGCTCATCCCTCGGGTTAAGTTGTAGGCTTGAGTAAGTTAGGCAAAGTTATGCCGGTCGACCTAAGTCGTTCCAAGTGCTGTCCAGCCCATTCTGCGGTTGTCAAGTTAAGTAGTCCCTCGATCTCAAAGCCCGTCGACTTGGGCAGGAGTATCACGTAGAGCACGATTGGCTTAAGGCACGATGAACGGGCTTAGTGTCTAAGGCAAGGACTATGATTCAAGGTGAGTTTTAAGAAAGGGATATCAAATAGGCATTTATGAGTTGAACCAAATGATAGGGTAACAAGGAAGGAAATGCTCGCGACCGTGGGTCGTCGAGGGGTCCCAAGGAAAGAATGCTCGCGACCGTGGGTCGTCGAGGGGTCTCAAGGATAGAAGTCTTGGTTTTGGTAAAGGAATGACTGTGTGAGACGTCAGTTTGTGTCGAGTCTTGCATGGTCATTTGACAACTTGTCGACAAGGGCGATGAACCCTCGAACGGTAACCCCTGGGCCATGGGGGCCGACTCGGCCTAGGAGGGAACAGGGTATAGTCGTGCGTAAGGTTTTGGCACAGGTTAAGCGGGGACTTACGACGGGGCTAGCTACTTGCGTCCAAAGGATCCCGATTAACAAAACTATACGTCAAGGTACAGCTTGTGATGCTGGGGGCCAAGTTCATATAGATGTCGGCAAATAGCGGCTAACCGCGTGTATGCCTTTGGATTGAGTTGAGTTGAAGGTGTGGACAGTTAGAACACAAAGTTCGGGCCTAAGATTGGATTTCAACATAGGCGTCGTGCTTCGGCACGAGAGGTGGCGTCAAGTCTTGAGTTGTCAGCATATAAGTTCCTTAAGTTGGTTGAGTTGTTTGAGTTAAGTCGGGAAACCGCCGCAAGGCAAAAGTGGGTCGACATAAGTTCAGAAGTCTTGATTTGGGTCAGTTGGTGGTCAAGTAGCAAGGGCCGCTAGGCGACGAGGGCCGCGAGGCGGCGATATGGTTAAGTCTTACTGAATAACGAAGCACGGTCACACGGGAATGGGATCTTATCGCGTAGTTGCGTCTTTGATTTAAGCCGTAAGGCAAACATGACTTGATAGGTTAACGTTGTTGGCACGAGAAGGGTCTTGAGGCAAGGTATGAGTTAACGTCGAATATGGCAAGCACGGGATGGTCTAATGACACAAGGTAGGCAAGGCGTCGGTCATAAAACGGATCCTAAGGCAAGACTAGAAAGACAATTGATAAGAAGGGACTAAGTTGCACAAAAGTAAAGTAAACGTGTGGGTTTTGTATGGATGGGCGAGGAGCTCATTCCACCAGTACAGTTGAGTACTGACACCCACATAGTTTTCATGTGCAGGCACAGGTAGAAGCTCGTGGCGCAGAGCTCGCTTGGATGCGTCGAGGCACGAAGTTCCTTGGCGACTCGAAGCGTGCGGCCGCATGGAGAAAAGACTTATACGGGACATAATGTATGGACGTCGCCTTCCAAAGCTTCCGCTGGATCGAGTATTTGTATTGAGAGATGAGAGAGAGCAGAGTGAACTTGTAAATGTGAGGAGAGTGAGCTTGAGTGATTGTAATTTGGCCTTGCGCCCACAAATGTAACCTTGTATTCAGTATCAATAAAAGAGTTTCCTTTGAATGACTTGTGTTCATGTGTTTGCTTCAAATTCCGCTGCTATTATTCAATGTCTCTGCTCGGGACTTCTGTGCGACGACCCCGTCGTAGCCGCTGAAATCGGCTGTTATGGAACCCGCCTTGCACGAGCGCAATCTAGGCTCATGCGGCATCACGCCTTAGCGAGGACGATCGCTCCTACGGGAGCGGGGCGTGACAGCACACCAGGCATTCCCTCTGCCTGAGAACTCATTAAGGCAATTAAGCCAACCTTCCCACAGGAACCGTCTTCCGCAGAAAATAACAGTAGACAACAGTGGTTATAGGTCCGTAACCTCTCTATGCCCATTAGAACATGTACCCACTGTTCCTGATATTCTTTCGATTAGTGGTCCTCCCTTGAACCAAAAAGCTAGATGCCTAGTAGTTAAATTTTTGAACTAATAACATAAAACTTTATGGTAGGAATACAATAATACAATATCAGAATGCCTTCAAGCCCATTTTACAAGCTGTGTCATAGACCAGCTGGCGCTTGAGGCCCTTGGTGAACGGATCCGCCAGGTTCTCCTGACTTCGAACATCAATAACTGTAATAACACCTCTCTTGATAAGTTTGTGTACTGTCCTGTGCTTCAACCGCACAGTCCTCTTCTTTTCGTTGAAGAGGTTATTTGATGCCACCGTCGCAGTCGCTTGGTTGTCGCAGTATATCGGTATCGCCGGTATTTACGCCCCAACCATTGGAAGATCATACATGAGCTTTCGAAGCCATTCTGCTTCCTCGGCTGCGGTATCAAGTGCAAAGAACTCAGATTCCATGGATGACCGCGAGAGCATGGTCTGCTTATTCGACTTCCACGATATAGTAGCTCCACCCATTGTGAAAACAAATCCACCTGTGGACCTCTCGCTCTCCACCTCTGAGCACCAGCTGGCATCACTGACGCCTTCCACTACCGACGGATCTCCGCTGTAGTAAAGTGCATATGTCTGAGTCTTCTTGAGATATCTCATAACCCGTTTCACAGCTTTCCAGTGTTCAGCACCTGGGTTGCTCGTGAAACGACTCAGCATTCCCACGACGAAAGCTATGTCAGGCCTTGTGGCATTAGTAGCATACATCAAACTTCCGATTACACTTGCATACTCCAGCTGCCTGACGCTTTCTCCTGAATTAGGCTTCAACTTCAGATCACACCTGTACGGCGTATCGATCCCTGGAAGATCCCAATACCCATAATGAGTGATTATTTTCTCAATATAATGAGACTGTGACAGCGCTAGTCCAGTGTCTGTCCGGATGATCTTGATCCCTAAGACCACATCAGCTTCCCCCAAGTCCTTCATACTGAACTTGCTCGAGATGAATTTCTTTGTCTCCGTGACACAGCTAATATCCGTACCTAGGATAAGCATGTCGTCTACGTACAGACAAACGATCATACCTCTTCCATCAGCGAACTTCGTGTAAACACACTTGTCCGTATCGCTGACCATGTAGCCATTTGACCTTATAACTTTGTCAAATTTCTCACGCCACATCTTGGGAGCCTGTTTAAGACCGTACAAGGATTTTACCAACTTGTAGACTTTGTCTTCAAGACCCCTGATGACAAATCCCTCTGGCTGTTGCATATAAATCTTTTCGGTCAGCTCGCCATTTAGGAAAGCCGTATTCACATCCATCTGATGTATCACCATCTTATGTATTACTGCGAGAGCATTCAACATTCTGATGGTGGTCATCCGGACTACTGGAGCATACGTGTCAAAATAGTCAATCCCCTGCTTCTGAGAAAACCCCTTGGCTACCAACCTAGCCTTGAACTTGTCAATAGTTCCGTCTGCTTTCATCTTCTTCTTGAAGATCCATTTGCATCCGATGGGTTTCGCTCCTTCAGGAAGATCAACCAACACCCAAGTGTTATTTGAGGTGATAGAATCAATTTCATTGTCAATCGCCTCCTTCCAGAAAACTGCGTCTCTGGTCTTCATCGCCTCATCATAGGTAAGAGGATCTGCTTCCACATGATAGGTGACAAAGTCACTTCCGAAGCCCTTCGGCCTCCTCATTCACTTCGTTGACGGCTCAGCGACATCTGGTTTAACCGTTGTTTCAACAACAACATCTTCTTGGACCACATCTTCATTGAAGACCTGCGCACCCTCATTGTTCTCCGGAACATCCGTAAGAACAATATTCTTGTGTCTTGCAAATTTGTCTTCAAAATATTCTGCGTCGCGAGATTCAATGATATAATTTGACTCAATATCAACAAATCTCCGAGCATCACTCTTCTCGGCATACCCCAAGAAGATCGTCTTAGTAGTCCTTGTCCCAAGCTTCTGAATCTTCAGATCTGGAAGCTTGACATATGCCAGACACCCCCACACTCGAATGACATTCAAGTTAGGTCTGACCTTGAACCAGAGTTCATGAGGAGTAACGTCTGAAGTTGCATGAGGCACTCTATTTAGAATAAAAGTGGCCGTCAATGCAGCTTCTCTCCAGTAGCACTTAGGAAGGCCAGCAGTCAACAACATTGAGTTTATCATTTCTGTCAACGTCCTGTTCTTCCTCTCAACTACTCCGTTTGATTGAGGAGAGTATGGAGCCGTAGTCTTATTGACAATTCTATGTTCTTTGCAGAACGATGCGAATTCATGAGACCTGTACTCCCTACCTCGATCACTTCTTATCCTTTTGAGTTGTTGTCCAGTCTGCCGCTCAGCTTCGGCTCTGAACTCCTTGAACTTCTCGAATGCTTCGTCTTTAGCCTTCAGCAAGTAGACGAATGCATACTTTGAGAAGTCATCGATGAAGGTTATGAAATACTTCATCCCGGCCTTTGTAGAGAACTGTTTGAAGTCACAGATATCGGAGTGTACCAACTCCAGAAGATCTGTACTTCGATTAACACGAGGAAAGGGTTTCCTTGTAATCTTTGTTTGAGCACAAACTTCATATTTCTCTACCTTACCCCCACACTTGGAGATAAGTCCTAGACTAGACATTCTGTTTATTCGTTTACAATGAACATGTCCTAGCCTATTATGCCACAACTCAAGAGTATAAGCAGAATGAGTGACTTCATTAATCATATTAATTACATTGGACTGATTTACAAGCTAAATTTTGAACATTCCTTCGGTATAAAAAGTTTTCCCGAAATATGTTCCTTTGATAGACATCACCATCTGGCCAGCATTGATGTCCATCCTGAGGCTTGCTTTGCAGAGTAGGCCTCCTGAGGTCAGGTTCTTGACGATAACAGGTACGTGCTTCACACCTTGAAGCGTCAGAGACTTCCCCGAAGTCAGCTTCAACACCATCGTCCCGATCCCTAGCACTTCAGCTTGTTCCTGGTTCGCCATCATAACCACTTCAGAAGTAGGTGTATAGGTGGTGAACCACTCCTTACTGGAGCAGACATGGCAGGAGGCTCCAGTGTCTATCCACCAGTCAGAGTCAGTCCTTACCGCATCAACCTGTGCAATCATAACAACAATGTCAGTGATCATGGATACCTTACTAGGCTCTCCTTGCTCTGATTGCTTAGTCTTTGATTTGCACTCATTCTTAAAGTGGCCCTTCTTGCCACACTTGAAGCAAGGCATTTGAGCCTTTGGCTTCTTTTTCATGATATAAGTTCCCTTGACTTTTAGATTGTCAGAGTCCTTCTTCTTGCTGTGGAAAGCCGCCTGCTTTCCCCTTGGTTCCTTGGTCTGAACCAGATTGGCGTTAGCCAATTGCTTGGACAGTGTGTCCACCTTCAGTTGAGCCCGCATCTGGTCCTCAACATATATTTTCTGCAAGAGATCTTCAAGGCTGATCTCAAGCTTCTTCCTATGCATGTTTGCATAGAACTTGCTCCACCCAGCGGGGAGCTTTGAGATAATACCTCCAACAACAAACTTGTCGGGGAGGGGCATCGCCTCATCTTCCAGCTTCTGTCGCAGTTTCAGGAACTCCTTCACCTGCGGCAACATAGACTTCTCGTCCTCAAAGAACCACTTGTGATATTTTTCAACCACAAATATTTTACTGCGGTTCTTGTCTTCTTCGTAGAGTTTTTCTAGAGACTCCCATATGTCTCTAGCGATATTCTTCTTAGAATAGAATTCTGCAAGGGAATCCTCCATAGCATTCAGGATGAGCAGCCTGCAAATGCTATTTTTTCTTCTCCACTTGGCCTGAAGTTTAGTAGCTGCAGAGATTACGGCAGCAGACCCAGTATCTGGAATGGTAGGTTCCTCTTCAAGAAGCACGTGATCCACGTCTCTGAGTTGAAGAGTGAGAAAAACCTTCCTCTTCCAGACTTGATAATGCTCTCCATCAAACTTTTCTAATTTGTAAAAATCAGTATTGAGGAGAGAAGCATTAACGTTTTCCATCGTAGCGATTAAGCTTTGAGATTGTTATTGTCGGGGCACAATTTTTTGATAAAAAACTGAAAATATGAAACAATTGTAAAAACAATGTTCTAACGCAACACTTCTAGAAAGGTTGCGCAAGTATAACGAAGATCTAAAAAGATATCATTATGATATTACGATAATCTAAAAAGATTTCGTAATCACAGCAATCAGATCGTAGTACTTCTAAAAAGAAGATACAATCAGAGTTACTGGCAGCAACGAAGAAGGTGACTGGCGAAAGATGGAAGAACTCCTGCTGGGGTGAATGATCACCGTTGCTCAAAGCTTTATTCGCCCCATGCGAACAGCTTCCAGGAACCAGCAAGTTCGTCGGAGAACTTGGAACACTCCTGCTCTTCTGACTTCTTAGACGGATACGAACTTCCGTGCAAAAGCAACACTGGTGCGATGCCTTTCCTCTCTCTCTTAAAGGCTGCAGATCAGAACTGTGTTAAAGAACACGTCTGAATTCTCTGTTTACTTGTGCTAAATAACACTTCGTAAACTTTCTGGTGGCTTCTCTTTCTATTCTGTAATGAGCCTTGAGAGAGAGGA
Source organism: Iris pallida (assembly GCA_029216955.1). Classification (NCBI taxonomy): domain Eukaryota; kingdom Viridiplantae; phylum Streptophyta; class Magnoliopsida; order Asparagales; family Iridaceae; genus Iris; species Iris pallida. The sequence goes on along the minus strand of JANAVB010011000.1, from coordinate 392,460 downwards.
TGCCTTATATAGGCCCTGCACCAACTGGTCGGTTGCCACGAAGTTAGGGATGTGGTAATAACCACCCCGAACATGTAGCAACCGCCCAGAACATGCAAACGCACGTTCTGCTGCCAACTGCGCATACCCAGCGCTCCTTGCACTTTGCGCGACAAAGCGCGCACAGAACTGCGCACACTCACGCACTGCACAACCCAGCACAACCCTGCACAACCTAGCGCAACCCAGCGCAACCTGAGCGCAACCTGGGCGCGCACCTTGGCAGCGCAACTGGGCTTGCGCACCTGGGCATGCGCAACTGGGCTTGCGCACCTGGGCTTGCGCAACGTGGCTGCGCAACGAGCGCAACGAGCGCAACGAGCGCAACGAGCGCAACTAAAGCGCACTATGCGCCTAGCGACGATGCTAAGTGCAAAGTGCGCCAACAAAATGCCACATTACGCCTCATGAGTCCGAGTCCGAGTCCGAGTCCGAGTCGCTAAGCCCCTACGGGGCTTAGCTCCCATGAAAATGAATTTCCCAAGAGCAAAAAGCATGAATGCTTTTATTGTTGATTTAGCCTTTTTTCCATTAGAAAAATAACCCCACATGGCACACCCATGTGCACCTCCACACCACATGTGCATCTCTAAAATAGGAATGCTATTATATAGAGATACAACTCCTTTGGTCTAGCCGATGTGGGACTAAAATTCTCTTTGAAAGACCAAACTCCAACATTCTCTTCTGCAGATACCATATTTAATAAGAACATATATTACACTCACGAACATAACTTAGATAATCTCCATTGATGCATGCAAGAATGAATTTTGGATAGTCTTCTGAGCTACCTATCATGGATAAACAAGTGTGGGACAATCACAACAATTAAAAAAAAGTAGAATATAAACAAAATATTAAACTTAAGGAAGTGAGTATATAATTACAAGCTTGTAAAGGATTATTTGAAGTTCTACTAATTTAGACATGCATCATTTTCACAAAAAATTGATATATGTATCATTTTCACGTAACTTAGACTTAGACATATATCGTTTTTACCCAATTTAAATTCACATGTCTAATGTTGGTGGTAGTGGCCGTGCTACCCATCGTATACCTTCATCTTTTCGACTTCTGACCACTCCACCTTCGGATGTTAAGGAGATAACGATGTTCTTCTTTTGACCCAAGATGAATTACGCATCATTCGCTTCCTAAGAAACCCTAGTTAGAAAGTGGGTATATTTTTTTTAATAAGAAACTACAATAGAAATATTATTGGATCAAAAGAGCATTTGTGATAAACATGATTTACCGAAAAGACATACATAAGCCTTTGTGACGCAGCGGGATAGCGGAATGGGCTTACCTTCGTGCTTGGCAATGGCCAAGTCGATCGGTGATGACGATAACTGGACCACCGTTGCTTGGCGAGAGCGAAGCGGTGACGCAAAAACTCCGACGGAGGGCCTTGTGAGGGGTCCGCACGAAGGTTGCTTGAAAACCTCAAGCGAGGGGCTTCCGAATCCACGGAACAGTCGAGTCCACGACCAAGAAAATAAGAGAACAAATCTCAAACTTTAAAGAAAAATTTTATTGATTAAAAGTTGTTCTCAATTGCATACAAAAGGTGCCTATTTATAGGGCTTTTGTGACAACCTAATCCTAATAAAATAAAGATAAAATCTATCCTAATAAAAGATAAAGTCAAAATAAGAATCCTATCATAAATAGGATTATAAAAAAATAAAGAAAATAAAAAGGAATCCAAGAGGGAAGAGGAAAAGAAAAGGAATCCTAGAGGGACTAGGATTCTACGTTACATCAGTCTCCCCTGCTTCAAGAGAACTCGTCCCTGAGTTCTTCTCAGAAATAAAGTGGTTCGTCAGATGAAAAGTATTCGTAAGATCGACGACATTGAAGGTTGGAGAGGTATGTGTGTCTTAATGCTGAAGTTGCGGATGAGAGTTGGCGAGACCATAGAAGCTTTGAACTTCAGTCATTATCTTTGGTGTACGTCAGTCGCGGCTTGCTCGAATCTTCTCTTCATCAACACTGCGGCCATCGATGCTAGTCACAAATTCTAAGAAGATGAGTTGGTTAGTAAATAATCTACACTTCTTAATTCGAAGAAGGTTGAGAAGTTCCCTGAGGTGTTTCAAATAACCAGCTTGACTCTTGCTATAAATCAGGATATCGTCAAAGTAGATGACTACGAACTTTCTTGTTAATGGCTTCAAAATATATTTCTTGATGGCCATGAAGGTCTTTGACGTATTCAAAAGTCCGAAGGGCAAAAATAGCCATTCAAGTAGTTCTCGGATCTTGAAAATAGTCTTCCACTCATCATCAGGTTGGATCCGGATTTGAAAGCAGCTGATGGTGATGTGGTTGATAACCCGATTGTCGACGTACATACGCTGCGAGCCATCCTTCTTTGTCACAAGCTCACATCCATGAGCTTTCGTCTCTTTGGCATTGGGAGCTTTCAATATTGGTAAATTCTTCAATGCTCCGCCGCAGGAGAAATTCTCTTGCTAAGTCGTACACTCAAGAGACAAGAATGATGAACATGATGATGAAAATGACGATGATAATAATATCTTGGTTGACTCCACTGAAATTCTCTGTTTGTCTTGTAAACTTTTGCTGATACTTCTTTTCAGAATTTTCTTTAGAGATCCTGCACCATGTTCTTGATCGTCATCTTCGGGGAGGATCTTGTCTTCTTTTGGGTAATTTTCTTTAGGGCATGAGAAATGCATCTTCGTAGCGTCCGCAATAATTTTACCAAAGATTATCATGTCCTTCTCTTCAGTTGGTTCTGTTTCTTGATTAGAAACCTTCAAATTCATATCTTCTTGAAGCGTTGAAGATTTCAATTCAACATCTACAATGGGTTCATCCGACTTTGATATGTTCTTCGCAATCTTGTTGTCTTCATAGTTAACAATGACAACTGGTGCTATAAGGGGACAATTGTTGTGGGAATTCTCGAGCCCCTTTTGTGGTTGTGAACTGGTATTAGGTATATCATCCGAAGCTAATGGAAGGAGAGTGAGACGTCGTCCATCTTGAAGGAAGGAATATGTGTTGTCTCTTCCCCGGTAAGTGACATTTTTCTCAAATTGCCACGGCCGACCGAGGATGATGTGGCAATAGTCCATGTCGACAATATCGAACGTGACTTCATCCTTGTAGATCTTTCCGATGGAGAAGGGTATGCGACAAACTTCTGAGACGACCATATTATGACCCTGTTGAATCCAGCTAATTTTATATGGAGCCGGGTGTGCTTCTTTGGTCAGTCCCATCTTCTCTACCATTGCTCTTGAAACAATGTTCTCTGTACACCCGTTGCCAATGATGATGTCACATAACTTGTCTTTGACCTTGCATCGGGTTCGGAAGACATTGTGGTGATGGAGTGATTCTTTAATCTTTGGGGCTAACAGTAGTCGCCTAACGATACATACTGGATGTCCAAACTCCTCACACGTTACTGGTTTCGCCATTGTTGTTTTGAAAAAGAAAGATTCCTAAAGGTTTCCAAAATAAATTAGAATTCTCAATCTGTGGGGCTCTCTGATACCACTTGACGCAGCGGGATAGCGGAACGGACTTACCTTTGTGCTTGGCAATGGCCAAGTCGATCGGTGATGACGATAACTGGACCACCGTTGCTTGGTGAGAGCGAAGCAGTGCCGCAAAAATTCCGACGGAGGGCCTTGTGAGGGGTCCGTACGAAGCTTGCTTGAAAACCTCAATCGAGGGGCTTCCGAATCCACGGAACAATCGAGTCCACGACCAAGAAAATAAGAGAAAAAATCTCAAACTTTAAATAAGAATTTTATTGATTAAAAGTTGTTCTCAATTGCATACAAAAAGTGCCTATTTATAGGACTTTTGTGACAACCTAATCCTAATAAAATAAAGATAAAATCTATCCTAATAATAGATAAAGTCAAAATAAGAATCCTATCATAAATAGGACTATAAAAAAAATAAAGAAAAGAAAAAGGTATCCAAGAGGGAAGAGAAAAAGAAAAGAAATCCTAGAGGGACTAAGATTCTACGCTACATAACTATGACTAATAAATAAGTGAGTTAATGATAGTAAATGGATTATGTAGCCTTAAATTAGTTTAGGTTGCATTTTTAGACTAGTTAGAACTTATAGGTATTTTTTAAGATTTATTTACGTATTTTTGTACTAAAAAATAGGTTACTGTTGAACCCATGAGCATATAGGAGACCAACATAAGGAGCCATGCCTAGAGGTGGCCCCAACCTTCCAGATAGACTTAAATTTTTATGATTTATACGAACTTATTAGATTTTTAGAATATTTAAGTAATTCTTTTAGAGTAAAATGAAATACAAATGGACTATAAATTATTGTAGGAGACTATGACCTAAAATGACCCACAATATTTATCTGAGACTGAGAATTATATTTTACATTTTTCTAGAAGTTTCTAGGATTTTTTGAATTTATTTAGTAGTTTTAGGAGTTATGTCAATTAAAAACTAGTTTAAAAAAATTCAATTTATAATTAATAAATCAAAATACAAATCAAGAAGTCGTCATTTCAAAAAAAAAAAAAAAAAAAAAAGAAGTCGTCATTTCCAAACGGATATCCCCACCCACTATTGGGCTCATGCGTCAATGATTGACAGCGCAATAGTATACCTCTCTAGTCAGCCGGGGGGGGGGGGGGGGGGGGGGGGGGGGGGGATACTAGTCACGTAATTGCCTTTGGCTTTTAGGGCCTATGGCAAAATCTAGAATTTGGACCATTTTTCTCATATAAATAAAATTTTCCTTTAACATTTTTACAAGCAAAATCATCAATTAAGCTATCATAATCAAATTTTTCTAGCAACACAACTGAGAATTAACAATCACTTAACAACCTGTATAATATAATTTTTTTTAACATAAACTCATTTTAAAAGACTAAAAAATAGAATTTTTTTTACTATTATACATTCAGTTAGGAAATACGTATTTTGACTACAAAATATTGATGCACGTTATGAATTTATGTGTAATCATGGATTGATTTCCAATACATGCTAATAATATTCGTAAAAACTACCATACCAATCCAAAATATCTCAAATTTAAAGAAGCATCCAAAAGATCCCTAATTATAAGGGCACAGGTTTTTTTGATCGGGGCTAGCCAGGATTAGGGCTAGCCAGGTTTTGAGAAAATTTTACTCGGACTGTCCAAAATTTTCATTCAGGGGCTGTCCAAACCCCACACCCCCCTAAACCCGAAAAATCACTCTCATTTCAAATTTTCACTCTCTCTCTTCACAAACCCTAACTTTCTTCTTCTTCTTCTTCTTCTTCTTCTTCTTCTATCCATCTTCTTCTTCTCCACCATTTTCATTCTCACATCTTCATCAAAACCCTAGTTTTTTCTCATCATCATCATCTTCTTCTTCTCCACCATTTCCATCATCACCATCTCCATCAAAACCCTAGTTTTCTTCTCTTTTCCAATTTCGATGGCACCAAAAAAATTAAATAAACCCTAAAATGTATGAAAATAGAAGTTAAATACTTCTTTCCTCACAAAGAATGCATGAAAATAAATCCTAAAATACATATTTCACTCTATTATCAAGATTGAAATAAATCCTAACATGTTTTTTTTATTCGGGAATGTCGACTTTAGGACTGCCAGAAATTGTGGCAGTCCTGAAAGGAACTTGCTGTACAGCAAGTATCTTTCAAGACTGCCTCAATTTCTGGCAGTCCTCAATATGTCTAGGACTGCTAAAAATTGTGGCAGTCCTGTTGTAGAGCATGTTCCTTTCAGGACTGCCATAATTTCTGACAGTTCTCATTACTTCTAGGATTGCCAGAAATTGTGGCAGTCCTGTTGTACATCGAGTCTATTTCAAGACTGCCACAATTTCTGGTAGTCCTCATTACTTCTAGGACTGCCAGCAATTGTGGCAGTCCTGTTGTACATCGAGTCTATTTCAAGACTGCCACAATTTCTGGCAGTCCTCAATACTTCTTGGACTGTCAGAAATTGTGGCAGTCCTGATATGAACCCAATTATTCTACAACTAGGATTTCTTCCATAGTTTTCTTCTACAACTAGAATTTCATGCATAAATCTTCTATTAATAAAAAAAATTGGTTAATAGACTAATAGATTTGATAGTTTTGATAACCCAATTTCTTCTACAACTAGGATTTCATCCATAATGCCCAAACAAGAAGAAGAAAAATAAAGTAGGGTTTGGAGAAAGAGATCTGAGAAATTAGAAGAGAGCAAAAAATTAAAATAAACTAGGTTTGCAAAAATTGATGTTCTTGTTCTTGTTGTTCTTTTTTTTTCTTCTTGTTCTTCTTCTTCTTGTGAGGAATGGAGAGTGAGGAAGAAAACAAAAATTATAACACTTATCTTTTATACCTACCACTTGGATAGCCCTGAGTAATTTTTTCAGTGGCAAACTTGTAAATAATGGAAAACTAACACTTGGACAGCCCCGATCAAAATGTGCTGTGCCCTTATAATATGGGTAAAGAAGCTGCTTGAGAACTAGCTTGGACCAAAACAACATATATGGATAGTTAATGAAAAAATAAAATAGATAATTAATTAAAAAATAGAATTTGCATAAGGGGACTGAGGATCCCATCATCCATCCCACTATCCCACTGGAAATTAAAAAATCAACATGGAGAACAACTTGAACTCTTGGAGAATAAAAAAACAAAAAAACTTTCATACAAGTATTATTTTTCATACATGCGATGGGTGAAGAAGATAACCCTTATTGAGGCTTGAATCTTGAGCTAACCAGTCGTATGAAGACGAAGAACGGAGAGAGAGAGAGAGAGAGAGAGAGAGAGAGAGAGAGAGAGCTGGCTTTATTTTAATACATATAAAACAGAAAAAATGAAGGGACGGGTCATCCGTCTGAGAAAGTAGATGAAGAGGCAGCCTTAATTTTGCGTGATTGCATAATTATTTTTCCAGATTTTTTTAGATATTGGTTTCCAGATTGGAGAGCTGGCTTTTTTGTTATTTCTAGCTAGATTGGGTTTTTGTTTCAATTTTTTTTTTTAAATTATGGTATAAGTAGTGTGTTTTGAAATTATGGGCTCTTCCAAAATTGGGGACCCAGAGCAGTCGCCCACCTCGTCCGTGCCTTGGACCGGCCCTGAGTCCGAGCTCAACTCAGAGACAGAATAGTTGCAAGTTGTTGGATTGAGCGGGACACGCTTATATTTTTTTCATTTGTCCCACTCTAGCTGACTTACTGGGGGCCACTGGACCTATATAAGGAAAAGTAATTCCTCTTCTTTTCAACAACTTTAATTTAGAGGAGAGTTTTAAGAGAGAGAGAGAGAGAGAGAGAATTCTCAACTTCGTGGATCCATTGCGTACAGCCACGTATGTCGATTCCTGCCCACATTTTATTGATTATTTTGTATTTATATAAGATTTATATATTTATTTAAAAACCCCTAATTAGTTCAATTATTTTCTGTAAGATTTAATTAGTACAAGGTGTTCGTAAAACAACTGCCTTTCGCTCTTTTCGTGATTTCAAAAATTTTCGAATAAGCAATCATGAATCGTTTAGTCTTTCAGAAATCTAACTCATCGATCTACAACATAGTTAAATGTCATAATTTTCTTTTGTTTTTTTATTATTTCTAATGTTCTTAGAAGTAGGAAACATCTAGTTGATTTTATAGAAAACCTAGTTTTTGACTAGGAATTGTAATGCTAATAAATTTGACCAATTAACTCTATAGGAAAATGTTAATTCCAACACTCTCGCAGCGCTAAAATCTATAGGAAAATGACACATGTATAAAGTTGGTGATGGTTCATTTTCATGTTAATGATTTGTCTCGATTTGCATGCCACGAGTCTTAAATTACAAAATGTTTAACCTAAAATTTCAAAATAGATTATAAATCAAAATTAAATAATATTAGAAAAATGTTTAGGAGAATTATTTTAGAAATAAAAAGCAATTTTTTATAAAATAGGCTAAATTTTAACTTAATACCCTCAACTATTCATGTTTGACAACTTGATTCCCTAAACTTTTAAAATAGCCAAATTGATGCCCTGAAAAATAAAATTTCCAAAATACCCCTCTATATCTCTTTTTTTAGACCTTACCACCATCCCTCACCCTAGACCCCCTCCTCCCGCTGTTCATCCACCCCCTCATGCGCTGCCCCCGTGCGTGCCATCCTGCCCATACGCGCCCTGCGCTGTCCCGTGTGTGCTGTCCTGCCCGTACACGCCCGCTGCTGCCGGATAGAGGGGGAGAGAATGGAGGGGGTTAGATTTTTCTTTCTTTTTAGGGTATACAATTGAAAATATTCAATATTTGATGGTATTAGGTTGGCTGTTTTGAAAGTTTAGGGTGTCAAGTTGTCAAGCATGAATAATTGAGGGTATCAAGTTGAAATTTAATTTAGGTTCCTATACATAACTTCGTGGGGATCTAACTTTTGTGTAACTGTTTGACAGAGAATTCTTTCGGATGATGTAATGACTTTGGATAGCTAGTATTTTAGGTTTGTGTTCCCTAACAGTTCTTTATACAGTTTTTTATATTACCATATGATCCCATACAAGTTAGTTTGTCGCATTCATCATATCATTGTTATTATGTTTACATGATGGATGTTCCACACATGTGAGTGAGAGGTCTTGTCACTACTTGATCATGGTTACCTCGTTTCTATTGGTTATCTAGAATATCGTAAATATCTCGAATCTCATGTATCTTATGATCTAGTAGTACAGGTTATGGAGGAAACAATTACTATTCACATGCTGCGATTTAGTTATGTACTCATGTTCATGTGATTACGATTTGCATATACCAGTATTATCTTGAATCATCCCAAGCCATGTGCATATAAAGTGCTAATTCTTAAAACACAAGCTTTCAAGAACTTAGTTAGTATGTCTAGTTTCATTATTTTTATTGCACTAGTGTCATGATATTATCTAGTACCACCACATTCATGATAGTCTTATTATATATTGTTATAAAGTCTGTACACAATTTTTGTTATACCTAATGATCACATCACGACACCTTCTTATTCATGCTTTACATGCTAATATAGTTTATTTCTTGTTAGTTTTTATTTGTATTATGTACTTGCTCCAATCTTGACTAAATAACATTGACAACCTAGACAATAGTACCTGATTCATTGCTTCGTGATTGACATTGAGGTTTATGGTCTTGTTCTTTCTTTTAGATATCTTATAGTATGGAGCATATATATTTCTTTCATATGCTTTTCCGTCTATCTATATCTAAATTTGTTATAGACTTTTTATTAGGCCTTCTAGTTACATGGATGTGATAACCGATATGATTCGTGACGTAGAGATGTAGACAACGTATTAACGCTGATACTGTGACATAGGCTGAACATAACCACTTACTCATATACCAAAAGTGGGAGTAGGGCATATGATATATTATATCCTCGACCAACTCCGTTATCGACATGAGACACACGCAACCCATCATAGGCATGAGACACCCTCACTCTATCATCTCGTCCACTAGTTGATCCGAACCCACAGGATGGAGAAGGAAGTATATCAATTTTATTATGACGCTAGCGGTCGTATCTCCTTCGACCTGGCGATCCTCCTCCTCCACTAGAGAGGCATGTTAGGAAGTTTGGACACGAGCTTTGGCCCCTTACCAAGGAACTGCAAGTAAATTTAATATGAAATTTATGTAACTTTATATATTAATTTATTGCTGATTTCCTTGATTGTTAATTGTCGGGCTATATTTTATATTAAAGTTCTGTCTGAATTTGGTAACAACATATTTGTGGAGTTTAAATCTGATTAAATATTTGATTAGATTTGGACGTCCATAATTTGTTCTGGTCATTTTATATTAATAGGATTCATATTTTAGGGTTTCATATTTAGGAAATCCTATTATAATCTAAAAAAAATGTTGATGAGCTATTTTAGGTGTAATAGGATTCTTATCTTAGGGTTTCCTATTTAGAAAATCATATTATGACCTAAAATATGATTTTCTCATCATATATATATATATATATATATATATATATATATATATATATGGATTGAGGGTGGAGGCACAAAAAAAAAATATATATATATGGATTGAGGGTGGAGGCACAAAGAATAATAGCACAAAAGTTGAGATTTAGAGTGCTCGTCCACAGAAAATATAAGAAAAAGTCTGTACTTTGCTCTTAAGGCTTAGTCATACAAGATAAAAGGAAGGAGGAGATCTGATCGAGGAGTAATCAACTTCGGTAGGAAGATTGCTACGATTTGGTAAGTGATTTCAATTGTAATATCTTTCTTTTCTTCTTGAGGGTGGTGAGGGGGATTAACCTATTCGGACAAAGGGTTCAATATTGATCATTGTCAATCTTGTAATTTTACCCGAGTTATATAAATTCTAGTTTGTCCAGGCCATATACTTGTCTTTATCTATGCTTGGTATTCGTTATATGAGGGTTGGTTATTTCATGTGGGTTGGCCTAAGTTTTCACTCCGACAATATCTCAGACACGGTATCAGAGCGCTTGTAGGACATGTTCGATTCCCAATATTTTATAGGTTCTTCCCTCCTACTACTACTCCGGCACATGGTTCACTCATTTTTGGGAATTTTCATGGGCCCTATATTAACTTCTCATAGGTATCGGAAGAGAAGAGGTACATATTAATGGACCAGATGAGGGTATATTTTATTACCACCATATCTTGTAACCTTAACTTTTTTAAATTAATAGTATAAAATTTTAATTTGTTATTTGAATTTGGATTTACAGAACACCTATTGGTGGCTGATGCATTGAGAGGACGAGATAAAGAAGACTCACATGTGTGCTTGCAGCTACAAGATTCATGCAATTGATGACATAAAGAGGATGATTAGCCGTGGAAAAGGCATAAAATTGTAGCTTATGGAATTGAGTGGAGATGCAGAAGTAACTCGAGACTCTTGGGTTCAAGAAGAGGCCCGATCAAGCTAACAATGGTCGTTCTTCTACTGGACAACATATGGGGGGATCGATCCCTTCCTTAGTGCATGCAAAAAATCGTGTACATATGATAATTTAAATTATTTAAATTTATTTATTATATAGTCTTATATTATTAAATATTATTCTGATACATAAATTAACTATTTCGTACATATGATGATAAGAAGGTGAAGGAGGGTAGCCATCCCTTGAAAGTTGATTTTGTCGAGGTCTTCGAGCACATGCATAAAGGGAATGACGGGACGTAAATGGACGATAAGGAGAGCTAGACATTTGTAAGTATTATAGTTATATTATTTTGATTTTTATTATACTATATAATTTGAACATATAAGGATAGTTAAAAAAACCTTAGGATGGTCTAAAAATGATAGATTATTTGAAAATAACTTAGGATATTAAAACATGGATGTGCATGTTGCATTTCAGTCTCTATAGACTAAGGTATCCTTTCGAGCCACCCAAGATGAGGTGGACAAGAGTGTCAAGCAGTCTGCATATGTGCCCTAGCATGTTAAAGATAATGACCTTTAACTGAAGGTTGTTTGTGGGAGAGGGAACACTACAAGAAAAATATCATTTTATGACGGGTAAAAACCGTCATATATGACAATTTATGACGATTTTTTTGAAGCAGGCAACCGTCATGAACACGGGTGTTATAAAAGTTTAGAAAAACCGTTATAAATGACTTACACTTATATGACACCTTTTATAAAAAAACGAGATAATTAAGTCAATTATATATAACACTAAATTTGAAAACGACATTAATGTTATCATTATATATAACATATCTATCCGAAAGCGTTATGACTAAGTTATATATACATAACGCTTGTTAAAATGATCTGGTTCTGGAACTATTCATAAAACGTTCATGAAACATTATAAAAAGAACTTATACATAACACTTTCTAACGTTATGTTCTGGTTATTTACATACATATATATCACCTGTCAATGCTTATAATTCAATACATTATAAAAAGCATATTAATTTCTTGAGACAACAAAAATATGAAATTTAACTAATATCTGAAACATTTCATTAAAAATATCCAAATATCACATAATCTTAATTACATTTCAAAACATATCACTCTTTTTTCAACTTTTGTTTCACCAACATATCATCATTACATTTAAAATCCAAAAATATATACATATTTCCCTTTTAGAACAGTCGGCCTCAAAACATTAAAACATTGCATTCACCAACACCAAATAGTGACATCCCTTCAAAAGCCAACATTGTATATCCTTCAAAAGTCAACACTGTACCCTACAAATAAAGGTATTACAAGGAGAGGAAATAAGAAGATTTTTTTTTTAGTGTCTATAGAGGCATAATGAATCAAATTAACAGGAAGATAAACATAAAATTCATTCACACAAGTTACTTTCAGGATGTCATTAAGGGAAGCGTTTGTCTCTTGGTTTTTAAACTCATACCACATTTTTAGCACTTCAAATTAATAACTGCATGATGTCTTAGAACAATCAAATTACCAACCTAAAACTTGCAGGAAAGCATCGGATATCTTATTAAAGTAAAAGAAAACAGTTTATTTTGCCTTTCAAATAACAGATGAACCACGCAAATGCACATGACATTACAGAAAGATGATTTTGATACATATGAAGGAAAAGCTTACCGTTGTTTGCTCATGTGGAAGAAAACATATTTCTGCTGCCTTTGTTTAGACAATCCTTGGCCAAATGGGTCACTCCACCACATATCTTATAGTAACCACCCTAAAAGCAATAATATAATGTTAACATCAATACATTTGTTAAGCCTTCCAAGTTGATCTAGAGAAATTAGAGAATCAACTCTCTATGATCATGGCAATAATAGTGATTTTTCAGCACTTGAGAACATTATAATGATGAAATAACTACATACTAGTCCTCACATGCAACACATAAAATGAGAAGAAGCCTATAGGCAAGTAAAGAGGCATCCAGATTCCAGATTCCAGACTAAAGTAGGCAACACATAAAATGAGAAGAAGCCTACAGACAACACATCCAGGCAAGTAGGCAACATAGCCTCCAAAGTATCAAGTATGAAAACATAATTAAATATTAAATAATAAATATACATACTATAATGGGCTCAGAGATCAGAGATGGATCACCACATGATAATGAAGAAAGTTACCGCCAACAGGAAAGTAAAGAGGCATCCAGATTCCAGACTAAAGTAGGCAACACATAAAATGAGAAGAAGTCTACAGGCTACAAACAGCACATCAAGGCAAGCAGGCAACACAGCCTCCAAAGTATCAAGTATGAAAACAAAATTAAATAGTAAATATATATACTATAATGGGCTAAGAGATCAGAGATGGATCACCACATCATAGTGAAGAAAGTTACTGCCTACAGGCAAGTAAAGAGGCATCCAGATTCCAAATTCCAGTAGACAACACATAAAATGAGAAGAAGCACATCTAGGCAAGTAGGCAACATAGCCTCCAAAGTCCAAACTCCAAAGTATCAACTATGAAAACAAAGCAACATAGTTAAAAGAAGAAGCCTATAGACAACATAGCCAACACTCAAGGCAAAACTATAAAAGTCCAAAGTATCTCATCAACGCCCATAAATCATAATAGTTATATATATATATAATTTATATTAATGCAAGTATCAATATTTCAGACTGAACAGAGCTCAGAATAGGGACTGGACTGCACTGCAGTCACTGAACAGAGCTCACAATAGGGACTGCACAATAGGCATTAACTGCACAATCGATTTTACCTGAGTTATCTCTACTGCTAAGTGCTATGCATGACTGCATCACAAGCAAAATGAAAAAAAAAAACATATGCATGATACCAAAAAAAGTTAGGATTCTAAGAAACATAGTAAAAAAAGGCTCACTTGTACATTCTTCAGTATCAAGGCTGCAAATGTGAAGTGGCAGTTATTTAATTTTCTGATAGCATAATTAAACAAATATGTTATGTGTTTGATTGAAGATACAGTTTGAAAAAAGGAAATTCAGCTAGAAATCTCTCAACATAAGTTAATATTTTTGCTTCCATTCAACCAAAACGATATGGAAATTCATCAAAGACCTCAGATGACTAGTATCAATATATTACTCCCTTTTATCGGGTAGGATTTGGGTAGAAATCTCCCAACATGATATATAAAACAAAAAATGTAGAAAAACATTAAGTCCGTGACAACATGCACTTAACCAGGAATGTATAGCTTTAAAAGTTGGCATGCTCTCAAGCTGCTGTAACAGAGCCTCAAGCAAAAAAGAAAAATAAATAGTGTAGGGCTATAATGATTGAATTTTGATCAAATTTCTCTCGTAGGATTATCAAAGTCATGTAGGAGGACATTAAAGGCTCTGATCTCTATTTAATGATATGCAACTAAAAATAGTAGCCTCAACATTATATTAAAGGCGTTTCATTCACCAAGGAAGAGTTAACTATAGTACGCAACAAGTCTACAAACAATTTGTACTGAATAAACCTACAATAGTATATATTCAGACGAATTGAAAAGTAGATACTGTATGTTACAAGTAGACCTTCAAAAAAAATTCAAGTATCAAATTCTTGAACAATGTCGGTTGCAATGCAAAATTATAGGATGAAGAATGCATCAGTGTTCTGTTATTATCCTATCATTCAACCAATTCAATTTTGAACACAAACATCAAGCAATTTGGGCAAAAACTTTATGTTTTGTTAAACTTGCTAATCATGAGAACTCAATTGGTGCCACTTACCCATCACATCGTTTCGGACAGTCGCTGTGACAGTCCAAAGTGTGTGTCGTGTTGGTGATATGGACCCCGTGTCGTGTACGTGCAACTAGATCATAGAAAACACAGAACATTTCAATTTCTGTAAAATTCTAGAACAAGAAAATATAATGTTTTTGCATATAAATCCCTTAAATCTTTGTTACTTTTACATAAGCGCTCTAATTTTCTTATTTACTTAGAAGTTCCCTTAAATACACTAGGACACGACGGGAAAAAAAAGGGTACCATGTCTGTCTTGACGCGTCCGTTTGGTGTCGTGTTTGTGTCCATGAAACATGGAAGCCTCTAGAAGATTAGAACGAGTTGAGAAGGGAGAGCTTACGAAGAAGCCGATAGGGGCACTCCTCGAGAACGGCGTCGGCGCCCGTAGCGGCGCCGGATGAGGGGAGCTCGTCAGCGACGTCAAAGCAGGGGGCGAGTTTCTCGGACATGATGAGCCTCTTGTAGTCGACGTCGGACGCCTTCCTCTGGATCCTTTGCGGAACAGTCAGCCGCTCCTCCACCGGTCGGCGCCGGCGCCCGCCACACATCTTGTTCTCCATCGCCCCCCTCTTCTCATCTAGGGTTAACTCTCGGAAGGAGGAAGAAGGAAGTGGCATTCTTCTTCTTTTTCATCTAGGGTTAGGGTTTAGGGAGGGTTAGGGTTTGGGATTTGGAAAGAGACGGAAGGGTATTTGGGGTTCTTTTGCAGGAGATGAGGAGAAGAAATGATGGGTTGGGGTTTGGGATTCGGAAAGAGGAAGAGAAAGAGGAGGCGTTTGGTGATGGTGTCTGCGGAAGATGAGTATGACGAGAAGAGAGAGAGAGAGAGAGGGGTTTTTTACTGGGTCAAAAATTTTTGGAGCGGAACCAAAAAGAGAGCGGGCTAAGGCAGAGGAATTTTTTTTGGGGAACCTTTTACAACGGTCCCATACAAAAGCATTATAAAAGTATGTACTATATATAACGTTTATAGATTAAAAAAAATATTATAATAGACAAAATATTCCTCCAAACTGTTATATTATGTGCGGTTATGGAAATTCTGTAATGTTTATAAACGAACCGTTGTAACAAACTCTTTTGAAACGTTATTATAGGGTCTTTTCTTGTAGTGAAGGGTGGACGTATATGTGGCACCGCCTTTTTGGGAACATAGTGTGTTTCAAACCTCCTTCCACTTCTTCTTCCTCTTCTCCAACTATTTTTGATCCATCTTAACACATGTAGTTACCACTATTTGGTTAAAGGCCGATAAGAAGATGAAGGTGTATATGTAGACAATAATAGATATGTTGAATTTAGTTGATCATGGTGCCCCTGCTATACCTGATACTCCCGCTACCCCCTGTACACTTGAAACTCATGCTGCCCTTCTTGTACCTGCTACTCCTTTCCCTACTTACCCTGGCATGATCAAGCCGGTTGCGAGGAACTTCTATTCGCTTCCACCAGATGTCATGTCCCATTTCCATGGCCCGCTACTACCATCAGAGCAGTAGCAATAGTTATTTTAATTTATGGTATATTTATACTTATATTTTTTAACTTTTGGCTGTATTTGTATTTTTATGATAATTCTATGACAGTTTGTGCCATATGTCCAGCTATTGTTTTGTGCTGTTGAAGATCTGATTGGATACAAATTCTACGACATGTTGCACTGGGTCTCGTATGTTATATTTTGATTATATTTTTATGTTTCTAGTAAGCGTTTAGAATCACTAAAAGTATGATTGGACAAAATTTCTACGACAGTTGTGTCAGGTGTTAAATATTATAAATATTTATATAGGGTTTCGAACATATTTTTAATTATATTTCCCAATTTTTGTGCACTAAGCAACGAACGGGCAACGAAAGCTGACATAAAGGTACATCACCTATCCATCTCTGAGAGGAGTATTAAAATATGAAAATGGCATACTAGAAACACGTTGGCATCACAGATTAGTCGGTTTCAGTAAAAAAATAATGATGTCATTTTGTTGTCACCAGGGCATAGCCAAGTCATGTACCTCGCTTGGTTGTCGCTTTTTTGTCGGTAAACATTCGTCGCGCTCTCATCGATGGGTAGTTGAAACAACGACGATGTGGCAACACACTTTTGATAGTAACGTGCAAATTGTCGACCCCATTTTTATCGCTGATCCTTCGCTATTTGGGAATAACAACAAATCATCGACGTCTTTGGACATCGCTATACCTTCATATTTTTCTACTGAATACTTAATTATGTCCAACAAAATAATTCCCACAAGCTTGCTCGAGATTTTGTTTCTTACTGTGTGGAACAATTATTGCAATAAATAGGGACAAAAATAGGATCTATTGGTGAGAGAGACCAAAATTTAAACACTTTTTTGGGCAAAAGTTATGGGAAGTTAATATTTAGTACATCAAAAAAATTTCAAAATAGTGGAGTACTTAATCAACATTTTCAAAAGTAAGAGACTAATACATTATAATATTTAGATTTTTTCCTTCAAATTTACAGTGTAACTTATACAAAGGGCAAATCGGGCCATACTTATGATTCGTCCTTAATAAGGACAAAAAATTAAGCATTTTTTAAGTAATCTTTTTTTCCTTATATGATTTAATGCACTAATCTTAATATAACAATAGCTTGAGTTATGACCAGGTCGGGATGAATTCTCAATCACACATTTTATAACATGATTTGTTTTGGCTCTCAGTCAAGGTTCATGTAACTTTGATCGCATGTCTAGTTTATGAGTACCAAGAGATCTTGTCAAGAACATGAATCTTGTGATCTTGAGCTGCGAATAGTTTCAAGATTAATTCTCAATGGCATGTTCTTCATGGAATAATTTGTCATAGAGTTCGCATGTTAGGAACGAAGTGAGATCCAGGCCAAAATTGATCAATGAGGTATGATATTGGACTTGGCCCATATGAGTTTAAAAAATCTCTTTTTACCATATCTTGATCACTCAACCAGATGCGAGATACAATATCCACCTTAGCTCGTGTATGAATGAGCCTTAGTAACCAGGAGATCCAACATACTATATCCAACAATATTCACCTTAGCTTATATTCGGGCACCCATATAATCCCTCCAAACATATATGATCCTTATAGGAGCTAACTTGGGATGACTTTACTCCACCTAACCTTGGATCAAGATAACACTCACTACAAAAATAAGTCAAATTAGTGATCCTGAAAAATGTCGCTAATTTATAAAAATATGTTGCTAAATTAATTTACCGACGTCCATGTGTGGCCGCGTAATCCTTAGTCGTTAATGACAGAAACGTCGTTATTCGTCACTGCAACGATGTCTTGTAGCAACGATGGCACGTCGCTAAATTATTTATTATTAGCAACACTTAGCGTCTTGACGTCACCACTTTAGCGATGTACTTTTGTGTCGCTACACGTCATCAATTTAGCGACTAATTTAGCTACATTTTGCTACAACAATACTGACATGACAAAATTTTCCATGTCAGCATTTTAGCGACGTTTAACGACCACTTAGCAACATCTCTGATATGGTTAGCGATGCCATGATACATGTTAGCGATGTATACTGCACGTCGTTGTTCATTGCTGAGCGTCGGTAATATGTAAAAAATTAAAAAAAATTGTTTCTAGTTTACAAAAAATTTGCCTATAGTTCATCATATATCACATTTCATAAAAATAGACCCGGAACAACCCTCCGTTGAATTTTCTAGGTTCGTCGGCCCCTTCAGTGGAACACTCAACAGTCAATACTGGTAAATTCACATGTGGTGAAACTTCGATCGAAGTTTATCCATATTGGACTTGGCCCATATAACTTAAAATCCCTAATTAAGTCATGGGCTATCCCAATTATCTATACATCATCCTCCCAATTTCTATCGAGGGACTAAACTTTATAACCAAGTTCCTTGTTACGATCTTGAGTGCTCAACTGGATGCAAGGGCGACGCTGGCCCTGGACAGATTGGATGATGACCCAGAGCCCAAAGACTAAAAGGGCACTAACATAAAAGTATCTAATAAGGGTGTACTATTGGCCATCATTAACTTAAAAGAGTTATGGTGTAGTTGTTATCATGTTAGACTTATATACTTGAGGTCCTTAGTTTAATTACTTAATTTCTTTTCTTCACATTATGTATGGGGACCCCTTTTCGGGAATTCGCATCATACCCGCATGATCTCAGGGCTGGTCCTGACCGGAAGGATGCAAGATACAACCCAACAAATCATATTAAGATAAAAAATCTTTGTGGTCGATCTTGAGTTACGAATATATTCAGATCATTTCTTATTGGCATGTTCTTTATGGCTTAATTTGTCATAGATTTGTCCTCAGGATTCATGTCGATCTATTTAACAATATATCCTTCCATGATCCTATAATGTGTTTCTTGTGATCTTAGATTATCAATCCCTAAAGTATACCTATTAAACTGTCATCATGTCGTAATCTTGGTCTGGCATTCTTATGTCATTTAACAACAAATAGTTGCCTAGCTACTTATCCAAACAATCCTTAGAGTATATTATAGAAGCATGGAAAATATCTCGGCCCACTCAGCCCAAACCACATTGGGCCATGCGACTGAAGCGAAACCAGAATCCTTATGCAGCTTGACGGTTTTTTGTGACTCTCCGGATGGACCCTCCTCTATCCACCAAGTATCACAACAGTTGGTGCTCCAATGCACTTCGTACCCCGTGCAAGTATAGTGCCTACATCATCATTGCCACTTTCTTGACAATCGACAACAGAACAGTGCTATAAGTACATCTCCTCGGCAACTTCCCATATGGCTGGTCTCTCTTGCGACACAGGACTTCCTGCGACACAGTTCCCAGAAGCTCCTATGCGGCCAGATATCCTGTGGTAAAACTCCTCAAAAGGCCTATCACGAGGCTAAGTCTCCACATCATCAGTGTTCCAATTGGCAGACGGTTCGTGCCACATGTCAAGCTAACCAGATCCTATAATTAACGACTAAAAAAGATTAATTTTACGTTTATGGTGTGTGCATCATAACCACCCCATTCAGATGAGAAATTCTCTCCAAATTATGGAATGTGCCTCGTATCAATATGATCGAACCACCGGATTTAAATCTCCTATTTATGGTATGTGCATTATAACCACCCCATTCAACAACAGATTATCCTTTATTACCGTATATGATACGTGTCATCCCTGATTGAGCCATACGATCTAGCCATAACTAATGGCTGTTATAGCCCAGGATCCTTAAAATTGCATCTCCGGAATCTTTGTAGCGGATCTTGTCCCAATTAGCGCCTTGTGTCATTATGATCGGGCATCACTGCTAATCAGCTATATAGCTGTAGCAACCCAGATTGCGGATACCCCTCCAGATATGGTTCTACTGCATCACTACTTCATGAGTAGTTTGTCCGTTGAAGACGACTATAAATAGAGGCACCTGCCATTAAGCACAGAAATACAGAAAGTAGGAGACAACACAGAAAACAACAAACGTAGAGCATATCAAGAAGGCCATCGCCTGTCGATCGTCAATGGAATAAAGGAGCCACTACCGCGCTCGATCTCCACCGTCATACTTTCCCAAATCTCATACTTGTACTAGCAAACCCTCGTTCTTAGGGTTTTGTTATACTTTTTGTTGTATTCCAATAAAGGCAAAAGTTTGTTCAACTTTTCTTCCCTTTTATATCTGCGATGGCAACAAATCTAGTGACTCTGCTTGGGACTGCCTTCTTCTCTGACGAAAAATATATGACACAATCAGACACGACGATGATGGGATCCTTCCAGAAAATACTGGTCGTCCACTCCGACCAGCAAGCCTTTGAAGACATGCTCTCTGGGGATTCAAACCCCTTTCCTAGGCTAACGAAGCCTAGGAAGACCCACAAGGTTTGGATGGCCAAGGCCGATGTGTCACCCCCATCGACTGCGAAGGATGTGTTCCCGACTTCTGTTGATGAAGCCCCACATCTGTCTCCTCTGTGTCCTGCCCCTGTTTCTACAAATGGGAAGAACAAAACCCGACGCCCGAGTCCCGACAAAGAAAAACAATACGATGCTGGGGACATAGCGGCTCAAGCTCCTTCCAGGCCATTATGGCCTCTCATTGCTGAAAAGACCAGTACTGCCTCCCAGCCTGTATGCTAGTAGACGACGTGGAGACGTACCACGCCTAAATCAGGGCGTGCGTGTGGCAATGCTCCCCAAGCTACTCCTGGTGATGTCTAGCAATGACGTACCAAAGAAGGAAAGAGAGATATGTATTCCAAAAAATCTTTCGAGACTGCGGACCCAGGTGTCAATACCCTGGGCATGAAGAAGATATGGACTTTTTATACTATGCCCCTATAATCACTAGTACGAGGAAGTCTGTAGAAGCCTAAAAAGAACACTCAGCACCTTGCGCTACTCATAAGAAGCGCCAGCTTTCATATCATCAAGTGGCGCCAGACATTAGATGGTTCCAGACATCAAGTGGCGCTACCCGCCACGTGAACATCTTCTCGGAGAAGCTAAACAGTTATTATCATGACTAACAATACGTCAATCGAGAAAAATCTATTTGAATCTTGAGTGCGTGACGCTTGAGTAGATTTTGTCAGACATGTCAGATCCGCTATAAATGATGAACAGTTGTCTTGTGCCATCTGCAGTTGGCGCGAGATGACCATTAGTATTATATTAATCAGTGAAACACTAAATAGCAGTTAGCGCCTAGCGCCATGTCATGACCCGCATCCACTGTGAGGGCACGAGTACGTAATAGCGCCCAGCCTACGTCGCAGTGTCGGCGGTAGAACGCTGTTCTAAGTCTCTAACTAACCATCAACTTATGCAGTATATAATGTACTCATCATGATCAACTCCGAACGGAGGACAAGTATAAGATATAGTGTAACTCAAACACAGTCTAAGCATGATAAGATAACACAGAAATATAACTAAGAAATTGAAGACAACAATAACTACTGAGATAAAACAACATCTCGAACAATCTCAAATACATCTCAAGTCTCAATTCTATACAACAAGCTCTATGAAAACAGATGCCAATCTACTAAACTAAATCCTGATCACTCCTGAGTGTCGGGGCCAAAGGTAGCTAACCCGTCTCCTGGTCCGTAATATGTAGGGCTTGTGTCCTCAGGGCAATCATCTGTAAAATTTTCAACAGGTCCAATCAGGACAGGAACGGGCACAATCTCATCTAGAAAACCTAGGTAAATGACACAGAACTATACAGCAGTTATAGACAGTTGTATTGATAAATATGGCAGTTTATATTAAGGTGATGGTAAGAAAGACAGATAAAGTGCAAGGAAAGAAATAACTAAACAAGAGAAGAATCATAGCAATGAAGACTGTAAAAATAGAACTAGCTGAACCTGGGTAATATGATATAAAGTCCAGACAGCAATGTAGATAAGTGTAACTCCAATGTAAGTCCAGTACAAGGTGAATCTAATACAAGATGAATCCAGTAAGGGACGATTCCAGTTATAGTGATCAATGATTCCAGGATGAGTCCAGCCTAGACTCTAACAGTGTATTTTAAAATATCGAGATCGACATGTAAACGGCTGTAGGTAATACGGCACATCACACACCTGGCCGGGTGTGAGATGGCTATCATTCTAGAAGATTTTAGTAGATTCCAGTTGGGAGATTCCAGATTGGGGTATGTCAACATGTCTTACTCAAGTATTTTCGTTCCCAGCAAGTGAATCCAGAAATCCGACACAATAATTCAAGATGAGTCCAGCCAAAATATAATAATACCGGTAAATGATTCCAGTAGGTGATTCCAGTAATAGAAGCCAGAAATGATGATACCAGTAATAGAGGCCAGAAAATAAATGTGTGTCGTATACATGAATCCAGAATATCCATATGTGTTGTAACAGAGAATCGCATACAACTAACTAGAACTGAAGTACAGTAATTGACAAGTAAATGAGAGAACTATCAGAGAATATACTCGCCTGATACTCTGAAAAGAGTAGTATAATATCAGATGTCTGCACCGGAGTCACAATGTCCTAAATAGAACAGTACAGGTTATAATATTAAAAATAAGGTAAATAAAGTTTATGATGCATCTACATGATTTTTAGGCCAATCTAGGTCAAAATCAACTCTAAGTCAAACCTGGTCAATTGTCTAGGTCAAACTAGGTCCAAGTCAAACTTGGGTCAACCATAGTCAATTACACTAGTCAAACTAGGTCAACTAGGCCCCCTAGTCCAATCAAGTCTTACTAGGCCTAACCAAGTCTAGACTAGCATCCAAGCACAATCACAAGGTTACATAGCAACACATATTCATATATATGCATATACCATATATATATATATTTTTTTCTAGACTAGCATCCAAGCACAATCACAAGGTTACAAAGCAACACATATTCATATATATTCATATATATGCATATACCATATATATATATATATATATATATATATATATATATATATATATATATATATATATATATATATATATATATAGATATATATGGTATATATATATATATATATATATATATATATATATATATATATATATATATATATATATATATATATATATATATATATATATATATATATATATATATATATATATGTATATATATATGCACACATAGGCTAAGGTATTTATACATGCATTCATACATATATGGGTGTGATAGGTTTAGGGATTAAAGCTAGTGTACAACATATTTAATGTAGTGAAGTAGGCATGCATATAGAGGGGGTTAAGGTGTCAACATGGCTGTGGAGTTAGGTGTCAATGTGTAACATGTATTCAAATAGGGCTAATTAGTGTAGTAGGAAGGGTGTTGTGTGTCTAGTGAACAACTGGTAGGGTGTATGTGATAGGTTGCATATGTGTGTAATAAATATGGGACTGTCCTCATATTGTGTGAGTGTGTATAGTGACTGGAATTCAGTAAATGCATTGCAATTCCAGGTAACCCAAATCAACATCCCAATAATCCCCCCACAAACACATGTTAAACACTATCAATTTGTCATTAACTGGAAATTGAAATCAGTTCAGCCAACCATATGGATACAACCTAAAACCCAAATCAGTGTCAATGTGCAGAGGGTCAAGTGTGTACCTGTGTGTGTGGTGTATGAAAAACAGTGTAAAAGAACTGTTCTCAGGTTGACGTTCTCAAAAATCTGAATTTCAAGTGACAGTTGGGTTAATCAATGCAATGTGGATAGAACATGTGAATTATATACATAGATGTTCAAGGTTCTAAACATCAATGGAAGAAGTCTGATACATTATGGTATCTGAACAGTTAAGCAATAATTGGACAGGACATAAATGGGTATTGGGATTAAGTATGGAAAGAGGGGGGTCTGAAATTGTATTGTTCAGTGAAGACTGAACACAAGGCTCAACCCTCATCAAGGATTAAACCCAAGTAATAAGTGGGGCTGTTAGCATTAACATAGGTATGATATTAAATACAAGGGAATGAACATAAGTTATCTAAAACTGATACATGGGTAAGGGCTACTACAGATACTTCCTGTACCTGCCTCTACCCTCATGGACAGACATATGATACCTAGGGTGGACTAATAATGTTTCTAAGGTCTGAACATTAAAGTCTAGACAAGGGAGGACTGACTAGGGGCTGTTCTTAAGTGCAGAGATGTAGGACAGACCCCATGGACAGAACAAATTCAGAATGCTAGTTGAAACCAACTAGAAACCCAATGAAAATGCCAATTCGAATCAAATCATCTATACTCCAATCAACCTGAACTAAATGAACATTAAAGAACAAGGAATAACTGAGAATAACATCTCTTCACTGTTCTCAGGTTTTTAATGAAGTGACATAAATGAAATGTATTAGAGAATCAAAGAGGTGTTAACAAGTGTCAAGGTAGCAGATCATGGTGTCAAGTGGCTGTGTCAGCAAGTGTCAAGGTGTGTGTCCAGTGAGTGTCACAGAGAAATGTGTGTGGAGCTAGACTTGGTCATGAAGGCTATGCAATCTCAGGAATTCCCTGTTTCAGAGTACACTAGAACCTAATTTCGAATCCAAAAACTTGAAACCTAACATTCATTTATATAAACCAGTCATGTGAATCTATGATACATCATCCAATGAACATTCATTCACAGAATTTAACAATTGAAACTGATGATAACTCTGGAAACCATAAACTGGATCAAGTATCAGAAGTTCATGAATTTGCAACCGAAACCAAAATCAATCATGAAATCCTTAAGCTCAGCTTGTAAACTAAATCCTAGGTATGTAAACATGTCTCACATTATTAAATGAAACCTAATTTACATATTTTAACAGTCAATTCAACAATTAAACCATTTAATAACTAAACTCTGTAAGGAAACAGAAAAAAATAGAAACACGTATCAGAGAATTATAGGAACCTAAATTGACATTCGAATATACCATAAAATCCCATTCAGTCATACCCCAAGGTTAGACACGCGTGTTCGTGTCAAGTGGGGGTGTTCTCGTGTCCAAACAATGGACACGAAGTGTCCTAATCGTGCAAAATAGGTTGTGTCAGTCTGTGTGCACAGACAGGCTCGTGCAGCCGTGTCAAGCTCTCGTGGACACGACTCACTACACTAGACACCTCGTGCACATGTCTAAGTGTTCGTCAGGACTAGGAGAGTGTGTCCCACAGCCTGTACAGTGTCCACGTGGATCATGTCGCGTGCACGAGACGCGTATCCGACGCAATTCTCGTATTTGTGCAGTCTGGGCAAGGTTCAGTGCGAGTGAGATTTCTCACTAACCACTCAACGAAACCCGACCAAATTTTGTGAGCATCGTGTTAGACACTAGACGCACGTGTCCACCAAAAATCAGGCCTTGAGAGGCCGTGTCGTGTCCTGTGTCGAGCCCGTACAGCAGGGGACTGCACGGGCACAGGGCTGTGTCCTGTGCGTACGTGCGTGTCCAAATTTGGACACGAAGGGTGTCAAAAATTGGGACAACAAATCAGGAAATTAAACCTAATATGTAAGGCTACAAATTTGATCAATTAGTTTTGAAAATAAACAATATTGAATTCACTCAAGCATTTCATCAAACACCTTAAATAACACTTAGAAACGTGTCCGATACGGAAACCAAACGAACACGAAATCCACCCAAATTTTAGGGACACCTAGGGGACTCCTAGATCTAGCCCTACATGCAAAGAAAACCAAAATTTAAATCAATTTAAAGGGTTTTACCTATATGTGAAAAAAGCTTAGAAAAGCTTCAAATGGGGGATTCCTCCTCTTGATAGCAAAAGTTCCAAATCGACCCAAAGCTGGGATTAAACCCCAAATCAGAAAATAGGAGAGTATTAGGTTCTAATGCAAGAAACTAGGATTAAAAAGGAATTAAAATGGATTTATGGGAATTTTTGGAAGGGGGACAAATACCTTTCTTTTCCAATGTTGAAATGAATAAAGAAAGAGGCAAGCCCTAGAGAATAAGTGTTTATATAGGGTGGGGATCCCTATGACTGGTCATAAAGGAAGGAATTAGGGTTCACTAAAATGGCCCATGGGCTTAAGTCATGATCAAACAATCATTAAGCCATAAGTCATTTCAGTTAAACCATAAGCCATGACTTAATTTCACTAAACCAAATCCTCTCATTCTAAAATTAGTTTCTAATGACTAAAAGTAGATTAACCTAAGTTAGACTAGGGTCACCATGGCTAGGGTTAGCTTCTAGGCTAGTTCACTAGGTCTCAACAAGTCAAGTCAACCTAGAATTCACCAATTCAATAAATCATCAAATAATTCAAATAAGTCAAAATAACCAAATTATCCCTAGGCTAAAAATGATAATTAAATATCTTATTGACATGGTTAGGCTCTAGGTCATACAGTTACTAGGGTTTCACTAGCAGTACGTCAAAATTACAAGTCATGACTTAAAGCAGTTTTTAAATAGTTTAAAAAAATTATTAAAATCACCAAAAAACATTATGTGATTTAAATACAAATAAATGATAATAATAAATACAAAATTTCAAAAATACCCTCATTCCAGAAACTGGGTGTTACAATCCTACCCCCCTAGAAAAATTTCGTCCTCGAAATTAAAATGATCGCACCCCTACTAGGCCAAACCCCCAATCAAGGTCAAGAGATAATCATGCAAACATATTCTTACTGGTCGTGATTCCACAGTCTCGAACAGGGTAGCTACGCTATCTATCAATCATAAGCAATATCCTGGCAGGTACTAAGGGAATCACACAGGAAAGTGGGGAGGAAGAATGAGAAGGACAAACCTGCTAACCCATCACCTGCAGCGTCGGTCTCCTCGACCGCCATCGCAAAAGCTCAACCCCTCTGGTGCGGAGCTACATGTGGCCTAGCTTCCTCAAAAGGAGGTACAAAGGGGCAGTCTACCATCCTATATGAAACTGGTAAAGACAACTAGGAATTAATTATGAAGGATTACCATTCCAAAGATGATCAAATCGAAAGTTTAAGCCACGAGTGTCAATAGCATTGAAATCCAATAATACAATATATAAAAGAGGATTTAATCCCGGCATGATCTAAGTTGATCAATTTCAGGATATATCAAAGTTTGGGCAAGATGGAGAACGAGGCCATTAAAGTCTGAGCACGAGTATCCAAGATTTGATATCCTTGTCACAATTGAATTAATTCAATTGAATAAGATCCCAAACACTGGATGATAAGGAGGATGACCCGGTCAACTGGTCACGATCAAAGAATTGGAATTTAAAGGATGATGCAAGAATATATATAAATAAGTCAATTTCTTCCTTGGATAGGGAAACTAAACATGATACTTCAGTGCCTTTTCTTTATGAAATATGTGAAAGGCAAAACAATAAAGAGTTTAAGACGATGCTATTAAGTACAATACGTGGTTCATAGGCGATGGAAATAATTCCAAAGAGAATTGCCAAAGCTGTCGTGGATGAGACCTAGGGCAAATTTAACTATGTCTCCCTCCACATAGAATAACATATGAAAAGCAAACCAAAGTGCAATAGGTTGATCAGACCATCATGCACCGGTTCTGATTAGACAATATATTAATGGGTGCTAGCCCCCAATAAAATATGTCATGATCAAGCTCGAATAAGATAAGCTTGCAAAACTGCTGCTAAATTAGCAACATAAGATAGACAAAATATAAGTAAGGATAACGATGAAGGAAGTTAATAGTCTAAGATCCTTTAAACATCAAGGAGTGAGGGTGAATCAAAACAAGAGGAAAAGGATTTTCAAATCGAAGTTCATAATGAGATTCTCAAGGGTCATCCCAGGAATCTTCTCAAGTAGTCCTAACTGTGATTGAGTACCTCTCCGTTAAACCCTATCTCTCAATCCTATCGCAGGCTCACAGCAGTAAAACTAAGTCGCCGTACTACCACGATATCGCACTAATGTGACTCTCGACCTGCATGGGCCACCACTAAAAATGTGTCACGACCCGCACCCACTGTGAGGGCACGAGTACGTAACATCGCCCAGCCTACGCCGCAGTGTCGGCGGTAGAACACTGTTCTAAGTCTCTAACTAACCATCAACTCATGCAGTATATAATGTACTCATCATGATCAACTCCGAACGGAGGACAAGTATAAGATATGGTGTAACTCAAACATAGTCTAAGCACGATAAGATAACACAGAAATATAACTAAGAAATTGAAGACAACAATAACTACTGAGATAAAACAACATCTCGAACAATCTCAAATACATCTCAAGTCTCAATTCTATACAACAAGCTCTAAATAAAAACAGATGCCAATCTACTAAACTAAATCTCGATCACTCCTGAGTGTCGGGGCCAAAGGTAGCTAACCCGTCTCCTAGTCCGTAATATGTAGGGCATATGTCCTCAGGGCAATCATCTGTAAAATTTTCAACAGGTCCAGTCAGGACAGGAACGAGCACAATCTCATCTAGAAAACCCAAGTAAATGACAGAGAACTATACAGCAGTTATAGACAGTTGTATTGATGAATATGGCAGTTTATATTCAGGTGATGGTAAGAAAGACAGATAAAGTGCAAGGAAAGAAATAACTAAACAAGAGAAGAATCATAGCAATGAAGACTGTAAAAATAGAACTAGCTGAACCAGGGTAATATGATATAAAGTCCAGACAACAATGTAGACAAGTGTAACTCCAATGTAAGTCCAGTACAAGGTGAATCTAATACAAGATGAATCTAGTAAGGGACGATTCCAGTTATAGTGATCAATGATTCCAGGGTGAGTCCAGCCTATACTCTAACAATATGTTTTAAAATACCGAGATCGACATGTAAACGGCTGTAGGTAATACGGCACATCACACACCTGGCCGGGTGTGAGATGGCTATCATTCTAGAAGATTTTAGTAGATTCCAGTTGGGAGATTCCAGATTGGGGTATGTCTACATGTCTTACTCAAGTATTTCTCCTCCCAGCAAGTGAATCCAGAAATCCGACACAATGATTCAAGATGAGTCCAGCCAAAACATAATGATACCAGTAAATGATTCCAGCAAATGATTCCAGTAGGTGATTATAGTAATAGAAGCCAGAAATGATGATACCAGTAATAGAGGCCAGAAAATAAATGTGTGTCGTATACATGAATCCAAAATATCCATATGTGTTGTAACAGAGAATCGTATATAACTAACTAGAACTAAAGTACTGTAATTGACAAGTAAATGAGAGAACTATCAGAGAATGTACTCGCCTGATACTCTGAAAAGAGTATTATAATATCAGATGTCTGCACCGGAGTCACAATGTCCTAAATAGAGCAGTACATGTTATAATGTATTAAAAATAAGGTAAATGAAGTTTATGATACGTCTACATGATTTCTAGGCCAATCTAGGTCAAAATCAACTCTAAGTCAAACCTGGTCAACTGTCTAGGTCAAACTAGGTCCAAGTCAAACTTGGGTCAACCATAGTCAATTATACTAGTCAAACTAGGTCAACTAGGCCAACCCTAGTCCAATCAAGTCTCACTAGGCCTAACCAAGTCTAGACTAGCATCCAAGCACAATCACAAGGTTACAAAGCAACACATATTAATATATATGCATATACCATATATATATAATATATATATATATATATATATATATATATTTTTTATATAATATATATATATATTATATATATATATATATATACACATAGGCTAAGGTATTTATACATGCATTCATACATATATGGGTGTGATAGGTTTAGGGATTAAAGCTAGTGTACAACATATTTAATGTAGTGAAGTCGGCATGCATATAGAGGGGGTTAAGGTGTCAACATGGCAGTGGAGTTAGGTGTCAATGTGTAACATGTATTCAAGTAGGAAAAATTAGTATAGTAGGAAGGGTGTTGTGTGTCTAGTGAACAACAGGTAGGGTGTATGTGATAGGTTGCATATGTGTGTAATGAATATAGGACTGTCCTCATATTGTGTGAGTGTGTATAGTGACTGGAATTCAGTGAATGCATTACAATTCCAGTTAACCCAAATCAATATCCCAATAATCCCCCACAAACACATGTTAAACACTATCAATTTGTCATTAACTGGAAATTGAAATCAGTTCAGCCAACCATATGGATACAACCTAAAACCCAAATCAGTGTCAATGTGTAGAGGGTCAAGTGTGTACCTGTGTGTGTGGTGTATGAAAAATAGTGTAAAAGAACTGTTCTCAGGTTGAAGTTCTCAGAAATCTAAATTTCAAGTGACAGTTGGGTCAATCAATGCAATATGGATAGAACATGTGAATTATATACGTAGATGTTCAAGGTTCTAAACATCAATGGAAGAAGTCTGATACATTATGGTATCTGAACAGTTAAGCAATAATTGGACAGGACATAAATGGGTATTGGGATTAAGTATGGAAAGAGGGAGGGGTCTGAAATTCTATTGTTCAGTGAAGACTGAACACAAGGCTCAACCCTCATCAAGGATTAAACCCAAGTAATAAGTGGAGCTGTTAGCATTAACATAGGTCTGATATTAAATGCAAGGAAATGAACATAAGTTATCTAAAACTGATACATGGGTAAGGGCTACTACAGATACTTCCTGTACCTGCGTCTACCCTCATGGACAGACATATGATACCCAGGGTGGACTAATAATGTTCCTAAGGTCTGAACATTAAAGTCTAGGCAAGGGAGGACTTACTAGGGGCTGTTCTTAAGTGTGGAGATGTAGGACGGACCCGATGGACATACCAAATTCAGAATGCCAGTTGAAACCAACTTTAAACCCAATGAAAATGCCAATTCGAATCAAATCATCTATACTCCAATCAACCTGAACTAAATGAACATAAAAGAATAAGGAATAACTGAGAATAGCATCCCTTCACTGTTCTCAGGTTTTTAATGAAGTGACAGAAATGAAATATATTAGAGAATCAAAGAGGCGTTAACAAGTATCAAGGTAGCAGATCATGGTGTCAAGTGGCTGTGTCAGCAAGTGTCAAGGTGTGTGTCCATTAAGTGTCACTGAGAAATGTGTGTGGAGCTTGACTTGGTCATGAAGGCTATGCAATCTCAGGAATTCCCTGTTTCAGAGTACACTAGAACCTAATTTCGAATCCAAAAACTTGAAACCTAACATTCATTTATATAAACCAGTCATGTGAATCTATGATACATCATCCAATGAACATTCATTCACAGAATTTAACAATTGAAACTGATGATAACTCTGGAAACCATAAACTGGATCCAGTATCAGAAGTTCATGAATTTGCAACCGAAACCAAAATCAATCTTGAAATCCTTAAGCTCAGCTTGTAAACTAAATCCCAGGTATATAAACATGTCTCAAATTATTAAATGAAACCTAATTTACATATTTTAACAGTCAATTCAACAATTAACTTAAACCATAAGCCATGACTTAATTTCACTAAACCAAATCCTCTCATTCTAAAATTAGTTTCTAATGACTAATAGTAGGTTAACCTAAGTTAGACTAGGGTCACCATGGCTAGGGTTAGCTTTTAGGCTAGTTCACTAGCTCTCAACAAGTCAAGTCAACCTAGAATTCACCAATTCAATAAATCATCAAATAATTCAAATAAGTCAAAATAACCAAATTACCCCTAGGCTAAAAATGATAATTAAATATCCTATTGACATGGTTAGGCTCTAGGTCATACAGTCACTAGGGTTTCACTAGCAGCACGTCAAAATCACATGTCATGACTTAAAGCAGTTTTTAAATAGTTTTAAAAAATTATTAAAATCACCAAAAATCATAATGTGATTTAAATACAAATAAATAATAATAATAAATACAAAATTTCAAAAATACCCTCATTCCAGAAACTGGGTGTTACACGCCACTCAGCAAGTAGTGCCTGGCGCCACCCAACAGTGGGCGCCATTTGATCAAATCATCCTGAAACAGTTAGATTACATGGCACACATGCCACTAATATCGAAGAACGTGTACTTGACACTGCCCATAAACAAGTGCATATCAATCATAGCATGCCATACATCCAAGAAGTTAAACTAACCGTTCGTGCCAAGGGGTGAATGATGTGCCACTTGCAGCGTGCGCCAATCAGGATAACTACTTAACTGTTATCTCTAGAACTCTATAAATAGAGTTTTAAAATCACTTGCAAAACATCACTAATGATCATAATCTCCTGAGCACTTGCTGCAACACTCTCCAAAGGCTTTGTTCTTCGACATCGCATCGTCCAAGGAATAAAGTGATCGTCTTCTGATCAGATTCTTATAGTTGTACTTTCCCAGAAATCAATTATACTCTTGTACTATTTTGTTAGTTTGTAATCAAACTTTTATTTTTGCAAATAAAATGGCGACTCTGCTAGAGACGACTTTTTCCTCTGACGAGAAAGTGACAACTTAATGCGATATTGCGTTGATCGGAGCGACGCATAAGACATTGGTCGTAAAAGTCGACCAAACTGCCTATGAAGCAATGATTGGTGCAAAGGGTGCCAAACGTGCCATTGTTGCTGCCAAGAACAAGCCGTACGCCATCTGGACTCCAAAGTCCTTCAGTGCACCAATCACTGCTGCTGCGCCAGTCATAGAAAAAAGCTCTGTTGCCACTTCTCTCTCCTCACCAATTCTAAAATTGGTAGACAACACTCAAGCCAATGCTCAAGCGCCAATCAGGGGACAACACCGCCAGGACACTCCTTCTTCCTCGCCAGTTCTAAATTCAGTAGAGGGTGCGCCATCCAATGCCCAGACACCAATCAGGGGACAGCGTCGCTAGGCCACTCTATCTTCCTCTCCAGTTCTAAACTCGGTGGAGGGTGCGCCAGCCAACGCTCAGGTGCCAATCAGGGACATCGCTGCCAGGCCACTCCTTCTTTCTCTCCAGTTCTAAACTTAGTGGATAAATTACTAACTTCTGCCCCTGTACAGAACAAAAAAAGCGCCTATGGCCTTTCCTTATCATTCCCCAGTCCTAAACTTGGTGGAAAATGCATCTGATTGTGCCCCTATGCTAGTCAATGCAAGAATGCTTCTGAGTAGAGAGCCTAATCCTCTTTGTAAAGACAATCAAATCAATACCAAGAGACTTGATTCTGCTCGAAGTCCATCTTCTGCTGCTCAACTGTGTTGCACCAAGCGTACTGAAAAATGGTGTACAGAACAATAGGGCATCCTGCCTACTCCTCATGACCAGTGCCAGTCAAGCCAAAGCCAAGATCCGCCCACCCTGCATATTTCAAGAACAAAGCAGGATAAATTGAAAGTGTCTCAGACAAATAGTCACGTGGCGCACAACCCTGGCATGCGTACCTACCTTAACCAACACAGAACAAT
Organism: Iris pallida; assembly: GCA_029216955.1. Lineage (NCBI taxonomy): Eukaryota > Viridiplantae > Streptophyta > Magnoliopsida > Asparagales > Iridaceae > Iris > Iris pallida. Next base: position 358,757 of record JANAVB010011000.1, on the reverse strand, counting down.
ATCAAGCATGCATCAAGAACAACTTGTGCCACCTGCCAAGTTGCGCACATGGAGAGTTTCTCAAATCAAGAATCCTCTAACATATTCCAATGAAGTCATTACTTCTCTGTACACGAAGGGAACAAGGCACTTCAAGAACCAGAATCATATTCCTAACATCAATAGGAATATGTACCTCCGACTTCTCCTTATCCTGTCACTGTGGGACGGTATATTCGTCTACATTATTATCATGTACTGTAGACTTTCGATTATCATAAGTGTATTTTCCTGTTTCCCATATGATTATCTCTCTTGCAGTTATTTCATTGATTATTTTCTGTGGATATGAGATCATATTTAGGTCATAGACTGCTTGCATGCTAGGATACCCAACAAGATTGACAGCCACGATTGTCGTATAACGTCTTCATACCTTATATGGTGTAGCTGGCCTACGCCCGTCCCTGTATTCCGGTACTGGGGCGTGACAAGTTCTCTATGGAGTATATAAATAGTTCACAACCTAGATGGACATGGACAATCTATTGGAAATATTGTAGTGTAATCTGGTATTAGTATATCTTGACTATAGGTTTACACCAGTACACTTTATGTGTATTGAATAGGACCACTTGAGGTTGTTCTCTTTGTACTGACTACATAAGTGAACAAACACCTCTGTTATTATGGATGCTTGTGCTCTTAATCCGGATATAATAACAGACATGTATATGCAGTGTGCATTACTTTGACTCATGAAAGAGTGAGATTCATTATGGGTCAACAACCTCTATGATTTGGGTAAATAACATTGTATGTATGATGGGTTGTTGATTATAAATGGAATCCATGTTCCGATACATCGGGTTGATGATCTCCCCTTAAGGAGCTCATAAGGAATGTCATGTAAACCCTGTAGGTGGATTATATCCGATATGACAAATAAAGTTGAACGGTACTACTTAAGGATAAAAGATGTCGAATCAATATAGTTGTCAGTAACTTAATTTAATCGATGGACATTCGATATCTTAACATGGGGAGCCAAACGAGCATATAATAAAAGGAGCCCAGAAACATAATTTGGGAGTAGGAAGGTAGTACAACAATAGCTCATTAGTAGACCGAGCTATTGTTAAGGGACCTGGATTGTGTGTTCGGGCTGAACACGGGATATCCAGATCCGTTAGGAGGTCTAACCCTAATTTCTCCTCATGGTCCCTGCCGTAGCCTATATATATCCTCTATTCTCTGGTCTCCAAATGATTGATCAGAAATCTGAAGCTTTCTCTAAATTCGTGATTCATGAAAGGAGAGAAAGAGAGGGCTGCCAAGGAGAAGAAAAGGTTGGGAGATCGTCGCCTATATGACGTCCAACTCGAAGAAGGAATACGTGCAAAAGATCTTAGGGTCGTCCGTTCGAGATTGCCAGGAACTACTTGTCTTCTTCCTACCGCAGGTATAATTCGTGAATCCAACTTTCCACCTATGAAGGGGTAGAATACGTATTAAATCTGTTTAACTTTCTATCGATCATTATGCACACCGAAGTAAGGGTCCTGGGAATCCCCAGTTCCATCAACTGGGGCTCCGGTCACTATCATCCTGGTGATCACCACTTTCAACTTGATCTTCTTTGGCCATTAGATCCTTGGCCAGTACTTGAACGGGAGTTTCATTCAGACCAGGATCAGAAGCTGCATCAATTGTGTCCTCCTCGATTGGATCAATACCAAGATCACAATCTAGCAATGTCACGACCTGGTTCCCAAGATGACTCGAGGCACGTAACACTTCTCCCCAGGCTACGCAAATGTACAATGAGTACCGAATTGTACTATGCGATTGTCGCCTGTAAGGTCCGGGATAGGCATAGATATAAGGCATAATCACAGAATTCCACAATGAGATAACATTCATTTACCCAAAAATATTACATACTTGGTCTAGAATTCATCAAAACACATATTATACATATTTGATTCACTGTCTTCAAACACATAATTGATTCATTGTCTTCAACACATCATTTACATAATTGAAAATGTTCTCAAAATGAAACTACATTCCATCCGTTCCACATCATTCATAGAGATCATTCTCAGTGTACGCCTGATCCATATCTTGATCTTCTTCAGTCCCTAGTGAACAAAACTAGGTCGTCAATACGACGAGCAAGACCTCAGTCCAAGGATAAGTATGAATACGTAATAATAAGACAAGTGAACAAGATTTAGTATCTAGAGCAATTAAACTCATACCTTGATATTAGTCAAAAGTAAGTGATTCTCAATTAATGTCGCAAGGACACGACAAGATCTTTCTAGACCTAAATACAATTTAGAAAAACTTTCTGGATCACACACACTCGCCTAGCATCTCAACAATAACCCCATTTGCCCGGGATCAGGCTCGTACAAAACGGGTTGGTGCTTAGATTCTTCAGCCGTCTGTACTATCACATATTGATGTGATTGCAAGCAAGATAACATCATGAGTGGTTTCCGAATCATCTGGGTCGAATCATCGCATCATGTGTTATAACAAGAAGTTCGTATGACTTGGACTTTTCCAAGAATATCGAACCCATTCATTAGAGAGCTGAGCTGAACTCAGGGCCTGGATATCTAATGAATTAATAAGTATTCTGAGCTGAAAACTCAGGGTAATGTGCAAATGGATAGCTGAGCTGAAACTCAGGGCCTGGATGTACAATTACGATCAAGAAAGTGAGCTAAGCCTCACCCCGGATATTCGCACGGCCGCACGAACACCGTATCGGGGACTGATCAGTACGAAAATAAAAAATAATATTGCTAAGAAGTCAGCCAGGTGTGATCCAACGGTTTGTCTCCCAAACCCCATGCAGCCTATTCTAAACATTTAGACTTCAGAGAACTATTTCCTAAACGGGAGTCCTAGAAGCCAAGTCGCATTCAAATATTAGTTTCATCTTTTCCGAAACTAAAGTAGTCCGAGAAATATTGGAACCAAGGTAAAATTCCAAGATGTCCAAATGGACATGATTCCAAGAATCCCTTCGATATTATAGGTCGAAGATGGATGGTTCAAATGGTCTAGAACTTGAGTCAAAATATCCAAGAAGTCCGAATTGTCGGAAAATAGACTAACTCTGGAAATTCTCAAAAATTTCGGCAGAGTCTCCTTTGTATTTACTGACCCGGAAACATTCCAGAACATATAAATACAAAGAAATAATAATTGGACACGTCGACCCCTTCGGTGGAGCAACCCTCAACACCAGCAACACGCAAATATAATACCAGGCACGCCGACCCCTTCGGTGGAGCAACTCTCAACACCGGCCCCGCAATTTATAATAAAGCTATGCACATAAAGTAGCTTTCTCACCGTGGCGAGCAAGCAAGCAATAGGAATAAAATTTTAGCATTTGCCCTTCTTCTAAAACACTCTTCCAAGCTCAAGCAAACTTAATTTAGTAAGTAAAGAATATATTGTAGGCCTAATGTTAGTTGTTTTACAAAACAAAGCACAAAATCTTAACTAGTAATGATATAGTGGACTTCTTGAGTGTACAAGATAGTCTTTTCACTTGAAAAGTTAACTAGTATGTTAACCTATTGGTCCGGTATCTATTAAATATCAATTCCAACTATGTGTCTATGACAAAGTGGTCATTTTAAGCATAAATGAATTTCTGGACAGATTTGCATATTATGCTAAAAATAGTTGACAATAACTCCTATCACATAATAATTTAACTCATGCATTATTGTACCGAATCCTAACTTCTTGAAAGAGCAAAAATGAGGTTTCTATGCATAATCACTAATGAACAAGTTATCTAATTTCAATTTTAACATGCCCAATGCTATTACATTCTAAAAACTAACTTTTAGGGGCACAAAATAGTTATTTTTGACTTAAAAGTTCATAATTGAAGTTACCTTAAAGAACTGGTATCAATAAATACATATTTAACTATGAAATCACACTAATTATGTTAAATATATATAATTTCAAATCTGGACAGATTTGAATTAAGATAAAAATAATGGATAAAACTCATAATTTCTCATTTTAGAGTTATTTAGAAGTACTCTCATGAAAACAACAATGTTGGGCTATTTATTTCATGAATTGAGTATGTATGTATGTGCAAATATATGTATTTAACCTTGTACGGAAAAAAAATCAACATTCACAATTTATCCTATGTTGAAGTGTCCAACATTTGTCCAAATCATACTTAAGGGTATATATTTATTCATAACACTTACTACCAAGTTATCCTTAAAAATATATATATATATATATATATATATATATATATATATATATATATATATATATATATATATATATATATATATATATATATATATATATATATATATATTCAGATTATACATAGAATATTCATGCCAATACAAGAACAATTAAAATGAACATAAAAAAATATGAGAGGTGGAAGGAGAGAGGGCTTGCCTTGCTCTTAGAGTGTGCTTCCTAGAGGAGAGTTTCTTCAAAATCCAAACTCAGAATCCTAGGGCACACAAATGAATTTGGGTTAAAACTTGAACCCTAGAAATGAATTTGAAATCCAAAATGGAGCGAAATTGGAGAACAAGGGGAGAAGAAGAAGAAGAAGAAGAAAAAAAAGGGGGGGTGTGCGGTCGGTCGGCCGGCAGGCGGGCGGCAGTGCCGGCGGGAGCACAACAACCGCACAGCAGCCGCGGCAACCGCAGTAGCAGTAGCGGCATAAGCAGCAGCTGCAGCATCAATAAAAAGAAAAAAAAAGAAGGAAAAAGAATGGAAGAAGAATAAGAATTAAGAGGAATAAGAAGAATAGAAAGAGAGGGAGAGGAGAGATTACCAGGACTTGGAGAAGGGAAAGAATGGATTTCTCTCCATTACTCCGATGAATAAAATGAAGGGATGGTAAGAGAAATGACTAATTTGCCCTTTGGGCTTAGTCATGAGGGGGAGGGGGTTTAGCCACATGGCCTTCCCATCATGCATGGGTGCCACAAACCCTTCTATGAAAAAAATGCAAAAATAAATTTTGCATGAGGGGCATTTTGAATTTTTTTGACTTATTAATTTACACTATATATATATTTTTTTGAGAAATAATTATAGGAAAATAACTTTTTTGAATGGTTGAAAATAATTAAAAATTCCAAAAATAAAATAAATTAAGGTTATGACACTCTACCCACCTTAATTAAATTCCGTCCCCGAAATTTAAAGATAAGAGAGGTAGAAAAGGATAGGTTGCTAAGTACCTTAATTATCAAAGAGGTAGGGGTACAGTTGCCGTATCTCATCTTTCCTTTTCCAAGTAGATTCTTCCGGTGAGTCCTTGTTCCAAGATACTCGAACTAAGGAGATGGTCTTGTTCTTAAGAATCTTCTGCCTTCGATCCAGGATCCCTACCGGCTTCTGTTCAATACGGAGAGTTGGGCCAACTGTGATTTCTGAATGATCCAGTATGTGACTGGGATCTGGCACATACTTCCGCAGTTGAGATACATGGAAGACGTCGTGAACTCCTTCGAGAGATGGTGGCAAGGCCAATCGATAAGACACGTCGCCAACTCGATCCAGGACGTCGAATGGACCTATAAACCTTGGGCTTAACTTCCCTCTGGTTCCAAACCTGATAGTTCCTTTAGTTGGTGAGATCTTCAGAAATACGTGATCACCATGTTTGAAGTTCAAGATTCTTCGATGCTTGTCTGCCCACATCTTGTGCCTGTCCTGTGCAGCTTGAAGATGACTTCTGATAGCCTTGACTATGTCTACTGTCTGAGTGACCAATTCAGGCCCCAGAAGTTGTCGTTCTCCGACGTCACCCCAACATATAGGTGATCTGCACTTCCTCCCATATAGTGCTTCAAATTGTGCCATCTTGATGCTGGCCTGATAACTGTTGTTATAAGAGAATTCTACCAGATGCAGATGGTCATCCCATGATCCCTGGAAATCTAGAGAGCACGCTCTCAACATGTCTTCTAAAATTTGTATCATCCTTTCTGACTGTCCATCAGTCTGTGGGTGATATGCTGAACTGAACTTCAGACGACTGCCAAGACTATCTTGCAAGCTTCCCCAAAACTTGGAGGTGAACCGAGTATCCCTGTCTGAGACGATACTTACCGGCGCCCCATAGTGGCTAACAACTTCCCTCATGTACATATTCGCTAGATGCTCCATAGATTGTCCAACTCGGAATGGTAGAAATCTCGTGGACTTTGTAAGCCTATCCACTATCACCCAGATGGCGTTGTTACCCTTCTGTATTCTTGGGAGTCCTGATACAAAATCTATTGTAATATGCTCCCACTTCCATTCAGGTACTGGTAGTGGTTGCAGTAGTCCAGCAGTCCGTTGGTGCTCAGCTTTCACTTTTTGGCACACTAAATATTTCGAGACAAATTTAGCTATCTCCAGCTTTATTCCATACCACCAAAAGTTTTGTCTCAGATCCTGGTACATCTTCGTACTCCCAGGATGAATGGAGTACTGAGAACTATGTGCTTCAATCATTAGCTCAGTCCAGAGTTCTCCAAATGGTACACATAAACGACTCTCGAAACTCAAGGATCCATCAGAATGCTTCGTCAATCCAGTTTGTACCCCAGCTTCAGTTTGACACCACAGTCTTTGCAGCTTCACATCCTTCTTCTGTGCTTCCTTAATTCTCTCTACTAAGGATGGTTGAACTTGTAAACTTTCCCAAATTCCATCTGTAACTGGGCATATCACTTCAATCCCCATTTTTTTGAGATCATCCAATATCTCCTTGGACGTGTTCATAAAGAAAGCCTCAGGCCTCCTACTAAGAGCATCTGCCACTCTGTTGGCCTTGCCTGGATGATACTCCAACTCTATATCAAAATCCTTAAGCAGCTCGAGCCATCTACGTTGCCTCATATTAAGCTCCTTTTGGTTGAACACATATTTCAAACTTTTATGATCTGTGTAAATCTTGATCTGTTCACCATACAAGTAATGCCTCTACAGTTTCAGTACAAACACAACAGCTGCTAATTCCAGATCATGTGTTGGATAGTTCCTCTCATGAACCTTCAACTGCCGCGAAGCATAAGCGATAACCCTTCCGTGCTGTATCAGTACACAGCCCAAACCCTTACCAGAAGCATCACTGTAAATCTCGTAACCTCCTGATCCTGAGGGTAGAGATAGTACTGGTGCTGTGACAAGTCTTTCCTTTAATTCCTCAAATGCCGTTTGACATTTATCAGTCCAAACAAATTTCTCATTTTTCCGAGTCAATCTAGTAAGCGGCTCAACTATTCTGGAAAAGTTCTCCACAAATCTTCTATAGTATCCAGCTAAACCAACAAAACTTCAAACTTCAGCTACATTTTTGGGAGTAGGCCATGATTTAACTGCTTCTATCTTCTTAGGATCTACTGTAATGCCTTCTCCACTAACTATGTGTCCCAAGAAAGGAATTTTTTAACCAAAATTTGCATTTACTCAACTTCCCATACAGCTTCTCCTGTCGTAGAGTCTCAAGTACTATCCTTAAATGTTCTTCGTGCTCCTCCTCATTCTTCGAGTAGATCAATATGTTATCAATGAATACGATCACAAATTTATCCAGATATTGATAGAATATCCTATTCATCAAATCCATGAATATGGCCGAAGCATTTGTCAATCCAAAAGGCATGACTTGGAACTCATAATGTCCATTTCTAGTTCTAAAAGCAGTCTTTGGTATGTCTTCTTTCTTAATCTTCACTTGATGATAGCCTGATCTGAGATCTATTTTGGAAAATACAGTTGCTCCTCCAAGTTGATTGAATAATTCGTCGATCCTAGGGAGTGGATATTTGTTCTTGATTGTCAGTTCATTCGGTGCTCTATAATCTATCACCAATCTCAAGCTTCCATCCTTTTTCTTTACAAATAGAACAGGCGCTCCCCACGAAGAAATACTAGGCCTGATAAACTCCTTAGCTAGCAATTCCTTGATTTGTTTATTTAATTCTGCTAGTTCTTCCTTATTCATTGGATATATCTTCTTAGCAATTGGGGCTGCTCCAGGAATTAGATCAATGCTAAATTCAACTACCCTATCTGGTGGCAATCCGGGTAATTCATCAGGAAATACATCCTTAAACTCATCTACAACCCTTGGCCATTCCTCTATTACTTGGTTCATGAGACTCCTAAGTTCAAACCTCTCTAACTCTTCTTTGTCAAACTCCTTCTGGGCTCTAACAAATTCATGCAACTTCCTACTAGGTAAGGAAAATTGAACTTTTCCTTGACCACAATCAATGATTGCTGAGGTTGCTATTAACCAATCTATTCCAAATACTATATCATAGTTGTCCATGGGAAAGACTAATAGTCTAGTTCGGAAGCTTGCTCCTCCCATTTTGATTGGACAGTTTCTACAAATTCGAATCACTTCTACTACACCATTGCCCGTAAGAATTTTCAATTTTCTAACTAGAGGTTGAGTCTCAATATTATACTCAGTTAAGAATGATGCAGATATGAAGGAATGAGTAGCTCCAGAATCAAACTATACTGATACAGGGCTAGAAGAAGCGAGTATAGTACCTGTCACCACGTCTCCCGCAATTCCAGCTTCATTGTTATCCATCATAAAGGCTTGGCCGTGATTCTTCTTCTTTCTGTTGTTGTGATTCTGATTAGCCTTTTGAGCTTGATGGAATTGATGCGCCTGTGGTGCCAATGCCGGTCTCTGCTGATATCCTGTAGGGGCATGACCTTGTGCTTGTGGTGCTGCTGCAGCATTAAACCTGGGCTCATTGCTTTGAAAGAAAGGCCTTTGTTGAAATCCCTGGTTTGAAGCTCTTGGTCCCTGTGTATTATTCTGTGCTACAGATCTTCTATTGTTCTGGGGACATTAGTTCAACCGGTAGTTGGAGGATCCACACTTCAGGCACTTTCCTTGAAGTCTTCTGCAGTTATTCTTTGTATGCCCGGACTTCCCGCAGTATGAACAGCTTAGCATGACTCTATTCTGCTCATGCTGAGCACGCTTCTGTTGTCCTTGTCCCGAGGTCCTTCTTTGAGGTGAGCCGGTCTCCAGACTCCGCTTTTGTCCTGCAGCCTTTGAGTTGTTCTTATCATTTTGCATCCTTTCTCGGTCTCTTGCAGCTTCGACCACTTCTGCGTAAGTCTGACATTTGTAGGGGCAACCTTCATCTTCAGCTTATCGTCCAGCCCTTCTATGAATCGGACCACCTTTGCCTTCTCCGTAGTCACCATGCTTGAAGCATACCGGCATAGTCTTGTGAATTCTGCCGAGTATTCATCAACAGATGTTTTATTCTGCTTCAGATGTAGGAATCTCCTTTCCAGCTCCAACTTGGCACTTGGAGGAAAGAATCTCTCTTCAAATTCTTCCTTAAATTTCTCCCATGATACAATCTCATCTAATTCCTCCGGGTGTAAGGAGCTCCACCAGATATCGACAACGTCCTTCAGTTGAATCCTTACAAGAGATACTATGTCATTTGGCGTGATCTTCGAGCCCTTCAGCAACCCTTCTGTGGTCCTAATCCACTGTGCTGCTTCCATAGGAGTTTCAGTCCCCTTGAACTCTGGGGGCTTAATCGTCCTGAAATCCGAAAGGGTCCCAGCTTTAGGAGCAGCTGCGACATCCAATCTTTCCAGTAGCTTTACAGACACAGCATGGGAAAGTTGGATTTGTTGGGTGTTGGCTGCCAAGATTTTCTGAAAACTTTCCATAGCGTATGTCGGACGCATCTCGGTGGTTTCCGTTTGCAATGTGTCGGGATTTGGTGAAGAAGACATTTCCTAAATGTTAAAGATGGGAAACTCTTAATGCAAAATTTAAAGGAGAATCTTAAAGAACTTAATTGCTAAAGGAGATAAAGGCAATCACAATTAAGATAGTTAAAGCCAGAAGAAGCATATTTCATTCATTCACGAAACAGGATTACAATATGCTTCACAAGGAAGTCCTTACGACTTTTATACTCTAACCCTATACAAAACTATATACATCTGTTGTAATTTCCAAAATATTATACAACAGACAAAAATTTCCCCTCTACACCTCCACAACATATCTTTCTACACATACATATACATATATCTGCTGATCCGTCAAAATGTTGTACATCAGACAAAAAGCTATCCCATTTCCCAGTTATCCTGACTAACCCCTAGTTAACTTCAGGTAAGTGATCTCCAAAATCTTATCGTAGGGGTTGATCTCTTCCCACTCGCTGATGGTCCCATCATACCCATAAGTAAAGGGAGAGGGACCGTCCTTCGCAAGGAAGAATATCAAACGTAGTTCCTTCTCATAATAAACTTCTGCTCCATCTTCAATGTCCCGGATCTTGGGAGGCAGGCGATGGAAGTAAACTCCGAATACTGGAAGTTCTGCATCATCCACCACTAGCCAGGCTTTCCGGGCGAACTGCTCGTAACCGTAGAAAGTTCTGTCACTTCTGTCCCAGAAGATGCTCGGCATAAATCGAGCCATGACCTATACCCAAAAATCCTCGAATTATAAATCTATGACAAGAAACAATGCATCATTAATGTTTAAATAAAGTTTAATCAAGATTCATATCCCAAATCCTTGTATAATCCTCGATTCTTTAATTAGGAATTCAATCTTCAATTAAAATATTTCTGTCCTGGGGTATTTCAAGTAAGTCCTTAGAATATCTAATATCTACCTATACAATCTCCTTAACCTATACACTATCCTTAAAGACTAGACCTGCATGGGCCACCAACCAAAAGAGACGTGTCACGCCCCGGTTCCCAAGATGACTCGAGGCACGTGACACTTCTCCCCAGGCTACGCAACTATACAATGAGTACCAAATTGTACCCTACGATTGTCGCCTGTAAGGTCCTGGATAGGCATAGATATAAGGCACAATCACAGAATTCCACAATGACATAACATTTATTTATCCAGAAATATTACATACTTGGTCTAGAATTCATCAAAACACATATTATACATATTTGATTCACTATCTTCAAACACATAATTGATTCATTGTCTTCAACACATAATTTACATAATTGACAATGTTCTCAAAATGAAACTACATTCCATCCGTTCTACATCATTCATAGAGATCATTCTCAGTGTACGCCTGATCCACAACTTGATCTTCTTCTATCCCTAGTGAACAAAACTAGGTCGTCAATACGACGAGCAAGCCCTCAGTCAAAGGAGAAGTATGAATACGTAATAATAAGACAAGTGAACAAGATTTAGTATCTAGAACAATTAAACTCATACCTTGATATTAGTCAAAAGTAAGTGATTCTTAATTAATGTCGCAAGGACACGACAAGATCTTTCTAGACCTAAATGCAATTTAGAGAAACTTTCTGGATCACACACACTCGCCTAGCATCTCAACAATAACCCCATTTTCTCGGGATCAGGCTCGTATAAAACGGGTTGGTGCTTAGATTCTCCAGCCGTCTGTACTATCACATATTGATGTGATTGCAAGCAAGATAACATCATGAGTGGTTTCCGAATCATCTGGGTCGAATCATCGCATCATGTGTTATAACAAAAAGTTCGTATGACTTGGACTTTTCCAAGAATATCGAACCTATTCATTAGAGAGCTGAGCTGAACTCAGGGCCTGGATATCTAATGAATTAATAAGTATTCTGAGCTGAAAACTCAGGGTAATGTGCAAATGGATAGCTGAGCTGAAACTCAGGGCCTGGATGTCCAATTGCGATCAAGAAAGTGAGCTAAGCCTCATCCCGGATATTCGCACGGCCGTACGAACACCATATCAGGGACTGATCAGTACAAAAATAAAAAATGATATTGCTAAGAAGTCAGCCGGGTGTGATCCAACGGTTTCTCTCCCAAACCCCATGCAACCTATTCTAAACATTTAGTCTTCAGAGAACTATTTCCCAAACGGGAGTCCTAGAAGCCAAGGCGCATTCAAATATTAGTTTCGTCTTTTCCGAAACTAAAGTAGTCCGAGAAATATTGGAACCTAGGTAAAATTCTAAGATGTCCAAATGGACATGATTCCAAGAATCCCTCCGATATTATAGGTCGGAGATGGATGGTTCAAATGGTCTAGAACTTGAGTCAAAATTTCCAAGAAGTCCGAATTGTCGGAAAATAGACTAACTCTGGAAATTCTCAAAATTTTCGGCAGAGTCTTCTTTGTATTTACTGACCCAGAAACATTCCAGAACATATAAATACAAAAAAATAATAAATGGGCACGCCGACCCCTTCGGTGGAGCAACCCTCAACACCGACAACACGCAAATATAATACCGGGTACGCCGACCCCTTCGATGGAGCAACTCTTAACACCGACCACGCAATTTATAATAAAGCTATGCAGATAAAGTAGCTTTCTCACCTTGGCGAGCAAGCAAGCAATAGGAATAAAATTTTAGCATTTTCCCTTCTTCTAAAACACTCTTCCAAGCTCAAGTAAACTTAATTTAGTAAGTAAAGAATATATTGTAGGCCTAATGTTAGTTTTTTTACAAAACAAAGCACAAAATCTTAACTAGTAATGATATAGTGGACTTCTTGAGTGTACAAGATAGTCTTTTCACTTGAAAAGTTAACTAGTATGTTAACCTATTGGTCCGGTATCTATTAAATATCAATTCCAACTATGTGTCTATGACAAAGTGGTCATTTTAAGCATAAATGAATTTCTGGACAGATTTGCATATTATGCTAAAAATAGTTGACAATAAACTATCACATAATAATTTAATTCATGCATTATTGTACCGAATTCTAACTTCTTGAAAGAGCAAAAATGAGGTTTCTATGAATAATCACTAATGAACAAGTTATCTAATTTTAATTTTAACATGCCCAATGCTATTACATACTAAAAACTAACTTTTAGGGGCACAAAATAGTTATTTTTGACTTAAAAGTTCATAATTGAAGTTACCTTAAAGAACCGGTATCAATAAATACATATTTAACTATGAAATCACACTAATTATGTCAAATATGTATAATTTCAAATCTGGACAGATTTGAATTAAGATAAAAATAATGGATAAAACTCATAATTTCTCATTTTAGAGTTATTTAGAAGTACTCTCATGAAAACAACAATGTTGGGCTATTTATTTCATGAATTGAGTATGTATGTATGTGCAAATATATGTATATAACCTTCTACGAAAAACATCAACATTCACAATTTATCCTATGTTGAAGTGTCCAACATTTGTCCAAATCATACTTAAGGGTATATATTTATTCATAACACTTACTACCAACTTATCCTTAAAATCAACCTCACTATTGTCATAGAATATTGGTATATATATATATATATATATATTTATATATATATATATATATATATATATATATATATATTCAGATTATACATAGAATATTCATGCCAATACAAGAACAATTAAAATAAACATAAAAAAATGTGAGAGGTGGAAGGAGAGAGGGCTTGCCTTGCTCTCAGAGTGTGCTTCCTAGAGGAGAGTTCCTCCGAAACCCAAAATCAGAATCCTAGGGCACACAAATGAATTTAGGTTAAAACTTGAACCCTAGAAATGAATTTGAAATCCAAAATGGAGAGAAATTGGAGAACAAGGGGAGAAGAAGAAGAAGAAGAAGAAAAAAGGGGGGTGTGCGGTCGGCCGGCCGGCCGGCGGGCGGCGGCGCCGGCGGCAGCGCAGCAATCGCGCAGCAGCCGCGGCAACCGCAGCAGCAGTAGCGGTATAAGCAGCAGCCGCATCATCAATAAAAAAGAAAAAAAAGAGAAGGAAAAAGAATGGAAGAAGAATAAGAATTAAGAGGAATAAAAAGAATAGAAAGAGAGGGAGAGGAGAGATTACCAGGACTTGGAGAAGGGAAAGAATGGATTTCTCTCCATTACTCCCATGAATAAAATAAAGGGATGGTAAGAGAAATGACTAATTTGCCCTTTGGGCTTAGTCATGAGGGGGGGGGGGGGGGTTTAGCCACATGGCCTTCCCATCATGCATGGGTGCCACATACCCTTCTATGAAAAAATACAAAAATAAATTTTGCATGAGGGGCATTTTGAAAAAAAATTTGACTTATTAATTTACACTATATATTTTTTTTTGAGAAATAATTATAGGAAAATAATTTTTTTGAATGGTTGAAAATAATTAAAAATACAAAAAATAAAATAAATTAAGGTTATGACAAGCAATGCTTCTATCATCCTTTAATCTTGTGAAGGTTCTTCTCTTGGAACAGAAGCTGCAAGATCCTGAGGTGTAGAAGACACTGGAGTAATTGGGGTTGGCTCACTCGTTGAAGGAGATGTCAGGCCAGCTGTAGAAAATGCCGCCAATGTTGCTGAAGACAAAGGAATGGTGAATCCTATGACCAATGGCTCTGAAACAGCAATACTAGGAGTATCTGTTGTAACCATCGAATTTGGAGCACTGGTGGCCGATGGTTCTGGAGATAAAGATATATCAATATAAATTGCCACAGGATCAACATCAAGTAACTCTTGCTGAATAGAAAGAGTAAAAACATTACCTCGTGGAGAAGAAACACCTCCGGGTGACATTGTTCTTTATTTTAGAGAAGAAGATACAGGAGAAGCTACAGTCTTCCTCTCCTTGAATTTGGTGGCCAATAGCTTTCTTCTGGCCGGATGCTTGAATAAAGGTCGAAGAGAAACAACAAAAGCCTTAGTAAAGGCAGATGATTGGGGCTGTACTTCTTCAGGAGTAGGCCGTTCTTTGTTTGTTTCCTCTTTGACACGTATACGTTCTCGTCTAAATGGTGACGGGGTCGATCTCCTAAGAAAAGTAGTCATGCCCGATGACAAGCCAACTTCTCTCTACCGTGTCTGAAGTCTGGTCCTAGATCTGGGTCTCTCAACATCTATTTTTCTTCTGTCTCATCCCTCCCTACAGCAGGAGAAGGAGGAATATCTTGAGATGACTGGGTGGCAGCCTCTACTCTTGGCTTCTTGGCAGCCTTCTTCGCGGGAGATTTCTCTTTTCGCTTCTTAAGAAGACCGCTCGGCGGATGTTGAGTTTCATCAACTAAATCCATATTTACAATGTCTAGAGGGTCCTCAGTAGGGATATTCTCTTCAGCTTCAGTCAAATCTATAGTAGCTTCATCTCCATCAAATGTTTTGCGAGTTCCGATGAAACTATCATTCATCGAACAACCCTCAAAGAAAGTGTTGGCTAAGGTATAGAAGCGTGCATATGAACTCAAGATACGCAGACTATCTTCTATGGTAGCAGAAGGTATGGTAAATAGAACCTGTGTGCCTCTTGCATTATAATATCTCAATCCACGCGCACTGTCAATCAGATGCCCAAAAAGCATTTAGACAAATAGTTGCATTTCCAACATACAACTGATCATAGCCAAACTGGCGAGCAAAGCGACTTGGCAGATATGGCTCTAAAAAGTAGTTATTCTCAAATTTGTACACTAGATGAGAAGGTCTAATTGTCAACTAATTAAAGGCCTCAGGCCAAGGGCAAGAAGCCATGGGCTCTAAATCTTGCATAGGAGCTGGAAAGTTTACATATCCAAGTGGAGGAGTACAGAAAAATCTCCAGTCTGTGCTCCTATTTAATGCTTTTCTACAATCAGACAAAGACATAACCTCCTATTTTGTCTGAGCAAATCTGCCAATAAAATTAGCTGCCAACGCTCCTCTGATCCCAAGATCAGGAACCATCAATGAAGGGTAATGCAGTAACAACCAGCAAAATAGATATGTGTAAGGCATCTCAGTTCGAGGATATCCTTTCTGGTTATTGGGTTTCTCCATCAAACTATCCATGAAACTTCGGAGTCTCGTATTCAGCCTACTAATCATGGCTGAGAGGATATCCATTTTGTATCCGAATACCAAGCGCACTACTACAAAAAGCACACTGCGATAGATTTGGTCACTAGCACCTGGAACGACAAACCATCGTAACCACAGGAAAAGAAAGCCTGTTAAAGTAGCTTCTGTAGATAAGTCGATGCCACTCTGCTTGATATAACTCTCTAGAGGAGTAATGACGTCATAATCATTCCAGGGTCGGGCCAATAATGAGTCAACTCGACCAGTCTCCTCTATCAGCCGAGAAATTATTTGAGCATCAAGTGGCTCAAAAGAGCAAGGCGTACATTCAGATTGATCTTGCACTTTGGGATCTGTCTCGTGGTCGAAGAAGTGGTAGACCAACCAATTAGAAATATAGCATGTCGCCCCAGTCTTGTATAGGTGCATGCAGGTCATAAAATGACACAACAATTCATCTAACACTGCTATCATCTGAGGATTGACTTTGGCCAAAGCCTCTAGCTCGTCCTGTGTCGGTAGATACTCATCGTAAGGGTTATCTCCCATTGGTAGACGAGAAAAAAATTGCATTTCATGGAGGGCAAAGCCTAGTTCTTCGTGAGGAGTAGCAATGGTACCAATTCTACTGTTATACCTTTCTGCTAAAGCCAAAAATAAATTGGAGTGATTTGGATTCCACAAGTAGTGGTCAGAATAGCTTCGTAAAGCCCCAGTTCTTGCAACTTTTCACGAAAGTTGTCTAAGAACCACACAGACAGACGGTTCCAACGGACAATCTCCGTATGCATTAAACCAGTTAATCTCATGCTAACATTGCAAGGATATTCTCCTTCAGATGCAACAAATATATTAGCGAGGAAAGGGATTCTGACGGGTTTCATCACAGCCGCATCGTCAGACGATATACTACTGGTCTCAAATCCCTTAAGTGGGAACTATACTGATCGGATTTGTAAAGAAAGATGTCTTTGTTGTGCTCTCCATGACGGTGACATATTTTTCCTACCCTAGCATCTTGGAAAGGAGTCAAATCCTATGACATCTTTCTTGGGTAGCTGGCATGGGTATACGGAGATAAAGATAAATTCCTTAACATCTCAGGCATGTATACCAGTGTGTCTCCTCTTACGAAAGCCCGTCGATCCTTTGTCGACTTGGGCTAAGAGTCTGCAACTACAGCCTCTCCAAAGAGGAAAGCTGGCTTCTTAAAGAGATGCGCATCTTAAGACAGAAAAGGAGTACCGTTCATCAAGCAAAGCAGAGTTCTACAATCTTGATTCTCTAGCATAGCTCTTCGAGTCTCAGGCAAATCATACTGAGGAAATGGGACATGGGATAGGTCTTCATGGTATTCAGACACTCGGAATACAGATGCCAGCTCCTCAGCATGAGGGTCTTCCCTCAAATCAACTGCAAAAGAAAAATTCAGATTTAAACTTCTGAAAAGATTGTTTTTCCTGAATAATATCCTACGCTAATCACAGATGGCGCAATACAAAAATATTGGTTTTTAGCGACGGACAATTACGTCACTAAAAACGTATTTTCCGTCGCTAAACATATTTACCGACGGATTACCGACGGAAACATGACGTCGATAAACATAACGTCGCTATAACAAAAACGTCGGTAATACGTCGCTATAGCAAAAGATTTCCGACGGAATTATCGACGAAATATAGCGACAGAATAATAACGAATTTTAAACGTTGGTAACCACAGCGACATATTAGCGACGAACTACCGACATTTTTTAGTGAGCTAAAATACTAAATTTTTCAGAAGCTCAGCGACAGAAATTTTTGTCGCTGACTCGTTTGATACGATTTTGGTGTCAGACAGAAGCGCAGCGACGGAAATTTTCGTCGCTGAGTAGTCGCTAACATAAATTTCTTTCCAGTTTTTCGTCGCTAATCCGTCAGAAATCAGTCGCTAGCCTGGAAAATTTCTAGTTTTTCGTCGCTAATGCGTCGCTAATTCGTCGCTTGTTAGTCGCTAAACTTTTTATTTGTCCAGATTAAATTGTTCCAGCTTTGCTCAAACATGTGAATATAAATGTACATTACATTCAAATGATATACATTAAATATAACCCCAACATATAAAAAATTAACACAAGCATATCGATCAAACACGTTAAACAGTCAAATATGTTCAGTAATACATAAAGTCATCCAACAGTCGTAATATAGTACATATACAAACACGTCCAATAGTCAAATAATACAAACACGTCCAACAGTCGTAATATAGTACAAATATAGAAAATGTTCAGTAATACATAAACTCATCGATCAAAACCCTCTAAAGTTCATACAAACTCATCGTCAAATACAAAAAAAAACTCAAACTGATGGTGGAGGAGGTGGAGGAGGTAGCAGAGGCATAGCCAGCCGTCCGTATGAATATAATTGCCCAAGGACCAAAGTGATGATCCGCTGTACGTCCTGGGCAGGAATGTATGGAAGAGTCGGCGGCACGACAAGAGGCACTATAGTCGGAGGAGGAGCCGATGTAGTAGGCGCCATGGTCGGAGGAGCAGTCGTTGACGGAGGCACTGTGTTCGAAGCAGGAGCCGGTACAGTAGGGGCCTGCATTAGACCTGCTGTGCTCAAAACTCCACTCATCTGCCCTACCTGACCCTGAAGGGACACCAGAATATTTGTAATCTGTCGAAAGGTGTAGATGTCAGCAGTATCGTCGGTCTGTGGAGGTAGAGGTTGTGGAGATAGAGGAGCACTGGAATAAATGGACTGATGGGATGCCAATGATCCGGTACCGTACACACTGCCTGTCACGACCCGCACCCATTGTAGGGGCACAAGAAGTAGGTACATCCAGCCTACGCCGCAGTGTCGGCGGTAGAATGCTGTCCTAGGTCACAACATCTAACACAGTATAAAATATAACTATACAAGATATACTCTCCGAACGGAGGAACAATAAGATAGGTACAATCTCAATCACAATCTAAGGTAGAAGATACGATAAGATAGATAGATATGAATCCACAAAATGAAATACAAACAGGAGATAAGTCTAAGTGTCTAAGATAACATCTCCACAACATCCCAAATAACACAAGATCCCAAATTTATGCAATAAAGTATCCAAATGAGATAAGACAACAGAAATAAGATAAAATCTAAGCTAGCAAGCCTAAACTATGGGGGTATCATCCTCTACTGCTAGTAGATCCTGCTGGAGGTCCAGATCGTAGGTGTTGTCTAAGGCTGCTACATAGTAAGTGGTACAAAAAGCCTCGTCCTCATCCTCTGTAATATATCAACAGATCCAGTCAGGACAGAAACGAGCACGATACATCTCACGTAGTTCATATCATGTTAGAAAATATAAAACATGCAATAGAGTAAGATACATGAATAACTGAAAGAATGTACATGAAGTAAAAGAGATGATTATAATGAAAATATCTACTGTAAGAAAAGAACTATCAGTGACTAGTGATTTAGAGTACAAGATAGACATGTGAACAGCTGGATATGATTCATGGCTATACTACAATATTGATTCATGGTTACACTACTTTAGAATTATTCACATGACTATTTTTACTCCCCCATCTCCAATCAATACACAAGGATCGAGACAAGTTATATTAAGATTCATGATTTTACTGCCTCATAAATGAGAGCACGTGAAATTGATTCATGAGGACTCTGTGAACATGAGAGTACATGAATCACAAGAGTATACATAAATAGTGAAAGCATAGAGATACATGATGTAAGTAAAACACACATGACATGAAGTATCCGATGCTCCCGAGGGGGATAATATCTCATAAAAAGATCCATATAGTACGAATCCGTGTTACCAATGTAACAACATCAAGTAAAGTAATCTAGAGCAAGAATATAAGTTCTTATAAGTATAAAACGGTCAGAGAATGTACTCACCTGATATCCTAAGTATCTAGTAAGTGTAGATGTCTAGACAAAGTATATGAGTCCTATTTAGAGCAACACAGGTCACAACATGTCTAAAATGGTAATATTGAACTTTACAATGCATTATACATGATTTCTAGGTCATTCTAGACTAGAGTCAATTCTTGGTCAACTCTGGTCAACTTATGAAGTCAAACTAGGTCAACCAAGCTATTCTAGGTCTAATCCTAGTCTAACAAGTCATTCTAGACCAATCCTATATCATATAACCCATATACTAAGCCTATACAAGTCTAAACCAAAACTATATCAAATCCTATATCTATAACTTAGGCTACAAGCATACAAATTTACAATTATATATATTCGCACATTCATGTTATGCATACATATATTCATATCATGCATATAGGCTGGCATTCATCATATTCATATATTACCATACATTATATTACAATATATTCATATATCTATACATATTATATTCATTTATTCATTCATGCATTCATTCAGTCATGCCTTCAACCACATATGCATTCATGCCTATATACAATACCTTGCATTACACTACAAGTATACATTCTTACATGCATATTTTACATATCACTATATAGGGTGAGTGAACTTGTGTATAGTGTTCATGGCAAGGGTGAGTAAACATATTGCAAGTGTCAAGTGTTAATTTATAACTGTGTGTATTGTGTTAACAAAGGATTTAGTTGATATAGGTGAACAACAATAAGGGGTCACATATGAAAGGGGGTTAATGCATCACTTATGGTCACATAGCAGTATAGTTGATAGTAAAGGGGTTAAGAGAGTGAGTGTGTGTGTTATACATGCTGCAGTGGTGTGCCCAGTTTAATACAAACAGTGAACATAGCAGGAATATAAAGCAATGTGCACTCAAACCAATCCCATTTCAAAACCCAGTTTTATCTTCAACAGTACATCAATTCCAGTTTCCAATAAGAGGCAACTCAGTTTTTAATATATCAATTTCAATCTCAGTTTTAGAGTAAAGGCAGCTCAGGTTTGCATCATTTATTACATTGCCTTCAACTCAGTTTTATAGGCTCAACCAATTCTCAGTTTTTATTTGAAACTCAAATCCCAGTTAACAGTTAATTCCAGTTCAACATTTCAAAAACTAAAACAAAACCAAATCATCAACCATAACCCAAATCAAAGTGTGTATAGGTGTAGCATACATGTGCACATATTAGGTGGTGTCCACGTGTCCAATCATTAGACACGAAGTGTCCAAAATATACAAAATAGGGTGTACCAGACCCTATGTTCAGACAGGCTCATACAACCATGTCGACACGATTTGGGCACGACACAGTGTCCCGGTGTCCTCATGCTCGTGTACACATGTAGAGGGGATCTAGGGCTAGGAGTCTAGCACCCTAACACGAGTCATCGCCGTGTCTGTGCGTGACACGAATCACGTATCAGTCGAAGAAAATCGTTAGTGCCAGTATAGTAAAAAATCAGTGCACGCGCGAGAACTTTCTCGACACGACACGAAGTATCGTGAAACTTAAGGTGGGTCCTGACAGTGTCTGCCCCCACCTCTGTGCCAAGTGGCATGTGTCCACGTGGCCTACACAAAAAGAAATTGGGCTCGGGTAGCTGGGCATTCAGCGTGGCCTCGTGCAGTCGGTTCGTGTCCATTTTGGACACGAATACGATACAAAATCCAGCTCAGAGTTAGGGTTTTGTGTTCTACACATATAGGGCTATCAAAACATATACTTAGTTTCAGAATTTACAAGCAAACAATGCACTTGGGCATTTCATCAAACACCTAAGCAAGGACACTGATACGTGTCCGATACGGACACCAAACTAATTCTAATTCCTACCAAACTACACCTACAGCTAGGGGACACCTAAATGGATGCATCTATGAAAAAAACAAAAAATTAATAGGATTTAGGGCATTTACCTATTGGGAGCAAATCTCAAGAATAACTCTAAAGGAAGGTGTCCTCCTCCAAGTGCTATGGCCAAGTGAGCTCCAAACCTTAGCTAGCTAGCCTCCAAGTCCTTCTTCAATAGAAAGGGATCCCAATGCAAGGGATTAGGTTCAATTTAGGGATAATTTGGATGAATGGTGAAGATTTGGGGAAGAACACTAAACTAGGCTTAATGTGAAATAAAATGAGGCAAGCATTAATGAAGAGATATCATATAGGGGGTGTGCCTCTCTAGGCCGGCCATGTAGGGATTAGGGTTTGGGTTTTGATTCATTAGGTAGCTATGGGCTTCCCTCTTGGTAAGTTTCTAAGTTCCTTAGTAAAGGCCCATCTGTATATTCAATCCTCAAGCTAAAATATCTAACTTAACTAAATATCTAGATATTTCTAACTTAGCCATAAAGTTAACATCCTCTAACTTAGCCTCTTTGTTAGTGACTAACCCTTAGATTAGGTCAAAACTAGGTTAAGGGCTAACATGACAATTAGCAATTAATTAAATAATAAAAATTTAAATAAAATCAAATAATTCACAAATGACCAAAATACCCTCAAGGCTAAAAAGTGGTAGTGATAAATCTACCCTCCTTAAAAGAATTTTGTCCTCGAAATTGAAAGGCTAAACTGAACTGATGAGAAGGATAGACAATCATACCTTAAGGTCCAAAAAGATATGGGTATTGCTCGCGCATCTCATCCTCCCGCTCCCAGGTAGACACTCCTAGAGAATGATGCCTCCATGCGATGCGAACCAAGGGTATCACCTGGTTCCTCAGATCCTTCTTTCGTCGATCCAGAATCTCCATAGACTGCTCTGGATAGCTAAGAGTAGGTCCCACCTCAATCTTTGAGTGATCGAGTATATGGCTAGGATCTACCATATACCGTCTCAACTGCATCATATGGAATATGTTATGAACTCCTACTAATGTAGGTGGCAAGTATAGCCTGTAAGCCACGTCACTGACTCTTCCGCTGATCACGAAAGGTCCGATGAAGCACGGGCTAAGCTTTCTACCTCCACTAAAATGTATCATACCACGTGTCGGAGATATCCTCAAGAAAACTAGATCTCCAACCTAATCACAAACAAGGACTCAATTACTAATATATTCAAACATGATCAAACAAAATCACAAACAAAACAACTCCTAATTCTAATCCTATCCCAAAGCTGTACCTCAAACTCCAAAAGTTTGCGGTGGCTATCGGTCCAGTACCGATGTCTGTCCTGCGCCACACGAAGCCGATCTCTGATGAGCTTTACCTTCTCGGCTGCATCCATAACTATCTCAGGTCCTAATAAATCTCGCTCTCCAACGTTATCCCAAGACAAGGGTGTATGACATCTGCGCCCGTACAATGACTCGAATGGTGACATCTCAATGTTGGCCTGAAAACTTAGGTTGTATGCGAACTCCACTAAGTGCAGGTGATCCTCACAGGATCCTCCAAAATCCAAGACACAAGTCTGCAGCATGTCCTCGAGTGTCTGAGTAGTCCTCTCTGACTGTCCGTCCGTCTGAGGGTGGTATGCAGTACTAAACTTGAGCTGAGTGCCCAAACTAGTCTGCAGACTCCGCCAGATATGAGAAGTAAAGCGACTATTCTGATCCAAAACAATGCTCATCAGAACTCCGTATATCTTGACAATCTGCCGTATATACATCTCTGCTAGCCTCTCAGGATCAACATGGATACCTTGAGAAGTGATGACAAATCCTAAAAACTTTCCATTGGAAACCCCTAAGAAAGACTTAGTAGGGTTCATCTTTAATTGATGTTGACACATCAACTCAAATACTGTCTTCAAGTCTTGGATGTGATCATCTTTTAATCTACTTTTGACGACGATATCATCTATGTAACATTCAACAGTTTTTTGCAGATGTTCTTGAAAGATATTGCTCATGGCCCTTTGATATGTAGCGCTAGCATTTTTCAGACCAAAAGGCATAACTGTGTAGCAATAAAATCCGAGGGGTGTTCGAAAAGCAGTGTGCTTTTCATCTCCTGGATGCATCTTAATTTGGTTGTATCCTAAAAATTCGTCCATGAAAGACATACGTTCAAAACCATATGTATTGTCTATCATAATATCAGTGATCGGAAGTGGAAATTTATTTTTTGGACAAGCTGCATTGAGATCTCAAAAATCTATACAAACTCGAACTTTTCCATTCTTCTTTATGACAGGAACAATATTAACAACCCAATCTGGGTGTTGTTCTTCACGGACAAAGCCACATATGATCAACTTTTTAACTTCTGCTTCAATTATATACATCATATCCGGTCAAAAATGCCGCTGTTGTTGTTTTACAGGTTTGGTATTATGAAGAATATTAAGTTTATGGGTAGCTACTTTAGGATCCCGACCTGGCATATCCTCATTGCTCCATGCAAAGATATCGATATATTCTTTTATCAGCTTTATCAACTTTTCTTTTTCATCTTCGAAAAGATTTTTGCTGATAAATATTGGCTTTAGCATAATTTCGTCTCCAACATCAATCTGAACGATTTTATCTTCCGTAGGTGGCTGTCGCTGTTCAAACCGAAGCTCCCACTGAGTATCAATTTGTTGTACCCAAGGGTCATTTTCAAATAGTTCAGACTCATCATCGGTTTGAACCATATTAACTGAAAATACGTGCTCAGATTCAACATACTGGACTCCTTCAAAATCTGAGGATTGTGAAGAACTGGAAGAAAATTCTTCTTCCATATCTTCCTTAAACATGTGGGATGTATCGTATCCCAAACCATGACGGGTTTGTTGATAAAACGGATCACCATATAATGGTAATCGTCTACCTTTGCCCTGATTGAGACCTAACATGGTTTTCAAATCATATCCCTGTTTGCCATTGATTGTAAAAGTACAGAACAATTATCGGAGGACTGAACTTAGACTCACAATACAAACTCGCTCGTACAAAGAAAGCCTAGAGACGAAAACCTAGGTACAGCAGTCTAAGTACGATTGTTTATTTTAGATTCTGGAGGGTGATGATAGAGGCTCAGAAAAGCGACGACCGCTCTGCCTTACTTCTTGGACGATCGGTACGCAGCCTTGACTCGGGGAAGATCTGCTTGGTCGTTGACGAAGAAATGCCTTCTTGCTCTCTCTCTGATTGCTCTCCTGGCTTCTCTCTCTCTGTGTATATTCTCTCTCTGACTATGGGGGAAGTCTCTCTGTGTATACGTATTCTTCTCTGGTTTTTCTTTTTTTGTATATCTCTCTATATCTTACAAGGGAATGGCACCTTGCTATTTATAATAGTGGGATGTGATCACTAGGGTTGCCAATGATTAGCTCTTGGAGATGGCGGCGGCCTGGGGATTGATCAATCCAGGCCGTTCGTTTCTGATTGTGACGAATCAGAACCATTAAGGGTAGATTACACCAAATCCCCATTAGCAATTAATGCTGATTGGCATAAATCTTCCGTATAATGATTCTCTAATATCTGCGAATAAATCAAATTTATTCTCCTGCCGCGTACCCCAGATCATTGGGATTCGACCCGATCTTGGATTGCCATAAATCTGGAAGATTGATCGGCTGAGGACACGTATCCTGAGAGCCAATGGTGAGACTGGAACCGCATGCAGATTGGGCCGCATGAGATTTGGGCCGCATGAATTTTGGGCCGCATAAGACTTGGGACACGTATCAGGGCTGTCTGGGCAGTGGCCCCCTCCTTCAGACTTCTGAACCATATGATGAGCCGCATGAACCGCATAATGGTGTGTCTGCTTGAGCTGCATGGGCATGATCTTCTTGAGCCGCATAGGGATGATTCCACTCGAGCCGTATGGAACAGCTTCACTCTGAACCGCATAGGAAGCCTTCACTTCGAGCCGCATAAGCACACCCACGTGGCAGGGCCACGTGGCATTTTGTTGCTCTCGGGGGATCGTGTCAGAGATTTCTTTCTTTTCCCTAGAGATTCATCATCATGACAGAGTCATAATTATCTGCTTTGGTGTCAGGTCTGTCAACTTTTCAGAGGGGTCAGCCGTCAAAGCAATTAATGCAGCATGGATCGGAGGGGAGCACTGTCACGCCACATGTCTTCTGAGCCGCATGGAATACCTCCGGCCGCATAGCTCCTTATGCCGCATGACTCCCTGAGCCGCATGCGTTTTCTGAGCCGCATGGGTCTTTCTCTAGTATTTTCCATGCTTCTACAGGACCCCCTTCAAAGTTTTCAATTTGCAAAATTGAAATACTTTGAATAAGAAGCATGGCTGGATATTCTTCTGGCCGTGCATGGATATCTTGGCCGCATGGAAAGTTCTGCCGCAGGGGCGTCTCAGCCGCATGGATGGCCCAGTCACATAGAAATTTCTGCCTCCCGACCATCTGAGTCACATAGTTGCTATCAGTCGTATGGTCATTTGAACCGCATAAGCTCTTTGCCACGTCATTATGCCATGCATATGGATCTTTCTAGGACAGGATCCCAAGAGCTCAGTCTTTAAATGGCTGGTTTGGCTCAATAACCGAAGAGCTGATCGCGTTTGTACGAGGCGTCGGTCCACAGTTCTCCGTCAATAAATAGAAGGGCATTTGGACGGTCTTCTCTCTTAGACTATTCTTGACTCAGATTTTTGTCGTATTTTCTTCCTCTGATCATCAGACAACAATGGCACCCATGGCTTCTAAGGCTGTAAAGAAGGCTGTGGCGAGGAGTAAGAAATCGGCTTCGCCCTCGACTGTCGTGCCCCCCGTTCGTTTTGATGTTCATATTGCCATCGAAGGTAAGGATTAGGTAGTCGATTTGAAACCCTAGCAGAGCCTGCTTCACTGCATGCTTCATGTACACGACTTTGACGTGAACTTCTCAAACTACATGGTCCGCATACGTGTCCCATGACTGAGCCGCATGAGACTTGTCTAAAATGAGCCGCATGAATATTTCTGACTGTTTTTATTTTCTTCGTCTTTGGTTCTCGCAGTATCTCCACCGAATGTTGAGACTGCGGCGTCAGAGGAGCTGCAGCCTCCTGTCATCAGCCAGGGATCTTCCTCTGTTAAGGAGGAAGTGAAGAAAGAAGAACCTGCGCTTGAGGGGAACGGTAACTCTCCAAATATCGAGACTGTTGAGGGCGGCAGCGCTGGGAACCCTGTTTCTCCTATTCTGGATGAGGATGCTCTTCACTTGCATCCTTCATATGTGAGATGGTTGAGGGAATGGTACATGCGCTCCTGTAACTAGGATGTAGGGGCTTCTCGTGGATGTTTGTCTGTAGTCTTTTATTTTGTTTCACCTTTCTTCTTGTCTTCATGAAGAACTCTTTTGACTTGCTTGCAATTGTGTGGATGTAACCGATTTCTGAATGAATAGAATATATATAGTTGCTTCACTCTTTTGCTTTGTAATAATCCTCTTATTGGGACATTTTGCATGGACCCATTATCCCTAACGTACCCTGGTTTTGGATACGGACAACAAGTTTAAAAAGAAAGGAACCAATCATACTGACTCAGAGGTGCTGAGGACATGGTGAGCATGAGGGTTTCTTTGACGGGGGGGGGGGGAGGGGGTACATAAAATAATTCTGAGGTAATGGGGACATGGAAATTCTATGTAGGGGTGATTTGTTTTTGGCAGAAATGGGACGACTCAGAGGTGATGAGGACATGGTCATCTTGGAAATTTGTGGATCCGTTACCTTTGTTGTGCACTGGGAGTGCAGGTATTAGATCATGAGGGAGGATCTCTTGTAGGAAGAAAGTTCAGCGGTATGATTATACATGACTTTCTTTCAAAAGAGTGACCGGGATGTAAGTTCAGGGGTACCGATGGGCACATAACTCGACAATCCATGAATATTAGAATCAAAGTGTAAGTTCAGAGGTACCAGCAGGTACATGACTTAGGAATTTGGGATATGAGTTCAGCGGTACAAGAGGGTACGTGACTCGATAAGTTGGAAAATTAGGGGGTTGAGTTCAGTGGTACCAGCGGGCACATAACTCGACAATCCATGAATGTTGGAATCAAAGTATAAGTTCAGAGGTACCAGCAGGTACATGACTTGGGAATTTGGGATATGAGTTCAGCGGTACAAGAGGGTACGTGACTCGATAAGTTGGAAAATTAAGGGGTTGAGTTCAGAGGTACCAGCGGGCACATAACTCGACAATCCATGAATGTTGGAATCAAAGTGTAAGTTCAGAGGTACTAGCAGGTACATGACTTGGGAATTTAGGATATGAGTTCAGCGGTACAAGAGGGTACGTGACTCGATAAGTTAGAAAATTAGGGGGTTGAGTTCAGTGGTACCAGCGGGCACAGAACTCGAAACTCTGGAAAATATTGTTTAAACATAGTATTTCTTCAGGAACTTGCCGTTGACGGGCAACATGAGCAAGTCTCCGTTCTGCTTGGCGAGGCGGTAAGCACCATTGGAGAACACGGCCTCGATGATAAATGGGCCTTCCCATTTTGGCTGAAACTTGCCGGTGGTCTTGTGAGTCATGACCATTGGCCTCCTGACTGCCAAAACAAGATCGCCCACTTGGAATGTTCTGACTTTGACCTTTTTGTTGAAGGCTCCTGAGATGCGTGCTTGGTATAATTCGATCCTTTGCTGAGCTAGGAGGCATTTTTCATCTAAGGCCTCTAACTCTTGTAGTCGACGTCGGTAGTTATCATCCGTTGTCAATTGATAAGTGAGGGTGACTCGGAGTGAGAGAATCTGAGTCTCTAATAGGAGAACTGCCTCACTCCCGTACACCAGAGAGAATGGTGTATTCCCGGTGGCTGTTCGAACCGTGGTGCGATAAGCCCATAAGCACTCGCCGAGCTTCTCGTTCCAGTCGCGTTTGTTGGAGGAAACAAACTTCTTGAGGAGTTTGATGATTGTTTTGTTGAATGCCTCTGCTAACCCATTTGCTGCCGGGTTGTATGGTATCGAAGCGACATTCTGAATGTGGTGTTTGTCGCAGAATCGGTAGAATGCGTGGCTTATAAACTGCGGACCATTATCATAGATGATCCTTCGGGGCAGTCCAAAGCGGTAGATGACGTGGTGCTTCAGGAAGCTGATTACGTTCGAAGTCTTGACTTCGGCGAGTGGGACAGCTTCTGCCCACTTAGAGAAGTAATCAGTGATCGCAAGTATGAAGCGATGTCCTCGGAAGGAAGGTGGGGTGATTGGACCAATGATATCCATTCCCCATGCTTCGAATGGCCAGGACGCCACTGTCGGATATAGAAATTCGGATGGTTGGTGAATGAAGTCTGCGTGGACTTGGCAGGCCTTGCATTTTCGGGCATAATCTATTGCATCAGCCACCATCGTGGGCCAGTAGTAGCCCATCCGGCGAAGGCGGTCTTGCAGCTTAGGGCTAGGCTGATGGGCCCCGCAGACATCGTCATGAGCCTCTCGTACGGCTTCTTTGGCTTCTGCGTTCGACAAGCACCAAAGTAGTAATCCGTCGTAGGAGCGGCGATACAGCATTTTCGTCTCTGTATCGTAGAAGAATCTGAGAAAACGCCGTCTGATAGAAGTAGCCTCCTTCGGGTTCTCGGGCAGGATGTCGTAGACCATGAAGTCTATGAATGGTTGTCTCCAGTCTGGCGCTTCGTCGATCATCTGAGCAGAATAACTCGCTATGGCTTGAATGTTGTTCTTGGAGCAGACCAGCTCATGGCCGATTACATTGACCGAATGATGAGAGTGGTTTGGCACTGCTAGGGAAGCAGCCAGGCCTGCTTGGGCATCAGCTTCAATATTTTGGAGTCTGGGGACGTGTTCGATGAAGAATCCCTCGAATGATGAGATAATGTTGATCGCTATTTGGTGGTAGGGGATCATGTCTTCATGGCGGACTTCGTACGTCCTCCGAATCTGGTTGACGATTAATTGTGAATCGCCGTATGCTTCAAGGTATTCTACCCCCAGTTCTCTTGCGAGTTGGAGGCCAATGACCAAAGCGTTGTACTCGGCCACATTGTTAGAGCAGGGTTCCGTGAGAGAGTAGGCGCGATTGATCACTAGCCCGGTAGAAGAGACCAATACTACTCCGACTCCGACGACGATGTTTCCCTTGGGTCCGGTTCTTGAAGCGCCATCGAAGAACATCCGCCATATGTTATCGTGGGTGGTTGTATTTGAATCGGCGACCTCATCTGGGGTTTCTTCGTATATTCTGGATGATTCCGATCCTGGATGGGCCGCCAAAAAGTCTGCCAGGGCTTGACCTTTGACAGCCTTCTGCGGGACGAAGATCATATGATAGGAGGACAGCAATATCGCCCATGTAGCGAGGCGGGAGCTGAGTGCCCCTGGTTTGGTCATGAGGACCCTGAGAGGGTTGATTCGTGAGATCACATGTATGGTTTGTCCCGTGACATAGTGCCGCGTCTTTTGAATGGCGAATACCAGGGCGAGGCATTCTTTCTCCACAGCGGTGTATCGGTGTTCGGGCCCGACCATCATTCGGCTGAGATAGTAAATGGCCTGCTCGTGGCCTGCGTCGTTGTTTTGTGCCAGCAGGGCACCGAGGGAGTGTTCCATTGTTCGTACATAGAGCAGAAATGGTTTTCCAGGGACCGGGGCCACCAGGACTGGAGGATTTGATAAATATTCTTTGATGTCATCGAAAGCGCGCTGGCATTCCTCGTCCCATACGAATGAGACTCCCTTCTTCATGAGGTGGGTGAACGGTCGGCATCGCCCGGAGAGGTTGGAAATGAACCTCCTGATATAAGCTAGCCTCCCTTGGAGGTCTCTAAGTTCATGGAGATTTCTGGGGGATCCATCTCCATGATTGCCCTCGTTTTCTCGGGGTCTACATGGATACCCCGTGCAGTGATGATGAAGCCCAAGAACTTCCCGCTGGATACGCCCAAGAACGATTTTGTAGGATTTATCTTCAGATTGTGGGCTCGCATTAAGTTGAACACCGTTCTCAGGTCTTGCAGATGATCTTCCTTACGGCGACTCTTGACGGCGATGTCGTCGATATAGCATTCCACTGTCTTGCGCAAATGTTCTCTGAAAATGATACTCATGGCTCGCTGATATGTAGCGCCAGCATTCTTTAGACCGAATGGTATGACTGTGTTGTAGTATGTGCCAATCGGGGTTCGGAATGAGGTGTGCTTTTCGTCGTCAGGAGACATCTTGATTTGATTGTACCCCGAGAATCCATCCATGAATGACATACGTTCAAAGCCGCATGTATTGTCGATCATGATGTCTGTGATAGGAAGGGGAAATTCATCTTTGGGGCATGCCTCGTTCAGGTTGCGAAAGTCGATGCAGATTCGAATCTTTCCATTCTTCTTGAGGACGTGTACTATATTGGGGACCCAATCAGGATGTTGCTCTTCACGAATGAAGCCGCTGGCTATTAGCTTGTTGACTTTGGCTTCGATCGCGTCCATGACGCCTGGGCGGAAGCGTCGTTGTTGCTGCTTGACTGGCTTTGCATCTGGCCGTATATTGAGTTTGTGGAGAGCGATGTCAGGATTTAACCCCGGCATGTCTTCATAGCTCCAGACGAACACATCAATGTACTCTCTGACAAGTTCTAACAGCGACTCTCGTTCTTCGTCAGTTAGGCTTTTACTGATAAAGATCGGTTTTGGAGAAGATTTGCTGCCGAGATCCACTTGTACGACCTCATCTTCAGAAGGAGGTTCTCTCAGTTCGAACCGCTTTTCCCATTGTGCGTCTAATTGCTGGGCCCATGGCTCTAGCTCAAGGATTTCGGATATGTCTTCGTCTTCCTCGTAAGCGTCGGTGAATGCCATATTGACTGACATGACTTGTCTGAACACATCTCCGATGCTGGTATCTGAGTCAGAAGTCGG
Source organism: Iris pallida (assembly GCA_029216955.1). Classification (NCBI taxonomy): domain Eukaryota; kingdom Viridiplantae; phylum Streptophyta; class Magnoliopsida; order Asparagales; family Iridaceae; genus Iris; species Iris pallida. The sequence continues at coordinate 327,195 of JANAVB010011000.1, read as the reverse complement.
TGATCCGGTTGAATGTGACTGCCAGTCACATTCTTTATCTGAGCTTTCAGGGGTCGTAGTAGGCGTTACATACCCTAAACCGCATCGGGTTTTGTTATAGTAGTTCCGTGGTTTGCCCGCCGGGGCTGGCATCTTCAAAGGTAATCGTCGTCCAGTGCCGTAGTTCAGTCCTGGCGTTGTCTCTAGATCATACCCCTGTTTCTGCATGAGATATTTGGATTGAGGGCTATAGAGATACAGAGGCAGTCTTCCAGTATCTGACCCGAAGTTGACTTCTTCCATGGCGAGGGGATACGGGTTGTTCGTCCGGCCGAAGATAATTGGGTGGTCCCTTCCCTCGATTATTCGGTAAGCATCTTCTACTGGTGTAAGTTGGATAGCGGTGTACACATTTATCATCTGTGTATGTAGGTGAGTGTCTATACCGTGTTCCATAGCATACATTGTACATAGCTTATTGAGCTCGGTGTAGTTCAAAGATAACCCTTTATTGATGAAGTAAGGTATCTTTTCTAGAGGGATTACATCATCTGCGGAGGGAGCGTCAGTGTGGGCAGCCACATACTTGGCTAGCTCTGGTTCCTCTTCGGCTACCCCCTGTGTGAATGAAGATTGAGAGGGCATCCTAGTCAGCTTGATCTTCAGAGGTTCAACTGACGGAGCGGAGCATGGGGTTGTCGGTAGACTAGCAACCCCCAGTCTGGCACTTGATGTGGAGCGAGGGGTGGCTGGTTCGCTTGAAGTGTCAGACCTCGCATCGGGGTGACGACCTTTCTTAGGCAGGCGTATTGTCAGAGGTCTCTCGGAGGGATTAAGCTTCTCTGTTTGGGATTGACCGACTCTCGGCAATCTGATAGTAAGTGGCCCTGTCGTGGGTCTCGGTACCTGGCCGGACCTTGGCAGCCGGATTCTTAACTGCTCTTCCTGTGCCGAGAGGCTGATCGTGTCCTTACGCAGCGTGGCCGTAAGGGGTGCGGAATTGCCTGGTTTGCGAGCCTGGAGGTGGATTGTTAGAGGTTCTTCTGATCCCGTGGTTGCTTCAACATCAATTTGTTTATTTCCTCCTTCAAGGTGCCTCCTCGACTTTTCGTATAGGCAGGAGTCCGAGTAATAAGATTCGACCCCTTTGAAGGGATCGATGTCAGCAAATTCTGTCCTCACGTAGCCGTGCTTGTCGACATATTTGAAGTATTGGTGTAGCGTGAAAGGCACGATCATGTAATCGTGTATCTAAGGGCGCCCTAAAAGGATGTTGTATGAAGTGTCGGCGTCTATGACGTAGCAAGTGACTTCTGATTGGAGATCGCCAATCTGACATTTCAGACGGATCTTCCCGATTGGGTAGCTCCTGCCCGAATTGAACCCGCTGATGGCGGTGTTTGTAGGGGTCAGGCGATGCATCGGGATGCAAAGATGATGCAGTAGTCCTTTTGGAATGATGCTTATGGAAGACCCAGTGTCAATGTGCATCCGGTCCACCTTTATGTCGCCGATGTAGCCTGTGTAGTATAATGGGCGATCGTGTAGATTAGTCTTGATGAGCATGTCTTATGGAGTGAAGACGATGTTGGGCATTGCTCCCGTACAGGCACTGTCTTGGAGGTCTGCGGGCTGATTTTCTCTCGTGAGGTTGACCTGAGCCAGGTACGCATCGGCATTTTGAAGTGCATCGCTTAAAGCTGTGCGGACATCCTTCGAGAGCCTCAGGAGTTCATATAAGGACAATTTGGCCGGTGTATTGGCCAATTGCGCCAAGATGTCGAAGTTGTAGGGCCTCTCCAGCCCCTGAGATGTTTTCTTTCGGAGGAATTTGTCGAAGCGAGTCTCCTTCGGCCTAGGCTTGTCGGTCGTCGAAGGCTGAGCCGGTCCCGGAGCATCCGTGGTAGTGGGCGGATGATCATCAGTCGAGTTTTCAGCCACAGGTTGAGATTGTGCTCCGGATCGAGTAACAACGGCCGTGACTTCCTCTTCATCTGCTGAGGTGGTACGGCAGGATCTGACTTTTCCACTTTTCTATTTAGAAGATGGAGGGGACTGAGTTACCTCATGGACTAGGTCCGGATGGACCCACATGATTTCCCCTCGCGATGTGGTGAGGGGTACTAGACCAGCAGCTTGAGCAGACGGGAGATTAGCAATTTCTATCGTTGCCAGAGGGATGGGTATAACCCCGTCCTGGGTCTCTGTTGGAAGGAAGCTGCCGAATTATACGGACACCATGTTGGCTGCCACGGTTACCTCCTCGAAATCGATGGCCAGAGCGTTCGAATCGATGAGGTTTTGGATATATCGTTTCAGTTGGTAGCAGTCGTGCGTAGCATGGTGGACGTAGCGGTGGTAATGGCAGAACTTTGGGTTCTCCAGATCAGCCGGTCGAGGCTCCCGTCTTGGTAGAGGAAGCTGAATCCTATCTCCTTGTATGAGCATGTCCAAGATAGGCTTGACGTGACCGTCTTCAAAAGAGTAAGTGATTTGAGGCCATTGTTTGTCCGCAGGTTACGACTCAGGCTTCTGGGCTGTATCGGCCACCATAGCCTGCTTGCCTTTGTTGTCCCGGTTGTTGGAGGGGCTACCCCCATTGTCGTTGGTGGTGCTGGGATGCTTGCCCTTGTTCTCTCCCTCTGAGATATGTAATCCCAGTTGGCGAGCCTTCTTTAATCGTTCTTCGGCACTTGTAGCACTAATGATAAAAGCCTTCCAGTCCTTGAATTGACTCTCGCCCATCCAGAGACTGATTGTTGGGAGTAGTCTCTTTTGGCAAATTTCGATCAAGGAAGAGTCCGGGTTGCCAGATGGTAACTTCATTGCAGTTTGACGAAATCGCTCAATGTAATTCCTCGTCAGCTCTTTCTCTCCTTGAATGACGTCCATGAGGGTAGACATCGTGACGTCCTGCCCTACCTCATAGAACCTCTCCAAGAACAGGCATTTGAAGCCAGCGAAGGAATGGATGCAATTGTCCGGCAGGTTGCGGTACCAATCGAAGGCGACTCCTTTCAATGCCCCAATGAATAACCGCGTGAGGATAGTGTCATCATGGGGCAGATGGTCGGTAGTGACCTCAAAGTAAGTGATGTACCGACTTGTTGAAGTCTTGCCATCATATGGGTTGATATTGAACGGCTTATATCTTGGTGGAAAGGGAACATCCCTCCATTCAGCAGGATATTGTTGCCGTATCCTGAGGTCTTGAGAGTTTTCTTGGGCATGGAACATTGCTCGGAGCTCCTAAACCTCTCTTCTTACTTCTCGGGCCTCATCTGTCGTGGTAGGGGCCGTTATCTCGGGAGGATTGTTGCCCGGGTTCGGTACCGCTGAATTTGAATCTACGTTGATTGCGGGACCCGTGCTTGTCTGGCCAGGTGTCACCCCCTGCAGATTAGGAAGCGCCGCTTTGATCTCGTCTACAGACTTGACCAAGGCGTGCAATATGGCCTCCAAAGTGTCGATGCGCTGGCGATCACCGGAACCGCCTTGATTGCTGTCTGTCATGAACACCGTCTTCACATAAGGAGTGACGGAAGGAGTGGTGGAGGATGTACCCTCCGAGTCATACCCGTGTATCGAGAAATCATCAGGATATGTGGGGATGTTCTCTTCAGTTTCGGACTCGGAAGGAACACTACCCCCAGCTTCGGAGCTTGCTTCGTCTAGAATGTCCTTGGGGACGTCGTTATCTGTTGTATCCGTCGGAGGATTTGCTTCCTCCAGTTCGTATTCCTGGAATGTCGGATTATCGTAGATGTTTGGAGGAGTGCTACCCACAGTTCCGACGACCCCCAATGTTGCAGACGACGAACTTCCTACTGCAGCAGTTTTCGTCTTCGAACGGGTGTGTTGAAATACTCCAGTGGAGGATAACCCTTTAGACGACGGTTTCTTAGCTGCAGTAGTTGACACCTTTGGACAGGAGATGCTCGTTTTATTCCCTATTCCCTTGGCGAGAACTTTCTGCGCGGACTTGCAGGAGACAACAGGAGGTGCCTCTCTTCTGAGCTCGGGTGATGTAGTCTTTGGAAGACGGATGGCCGGTCTTCCGTCACCGCCGCGTTGCTACAACAGCAGTTGACGATGATCTGGGTGCATTGATGTCCGTGTGAGGGCTCTTTACACCTCGAAGCTCCTTCTCTTTCCTTGCGTTTGTGGAGAACAACCTCACGCAGGTCAGAGGAACCACTTTGTCTGTTTACCGCCGGGGGCTGGACTTGAGTGGTTTTATACAACTTCCCATCAAAGGCCCGCGTGATAATCAGCGGAACGCCCCGATAGACAGAGGTTGGGGCAGCCGTCTGGACTAGATGAGCCTGCGCTGCCCTAGACTTCCTCCTTTTAGCACCTGTGGGTGCATAATAGAAGGAGTCTAAGTCGAATACCACAGAGTCTGGATTATCATCCAGAGAATGATCAGAGTCAAGACCGCATGAGAGCCGGTCGAAGACTGATCGAGAGAAGCGTGGGACGGACGCTATACGGCTAGCATTGGGTACCGTGCAGGCTGTCTGTATGCGGCTGTCTTTTGTTGTAGGATGAGTCTTTATGCGGCTAGGAGTCACGACCGTGCAGGCTGACCACATGCGGTTGGCATCTGTGGCCGCATGGGTTTTCTGCAAGCAATTGACTTTAATAGCCGCATGAGTCTCATCCGTACGATTGGCAACTGTAGCCGCATAAGTTATGCGGCTGACAGATGTGGCCGTATGAGTTTTCCTTATGCGGTCGACGGTTGTAGCCGCATGGGCTTTCTCCCTGCGGCTAATACTCTTCTGTGGCTCGGATCGCGTAGAGTTCCTCTTTGCCCCTGCAAGTCCAGCATCATAGTGTTTTCTTCTGCTAGACTTGGGGACAGCAGAGTTGTCTACGGTCTGAAGTAGGGCCGCAGGGGAGTCTATCTCGCCATCTTGAGCAATAGAGAGCACCCCATCAAGGGCTTGCGGAGGAGCAACTGATTTTGGCCTCCACTCTTTGCGAGCCTTTATGGTGCGGGTGCGCTTCTGGACCGGGCCAGCCCTACCTTCAGAGAGCATCTCTTCGAACGCCTGTTGGTCGAAGCGTACGACCATCTTCTGTTGTGTAGAGCCAAGTTTGGCTGCGTCCGATTGCGTCACCAACTCCTCAGCCGTGGAGAAGTTAGTCCCCAGCAGAGTCGCCATCGTGTTTGCCATTGATTGTAAAAGTACAGAACAATTATCGGAGGACTGAACTTAGACTCACAATACAAACTCGCTCGTACAAAGAAAGCCTAGGGACGAAAACCTAGGTACAACAGTCTAAGTACGATTGTTTATTTTAGATTCTGGGGGATGACGATAGGAGCTCGGGAAAGCGACGGCCGCTCTGCCTTACTCCTTGGACGATCGGTACGCAGCCTTGACTCGGGAAAGATCTGCTTGGTCGTTGACGAAGAAATGCCTTCTTGCTCTCTCTCTGATTGCTCTCCTGGCTTCTCTCTCTCTGTGTATATTCTCTCTCTGACTATGGAGGAAGTCTCTCTGTGTATACGTATTCTTCTCCGGTTTTTTTTTTTGTATATCTCTCTATATCTTACAAGGGAATGGCACCTTGCTATTTATAATAGTGGGATGTGATCACTAGGGTTGCCAATGATTAGCTCTTGGAGATGGCGGCGGCCTGGGGATTGATCAATCCAGGCTGTTCATTTCTGATTGTGACGAATCAGAACCATTAAGGATAGATTACACCAAATTCCTATTAGCAATTAATGCTGATTGGCATAAATCTTTCTTATAATGATTCTCTAATATCTGCGAATAAATCAAATTTATTCTCCTGCTACGTGCCCCAGATCATTGGGATTCGACCCGATCTTGGATTGCCATAAATCTGGGAGATTGATCGGCTGAGGACACGTGTCCTGAGAGCCAATGGTGAGACTGGAACCGCATGCAGATTGGGCCGCATGAGATTTGGGCCGCATGAATTTTGGGCCGCATAAGACTTGGGACACGTGTCAGGGCTGTCTGGGCAGTGGCCTCCTCCTTCAGACTTCTGAACCATATGATGAGCCGCATGAACCGCATAATGGTGTGTCTGCTTGAGCCGTACGGGCATGATCTTCTTGAGCCGCATAGGGATGATTCCACTCGAGCCGCATGGGACAGCTTCACTCTGAACCGCATGGGAAGTCTTCACTTCGAGCTGCATAAGCACACCCACGTGGCAGGGCCACGTGGCATTTTGTTGCTCTCGGGGGATCGTGTCAGAGATTTCTTTCTCTTCCCTAGAGATTCATCATCATGACAGAGTCATAATTACCTGCTTTGGTGTCAGGTCTGTCAACTTTTCAGAGGGGTCAGCCGTCAAAGCAATTAATGCAGCATGGATCGGAGGGGAGCACTGTCACGCCACATGTCTTCTGAGCTGCATGGAATACCTCCGGCCGCATAGCTCCTTATGCCGCATGACTCCCTGAGCCGCATGCGTTTTCTAAGCCGCATGGGTCTTTCTCTAGTATTTTCCATGCTTCTACAATCCCATATTTTGGATAATATTAAGAGATTGTTGACTATATTTGTCAATTTTGATTTTTCTTTTATCTTTCTCTTCAAGATTATCTGTCTGGATAATAGGAATATTCCTAGCCAAACCAAACACAATTTGACGCTTGTTTTTCTTAGTAAACAGGATCACAAAATAAGATTCTTCGTGACATCTATAAGTTACACAAGCTTGTGATGATGAGACAACAGGTAGTAAATAAGGAGTAGATATTAGGAACATCTAAGCATAGGGCCCAACATCTACATGAGGAGGAAAAAAATTCTCTTTATGATTAATATATAAGGTTTCCTCTGTATTTATGTCAGTTTTATGTTGATGACTTTGATTATCAACAGATAAAGTCATTCTTTCAATAAATTTGACAGCCATATACTCCAAAAGAAAATCTTCAATAAAATGAGCAAACACAGATTGATCAATATTTACGTCATTGACCGACTGATTACTACGCTTTGGATTAATCATTAACGGACCATCATCCGTCTTCAGCATAGACTTGCCAAGGTTGATAATTAGTGGTTCTGGATCAGTTGTAAAAAAAGTACGTCCTTTAACCTTGATCATGAGAGGTTGATCACTAGTATTGGTTTGAACCCGACTTTTGACTGGAACCCTCACAGATTCATCAGACGTAGCTTGAGTTCTTCCTTTAACTTTAATCATCAAAGGTTCATCATTGACAGATTGGGGTTGAATTCGACCTTTAACTTTAACCTTTAAAGGTTGATCTTTTGAAGGTAATTAATCTTCTGAAATCGATTGATCTTCTGCAGGCAATTGATCTTCTGTAGGCGATCGATCTTCAGCCATATCAGATATTTCCTTCACATGCTCATGTGTATAAAGTATTGAATCCGAGAAATAGGCTTCAACACATTTAAAAGGATTGAGATCTGCAAATTCAGTCTTTACAGTCCCCTGAGAATCCACATACTTAAAGCATTGGTAGAGAGTTGAAGGTACAATATTATGTTCATGTATCCATGATCTTCCGAGTAGGATATTATAAGATACGTCTGAGTTGATAACATAGAAAGTTGCCATGGTTCGAAGATCACCTATTTGAATCTTCAGGTGAATTTTCTCCAATGGTTTACTTCTTCCAGAATTGAAACCAACAATTGTCGTACTAGTGTAAGTCAATTCACTAGTAGGAGTCCTCAATGGTCGTAGCATACTCTGAAGGATAATGCTAATGGAAGACACAGGATCAATATAAATCCTGTTAATCTCGGAGGAGTCAATATACCATGTGTAACAGAGAGGCCTATCATGTCGATTATGCTTCAACAACATATCTTCTTGTGTGAAAGTAATATTAGGAATTGATTCCATCACACTGTGGCATTAGGGACAAGACACCGGTGTATTATCAGGACTTTTGAGCTGACCTAAACATGAATCTGCTTGTAGCAATGCTTCACTCAATGTTTCTCGACTTTCTTTAGAAAAACGGAGCAACTCAAAGATGGAAAGCCTAGCCGGAGTATTGGCTAATTGGGCTAGAATGTCAAATTTGTAGGGTTTCATTAACCCATAATTTGAGCCAGACTTCAGTGGGACGTCAAAACGTACTGCCTTATGTTTTCCTTTTTTCAACCACTGATGGTTTAGAAGGTCTTGCCTCAACAGGAATAGAAGATGACTGAGTCGGCAGTATTTCAGCAGCATCATCCGCTTCTTTGGAAGTTCCTTAGTAATCTTTGTGGTCTTTTCCAGATCTTGTACCAGCAAAAGCCTATTCTTCAGACTCGGGAGAATGAAGTACCATATTACAGGATTTAGTTTTCTTTTCCCTAGTCTTCGTCTTATGGGGATTTTTATGAGGACCTTAAATCCCAATCCGACGAAAGATTTCTGATCCTAAATTTGTAAAGGAACTCTTATACCTTTACAATTGTTCAAGCCTTCTTCTTTTTGAAAGTCATAGCCCATCTTCTTCATGAGATGGACCGATTGTTGACTGTACATGAGAATGGGTAGCGGACTTTCAATAGACGGTCCAACAGATGAAGAAGGAACGGAGACTCCAGTAGTCGTCAGGGTAGAAATTTTCGGAATAGGAGGTAAAATCCTAGTCGAAGATTTCTTATTGGCAGTAAAAACTTGTTGTGCCCTATACAAAGGGACACTGTTCATGGCTAACCACTGCTGATGAGTAAGCTTTAGTTTGATAGAAGGAGCCAAACTTGGAGGACATATGTTCAGACCCCTTAGCCTATCTTCCAAAGGGATGCCATCCCATAGATGATCAGAATCATCATAATCTGGGGTAACAATATGAGAAATTATATTGCAAGTTTTGACTTTTTGACCTTTCTTAGATTTTAAAATTTTACTTTCATGCTCCGCTTCAGGTATTAAGTCAGGGTGTACCCACATGATTTCACCATTTTCAAGGTGAGAGGCAATAGTTCTTTACTTTGATCTCTGGCCGGTGGAAGATTCACAATCTTCATTGTTGCCTTCAGAATCGGGACAATCCCATTAGGAACTTGCTCTGGAGGAAAACCTCCAAATTAAAGAGAAATTATATTAGTTGTGACTGTATGCTCATCATTAGTTAAAGCAATAGCTTTAGCATTTATCAGCTCTTGAATCTTCTTCTTCAAGACATAACAAGCCTTAGTAGGATGATTTATGTATCTATGATAGAAATAATACTTGGGATTATCAGTCAAATCTACCTCATTAGGTCGTTTTGGATCTGGAATCTGGAGTTTACCACTCTTTGCTAGACATTGGAATATTCCAGGAATATCACTGCCATCGAAAGAGTACTCTTATTTCGGCTTAGAAGACTCTGGATTACTTGGTGTAGTTTTGGGTTTTGAAAGGTTCACCACCAGGGTTTTCTTTTCTTTTCCATTACAATTACTAGAATTGTTACCTGAAGAGGCTTTCTTTCCTTTATCTTCTGAGGCGAAGATCATCACATATTTATGAGCCAATCTACCATTGGTCTCAGCTGAAACTGCTGCTATAATAAACGAGGCCCAATTTGTGAATTGAGAGCCTGTAAAAACAGCAATGGTTGGTCGTAGATTCATTTTGCATGTATCAATTAATGCTGAATCTGGCATACCCGGAGGCATTTTTAAAGTAGCCTGTCGGAAACAATCTATAAACGTCCGAGTATCCTCTTTCTCTTTTTGTTTAATCTCTATTAAGGAGGACATATTCATGTCCATTCCTCCTTCATAGAAATGGGAGAGAAACATTGCTTTGAATTCGTCAAAAGACGATATACAATTATTGGGTAGACTGCGATACCAATCGTATGCTGTACCCGTCAAACACCCAATAAAGACTCGGGTGAGAAGAGCATCATTTTTCTGTAGATGCACAGTCATAATATCAAAATAATTGATATATTGACTTGGAGAAGCCTTTCCATCAAATAATATCATAGAATGTGGCTTGAATTTAGGAGGAAAGGGCACATCATTCCAATGGGGAGGATAAGGTTGCTTGATCCCCAATTTTTGGAGCTGATCTTTGTGCTTAAGAACTTCGAATTGTGCTTTAGCTCCCGAACTGCTTGAATAGCTTCATTATTTTGAGGGAGTATATTTGATTGAATAGTGGTTGGATGTACCGTAACCCCCACCAGAGGTGATACATCTTCTAGGATGAGAGGATCAGGAGATGCGAAGTTTTGATTAATAACAGGCTCTTGACTCAGATTATTCAAAGGTATGTCAATTCCTTGACTATCTTGAGTTTGTACAGCTACCTGTACTGGTGTTATCACTACAGGTTGGACTGTTTGCTGAGTCGTTACTATCTGATGCATATTTTGCATCATTGCAAGCATATCCTTTATTGATTGTTCTACCACAGAAAGATGCTATTCTGTATGAGAAGTAGACGTTTCCTGTTCTTCTCCAATAATATAAGATTCAACTTCTCTTGAACATAAAGAGGGATTGGTGTAAAGATATGAATCAATGCTATCAATTTCTGACTCCAAATACTGGGTACCTCCAGCTTCTGAATCTGAAGAATACATACTTAAAGGTCGTTGATTTCTTGACCGAGTATGTTGATATACTCCTTCAAAAGAGTCAAGGATTCGGTTGAACCGTTGTTGACTTGGAGTCTGGGACGAATTGTGTCTTGAACATCATCCTCTATTGATATGTGATGCCATATTAACCTATGCATAGGACACTACAAAAAACGTGTCTTTTTGGGATGACACTATAAGGAACACTAGTCTAAAAAGTCCTAAAAGAATAATTCTAGGGACGGCTACATTTTTGGTAACAAAAAGTTGTATTTTTTTGGGACAGATTGTGAAAATGGATCACTATTTGGGACTAATGAAAATTTCTGTTCCAAATAATACACATTCCCGTCCCAAATAGATCGGCGGGAATGTCACACATTTCGCGGCTAATTACCAAATTTTATGGAGGAAACTTAACCTCCATATGTTTCCATCTCAACCGTTCGATCAGATAGATTAATCCAGATCGTCCATCCCAAAACATACAGAACTTATTCGATGAGAACACACTTCTCAATATCAAGCAACCTAAAAATCTTTCTCTCCCTCTCTCTTTTCAATCAAAAAATGGGTGATGCTGCTCTCTCTCTCTCCGACCTAGGTGCTCTAGTGTTGCTGCTCTTTTTCTCTCCGACCATTGTTCCGACCTGGTACTCCAGTGTTGCTGCTCTCTCTCTTTCTCTTCGACCGTTGCTCTCTCTCTGTCCGACCTTTCAACCCTAGGTGCTCCATTGCTGCTGCTTGGTATATTTTTTTCCAATCTTCAGAATTTTTTACCAAAATATTTTAGTCTTTACCCTAATTTTTGGATGTATATTATTTTGTCCTAGATTATTTGCTTAGAATTTGAGTGGTTTACACTATTTACACTGTTTACTCAATTTTTCCTTGAAATTTGAGTGTCTTACACGGCTGCATGTAATTTTGTCCTAGATTATTTGCTTGAAGTTTGAGGGTTTTACACTGTTTACTCAAATTTTGCTTAAAATTTGAGTGTTTCACACTGTTTACACGGCTGCATGTAATTTTGTTCTAGATTGTTTGCTTGAAATTTAAGGTACTATTTACTCAAATTTTGCTTAAAATTTGAGTGTTTTACACTGTTTATACGGCTGCATATAATTTTGTCCTAGATTATTTGCTTGAGATTTGAGTGTTTTACACTTTACTCTAATTTTTGCTTGAAATATGAGTGTTCTACACAGTTTACATGGCTGCATGTTATTTTATCCTAGATTATTTACCAATTTTTTGGTCAACATTTGCTCGAAATTGGATAGCAAAATCTGTGGACATTTTCCTTAGTAAAATCGGATGTTTTAAAGTTCTGGACGAGGAATACCCACATAGCGGGTAGTATGGTTTTAATTATTTTCATTTAAGTTACTTGGAGATCATGAGAAAAGGAATACATGTTTCTTTTTTTGCCTCTTATGATAATAGAAATTCAATCTACAGCAGTTGGCTGTTGTTACCTCTGGACTCTGGATACTTTTTATTACTAATGAATGTGTGAAGAAAGGGATTGGACTCCTCGATTCTATGAGATACAAGTTTACAACAACACCAAATGAGGGTACATTATTTTAACAGCATAATATATGTTTCTCTTCTTGAGATGTTCAAAAGTTGAAGAATTTCCCCTTATATGGATTGTGATACATTTTTCCTTTTAAAAGCCTTCCAATGTTATGAACCCTGAATTATAAGGCCAAAGAAGTAACTATGATTACGCAACCAGTTTCAGACTCTTATGGATCTAAATAGTAGTTGAATCTTCACCGCTAAGTAAATAGTTCTAGTTGGACCTCTTCACCCACACTAAATATAGTTGTTTATTTACTTGTCTTTTTGACAAAGTACAACCATAATAAATAGTTCTAGTTGGACTAATGTTAAGATGGATGAATGATGTATATTTAGAGATATACAACTTCGACGAATGGTGATGGTCACAGTGTATTTGTAAGGAATCTTAGCGACGCACTATCGCAATCTTGATCTGTGGTACGATTCATCAAATCATTGTGTCAACATTACCTTTAAAAAAATATTTCTCTATTTCTTTTAGAACTTTTTCTTTGCTGAAATGACCGGTAAAGATATCCCCAACATCTATGTATCAGATCAAACATGCCAAAATTGATACAATATGGCCGATCAGCATCAATAACGGTCGATACTGCAAACCTTGCTTTTATGGTTGTTAAACTGAGTTTAGCTTCTACATTTCTAAATTATGTGCTAGTTTTGTCAATCTTACACACATAGAACTTGGGTGATTGTTCTGGCACTTGTTTTCATACCTCTTTGTTATTCAAGCTGTTATTATTAGGCATGATCAAACTCTTTGTTCTTTGTGTTGACAGTTCATGATTGGCACAACTACTAGGCTACATGTTTAGTTGGGTGCGGTCTCCATCTTCTTCTGCTTTATTGCTGCCATATTGTCCCTCGCTCTTGTATTTATGATTGTCTCCCGCCAAGGGATGCCATGGATAGGTTTGATGCTAATGTACGAGTAGACATTCATAACATTTTCCATAGTATTTGAGTGTTATCTCTAGTTGGTCTATCAGTAGGGAAGGACAAGAAGTCAAGCAGGAGGCCCCGATTCTCGTAATGATTCATCTGACTATGAATCTGGAAAAGGTTTGTTCCTTTATCTTTTTGTTTGATTAGTTCAACTTGGGGAGGCCCTTGGCACATTCTAAATTCAAGGTGATTTGTGTGCAGGTCATCAATACAGGACATCTGGTTATGACATTGTCACGTTGTCCTATGGTACAGGAATGGCGCTTTTGGCAGTTATTGTCCCTTCATTGCCATGCATTTTGGGGGTCACTGCACTTTTTGCTAAGTAATTATTTTGAACGATTTGATATTATCTACATGTTTATAATATTTAGGTTTATTCATGATTTCAATTAATTCATTAGGAACGAAATTTGACTAAATTTCCTCTTTTTTCTTGTTCTCCTTTCTTAAGTTTTAGCACAAAATTCATTTTATGTCTGAGCCAGTCATAGTTTTAATGTTTCAATTGGGGTTGTCTATGCCTTCTCCTTGTTGTGTTACATTATAATAGAAATAGTATTACCACTCTTAACTGGAGGTAGCTACCTATAATTCATGTATATTATCTCAAAATATAGGTTATTTCCTTTTGGTTTCAATTTTGGTCAATTTGGCCAATGCATCTAGAAAGTACTTTAGGCACATGGTAGCATATTTATCAAGCCATGTCACAAAATATAAAACAGAAAGGAAAGAGTAACTTATAAAAGTTCAAGGAAGATTAGAAGAGATTTACAACACTTGCACTGGGAAAGTAACCTAAGAAAGTTTAGGCTATCTGGTGGGAGTAATTACATACTATCTTGCATGATACGAGATATGACACAATATGGAAATGGCAACACAGGCATGTGTAAGTAAATTTTGTTAACATAGACACGTGTAAGTAAATAAGGTTAATTCAGACATGTGTAATTACATACTATCTTGCACGATTGGAGATACGACATGAATCTATTTTGTGTTATATTCATGTGTAACATGATATATTATGACAAATATACTATATATAGTTTAGGAAATTTGGTTTAGGTACAACATATTACATATAGACGTTAACACCTTGTGAATATATGCGACAAGCTAAGCCTTTATGTAACACGTTACTGCTATTACTAACATTTTACAGATATTTGAATTGCGAATAATAGTAATTCATTAAATCTACATTTATGGAAAAAATATTGCAAATCAAATGGTTAATGCCCGTCGTTTAGAGAGTGAAGGCGAATATATATATATATATATATATATATATATATATATATATATATATATATATATATATATATATATATATATATATATATATATATATATATATATATATTGTAGACCATTTGATGTAAATAAATTTATGAGATTTTTAGTAGAAGAGAAGGATACTAAAATAGTCTGTATAGACTCTTTAAGAAGTAAATTCTTATTGGTTCGCTTCTATTTTAAAATGGAGATTTGAGATATTGTCTATGAAAAATCTACAATCTTCTCCTCAGATAGGAAGTAGTAGCTTCGACACCTCGATCTATGACAACTGAAGGTTTCAAACTCCGGCGCACGCAACTCCGACAACTTCGAACTCCGTGGTCCCAACTCTGATGTATTCCCACAATGTTAGATCTGTTGATACTTTCTTTTAATAGCTAGAAGTGTCTTACCCTTCCAACAATGACAGATACAAGTATTGCTGCTACTTGCTACTGCAACAACAACAAAATCCTTGATTTGGCCTACCTTACGACCTTTATTCTAAGCTTCTTTCTGAACTCCATGGCTGCAGTAGCAATTTCAGGACTTTAGGCAGCAGGGGGGCCAAAATATTACATATATAATACATTTAGCTGGCCTTGCTGATAAGTTCCATTGCAAAGAAGTCATCATTGATGCAAAATAAAACCAACTCATTGCAAAATAAAAATGTTCAACTTGAGCAAAGTTTGATAAATAATACTAGATTTTTATACAAAACAACCATCTGGAACAACTTAGCCAAACTAAGTTTCCGTAACCATGTAAAAATTGCCACTGGCATATACAAACCTGTCTAGAGTGAGGGGGACAATCAACCAATTCTATATTTACTAGAATGGATGAAGCTCATAATGGATCTTGGGTTAGGCAAGGAGTAGAGGGCTTGGTGGTTGACACAAATATTTGTGATGGTGATGATGACCATGATGAGAGTGGTCATGAGTAGCAAGTTTGTAGCTTGTTTTGCAACTATTTGTGATGGATATCAAATTACAAACTTGTATCTCTTAGCTATTTTATATCCTTTCAAGATGTTGGTTGCTTTTCTACTGTGATTGAACGTTGATAAATTTTGCTTATTTCAGTAAATGTTGATTAATTTTGCTTATTTTCTCTACTTCATTCTTTCTAAATTTCTTTTAAAAAAAATGTTTAAAGAAAAGTGGTTGTAGAAGCTATAATATACTTCATTTATCTTGCCATATACTTGCTTCTACATGTTCTATGATAAACATGTTCTATGATAAACATATATTATTTAGTGGCTCTACTATTTAGTGGCTCTACTATTTAGTGGCTTTTGGGTGTGCTAGCCATCCTATTGTGGTTATTGTGCTGTTAATAATAAATATCATTAATGTTGTAATGTCCGCATGATGATAGTACATAAATGTACGCAAGTCGTTTGCTTATCAAGTATTTTGACATAAAAACTCCTCAATATACTGGAAGTCTGGAATAAAAATGTTCTGTGACATTATCTTGTAAAAATGTTCTGTGACTTTGAAATTGCAACAAGCTTCAAAGCTTGTAATGAATTCCAAGATGGTTACTCGAACAAGTTCGAGTAAGATGGGAAAAAGAAGCGCAAGTGAAAGAGATGATGAGTATATCCCCATCGGTGATGACTTGCTTAGCGAGGAAGATAAGCAACCATAATGAAGAATCTTCCGACCCTAAAATGAAGAGTGTAATAAATTTGATATCAAGTCTTGTATCTTCTGTCTTCATTCATTGGAATATCTCACTATTTTTCTTACGTTGCAGGTTGCAAACAATGATGACTCTTCTGTCCCTAAAATAAAAAAAAGGTTAAAAATTAGATCATAAGTGATTTTTTTTTACTGTTCCAATGTATAGTTTACTACTATGGTTGCAAATGATGAGGAAAGCAACATCTGGGGTCCTCGAGTCTTGATCCTCTATTGGTGCTGGTCTTGACCCTCTACCAATGCTTGTGTTGCCAAGGTCTAGTGCGCTCTGATACGCTCTAATACACTAGTGTGCACTTAAATTTCTTCTGATACGCCACTATGCAATTGATGCTTCTTCTGATACTCGGGTATCCTGCTATGGTGGTTTGGTTCTTTATTGGTAGAGCTAGTTGAGCCACATCATGGATGCGATTGAGCTCTTGCCGACCCACAATAAGCTTCGATCTGATGCCTAGCTTCAACTTGATCGTGGAGGAAGAGTATTTTACTATGGTTTGAGCTTCCTTGCATAGATTTTTATTATGGTTTGAACTTCCTTGTATGTCTTATTAGTGTGTTGGACTATCTTGACAATTCTGGATATTTGATCCTTATATTTTGTCGAGGATGAGCATTTTTCCTTTTCTTTATATACATTTTGAATCTAATTTTCTTAGATCTAATACAACACATGTAGCAAATGATGAGGAAAAGCAACATCCGGGGTCCTCGAGTCTTGATCCTCCATTGATGCTGGTCTTGACCCTCTGCCAATGCTTGCGTTGCCAATGTCTAGTGAGCTCTGATACGCTCTAATACACCATTGTGCACTTAAATTTCTTCTGATACGCCACTGTGCAGTTGATACTTCTTCTGATACTCAGGGATCTTGCTATAGAGGTTTGGTTCTTCATTGGTAGAGCTGGTTAAGCTGCATCATAGATGTTATTGAGCTCTTACAGACCCACGGTGAGCTTCGATCTGATGCCTAGCTTCAACTGGGATCAATTCGTACATGAAGAGTATTTTATTATGATTTGAGCATCCTTTCATAGATTTTTACTATGGTTTAAACTAACTTCTATGTCTTATTACTGTATTTTTTGCATGTCTTACTACTATGGTTTGAACTTCCTTACGGCACTGTGTTGGACTATCTTGACAGCACCTACCTATATACTGCTATATTTATTATACATTTTCAGGTTGCATACAACAGTCCTACGTGTAGTTCATCTTATATTGCAAAGAAATCTATAAGGAGTGCATCTACCAAACTATTTTAGTGCCACTGTTGGTGCTATTGCTATTTTTGATTAAGTTGGATGCTGTCAGAAATGGTGTTCCTTCTATTTATTACATATTTGCATATACTTTTGGATAAATAGTTTTTAACCTTACAGTTTTCCTAGCTAGATAGTAAATTATTGAGAGCTTTGTGTGACAAATGTCATGTCACTTCTTATGTTATCTATCATCAACCACTGCCATATGCTTTAATGTCCAGTCCGAAAAATGTGGTTTCCCAAAGATATTCATACAGGCATTGGCAACTAGTGGCGGTTAGTTAAAACGTGCAAGTGTCAATAGTATAGGTCACATATGTATTACTTAAATTCTATTAACTTGACCAATTAGTGTGTGGATTGGCATCTGGTGAAGGAATAAGTAAAATGAGGTCTTGAGCTTGTCTTTGCTTTGGTTCCTTCCCATGCATGTCCTGGGTGTCATGGGGTTAATGACAACCATCAGACATTGGGACAAAACCTCAAGGGATGTAATGGGGTTAATAGAATGGGGTTAATGACAACCATCAGACATTTGGTTCCTTTCCATGCATGTCCTGGGTGTCATGGGATTAATAGAATTCTCTGTTTTCTCTTTTTCCTGGACCGATTTTTTGACTTAGCTTTTTATATTGTCTGTACAGATTTTAACTTTTACATTGATTTTTTCCAGCTTGTTACTGTAATTCTTGCTAGAGTAATTGTAATTCCCATTTAAAATGCTTTCCAATTTTTCCTGTCTTCACTTAAAGCTTCCTTTTTTACTTGAAGCTTCCTTTGTCACTTGAAGCTTTTCTGTACATTGTTTTTTTTCCATTTTTTTGTACGCAGGTCTGTACAGTTTGGAAGAACTGTTAGTAGGTTTGTTCAATTTGTTTAAACATTCACAAAATAATGTGGTCTAGTCTGTACAATTTGGAAGAACTTGTCTTTCTTTTTTGGTTGTTCGTGTATAGCTAGCAGGTTTCTAATATATTGGCATATCTTTATTTGTAGGTCCTTCAAAAGCATTCTGGATATGCTAAAATGATGTGCGACGATCTTGTGATGATAAAAAGTTTGGGTTAATTTTTGGGTTCATGTTGGATATACTAAAAACATGGTGTAATGGTGGAGACAATGGATTCATTTTGTAACTGATGTTGTGGGCGATGTATAGTGTTTTGGATTTATTTTGGAAAAGGTGGTTAAGGATGCTTAATGGGTTCAGCATTTTGTATCTAATGGTGGAGACAATGGGTTCATTTTGTAACTGATGCTGTGGGTGATGTATAGTGTTTTGGATTTATTTTAGAAATGGTGGTTAAGGATGCTTAATGTTAAGCTTTTTGTTGTTTATCAATTGAACATATAGAGTTATATATGGATTTTGTTGTCTTCTACTTAATGGTAAAGAATGCTTGATGTTGTTAAGCTTTCTTTTGTATTGTTGCTCTGATACCTGGAGATACATCTGAGGACAAGCTTAACAACGGCCATGATCATATGAATTATGTGTATTTAAATTGTATGTTTTATAGCTGAAAAATACAAACAATAATTTCATAAGTATTACTTTTGGGACGGTTATATAATTGTTCTAGATATAAATGACATCCTTTTGTAACATTGGCAAATTTGTTTAGGACGGGTGTTATTCGTCACAAACCCTTTTATTTTGGGACCATTTTGTAAACCGTCGTAAACATATAATAATTCAAACTCTTTTGGTACGGTTAGATTTTTCGACCCTAAAACCAAATTGGGATGGTATTTTTCATCCTAAAACATTTTGCCACGCCACCGTAATAGCACTGTCACTTACCGTCCTAAAATTTGTCCTAAATTACAATTTTGGACTGATTTGGGTCTTTTTAAGACGGATTTTTGGCATCCCAGAAAGACACTTTTTTTGTAGTGGAACAATTCATGTTCTTGTTCATCAATTTGTTGCTGAGGTGCCTTATAGCTTAATCGGTCGAAAACTGACCGTTTAGTAGCCGAGCAGCAACATTTGATCATAATTTGGTGACATTCACAATGATGATTTTCTTGAGGGAGTGTCACCGGAGATTTTCTGTTTTTACGCTTTTGTACAAGTAACTCGCGTAAATCAGAAGAATTGGAAGATAATATTTTCTTTTTTACATTTGGAACAGAGAAATATTTAGTCCCTTGTGTAAAAAGAAGGTTACTAGCTTCATTGGCAGAAGAAAGCTGTGCATTTTTACGCGCTTGAAGTTGTGTGCATAAATCCTGAGTTGATTTTTGTGCACTGAGAACACCATCAACATTGCACAATCCTAAGATTAGGCAATTTGCGTAAAGCAACATTCGAGGATTGTTGGCGTAAAACAAAAGTTTTGCCAACATTTCTTGTCTCCTTGCATAAATCAAAAGAATTGTTTATCATAGGAGACTTATTTTTACGCTGTACGCGTGTAGGCAAGTTCACTTTAGATGCAAAAGCACCATTGTGAACTTTATCTACCATGTCACCGACATGAGATTTGCCTTTACGCGTATAGTGCAAAACAGGAACATCTGCCATGTCACATACAAGAGATTTGCCTTTACGCGTATAGCGCAAGACATGATTGTCTACCACGTCACAGATGGGAGACTGAATTTTAAACACAGGGCACATCACTGAAGTAGGAACTGCCTCGTCACAGACGGGAGCCCCAACGACAGGAGTGGAAAGAATTCCTTTGCCTTCAGAGACAATGGAGAGATCATAGGGTGCTTTGGACTTAGTGATCCAAACTTTGTGCACCTTTCGTGATTTTTGCACATTGGAGGAGCGAGCACTACCTCCAGTTCGGAGCATTTTTTCATAAGAAGTCTGGTCGAATTGAACGACCAGAGTCTTTTTCGTCGATCCAATCGACACATCATCGTAGTGAGCAATTGCTTTCTCGTCATAGAAGAAAGTCGTCCCCAGCAGAGTCGCCATTTTGTTTCACTTAACAAAATGTCCTTAAGGCTTTTGAAAGAAAACAAAAAAAAGTGTACAAAAGTACAAGTAAATTCGGAGAAGTATTGCTATGGAAGTCTGATCTGAGAGCGATCACTTTGTTCCTTGGACCACATGATGATGATGAAGAAAACTGCTTGGAGATGAACAACTGGAAGAACTAAGTCACCAGAAAGTTATCAACACAATTGGCACTGATGTCACAGTCGAATGCTTTGCTGCTTTGCTGCTTTGCTAAACTCTGTTCTTGAGAAAAAGTTGAAAAGGAACACTCTGGAAAATTACTTTGCTCTGAAAGTATCTGGGCTCCAAAATCTTGTCCCTTTCTCTTAAAAAAGAATTCTTTATATAGACATGTCTTTTGTGCGTAAAAACATCAATATTGGGTCTCTACGCAAGCTATTAGGATAACTGTCACCCACGTACAGAAATTGTCTTCTACGCATGTTGACACGTGTCCCATAATCCAATAAAATAAGAATAGCACGTACACACGTTCTTCGAGAAGTGTGGCATGAAGGCCACGTCAGGAAACCACGTTCCCACTTAATCAGACAAACTGTGCGTAAAAGATGTTGTTTAAACATATCCAAGCATAAAATAGCTCAAAGTAAGCTTCCTGCATAAAGTGGCTAAAAATAGCCTTGAGCTAAAGGCTCAAATAAACTCTACGTGCGCAAAAAGAGTAGTTGAGATAGCCTTGAGCGTAAAAGCTCAAATAACTCTTATACGTAAAGAGGAAGCTGTTCCTCAAGCATAAAATAGCTCATTTGCACGCTAAACAACAAACTTCTAGGCTTCTGTGCAATCATTTGTTAGAAAATCAATCTGTCAGAACAGTATTTTTTGTATTTAATGCAGCATGGACAGCTCATTCCTCGCGTAAATAGCATGAACAGCTCATTCCTCGCGTAAAGTCTGATTTAAGACCTGCGTAAAGTTTTTGGAGTTTGACCCAGTTTGACCTTTGCGTAAAGTCTTATTTGGAATTATCCTTGCGTAAATATCTCAACTTCTTTGACTTGGTCTACGGTATTTATTTACGCTTCTACACTCCTCAACTGATACTCCGCAGAAATCTTCACTGCACTGCTCCACCTGCCGTCAGGTGAACTCAAACTCTGGCTCTCTGGGTGCTCTGAAAAGAAATCTACCCCTGCGACAATCTATGCTGGCGTGGTGGCTGCTCAACCAATCTATACCGAGTACGATATCGTAGTTCGGCAATAGCATCACGAGCAGACTCACATCCAACTCTCGGCCTTCCAAATCAACTCTCCGACCCTTGTAATTATCACTAACGAGGATAATACCACCCCGGTCATGATCTTGCAAGTCCTAGGCAACGATTCAGATACAAGGTGGTGTCTAATAGCAAGAGATACAGACACAAAGCTGTAGGAAGCTCCTGAATCGAACAAAGCAAAAGCTGGAATGGAGTCGAGAAGAACATAACCTGCAATAAGATCTCCGATGGCCTCTGCGTCCTCAGCTGCCATGGTGAAAGGTCGCCTCTGCTGACCTCCACTGGCCTGCTGCTGATGTTGTACGAACCTCTACTGCTGAGTCTACAAAGGTCCCTTCTGCTGTCCTGCTGGAGCCTTGGCTCCTGCTCCCTGTACTGCTCGTCCCATGAATAGGGAACACTCCTTCAGCTGGTGGTCCGCTGAACCACAGAGTAGGCTCCTGCCTAGCCTCTTTCTGTAGTTGTTCCACCCATGCCCCGACTTCTTGCCGTAGGCACAATTGGTGGGCTGCTGTCTCGGAGCCTGCTGTCGATGTCTCGGCTGCTACTGCTGCACATACTAAAAAGGTGCACGGGCCTGCCCCTGAGGCTGCTGCTGAAACAGCCTCTGCTGGAACTACTGCTGGATGTGGGTCGACTTGGCTGGTCCTTCGCTGCCACTGCCTCTATGAGTGTCTCGTCCCCTCTTGAGCTTCAGCTCAAGTTCATCCTCTGCTGCTAGGGCACCCACCAGAATCTCCTCAAAAGTGGCACTCCGGTCACTCTTGGTCAAGGACTTGACCTCCTTGACTAATCCCTTCCGGAATCTCTGGGCCTTCGCTGTCTCACTGAGTCCCTCAAGAAATTTGTGCAGACGGCAGAACTTCCCAGCGTACTCCTCGACAGTCTGACTGTCTTGAACTAAGCTCTCAAACTGCGTCTCCAGGGCACCAAAAGCTGTGTCAGGGAAAAACTTCTCCTTGAACAACTTCTTGAAGGCTGCCCAAGTCTATCCCTCTGTACTGACCCTCGGTCTGTTTGGTACCATGTACGGGCCAGGTCCTGGATCTGACTACCTTCCACCCCAATCTGCAGTCGTGCTGGAATCTCCGCCAGCCAGAAGATCTCCTCGATGTGGTATATCCATTCATCCGCATATAGAATCCCCTATGTGCCGCAAAAGTCTCGCGGACGCATCTTCTGGAACTCCTGGGTGTCCTCGGCTGATACTGTTGCATCTGGCCTGCCAGGTGTTGCGCAATGACTCTCTCCACTGTCGTCAGGGCAAGCTGATGGGCATTCTTTATACACAGCTGAAAATGAACAGACTGCTGCCGCTGGAACTCCACCATCCTCTGAAAGAAGGCGAACAGCTACGCTACGTCAACCGATCCCGAATGCGACTGCTGCTGAGAGAAATCAGGAATAACGGAGGAAGGTCTCTGTACAGGCGGTGGTGCACCTCCAAATGCAGCAGAAATGCCAACCTGACTTGGCATAACAGGAGCTGCAGTCTCGAGGCCCTTCTGAACCGGACGAGAGGTGGCCGACCTCTCGACAGTATCCCCCGGACCGGAGCGATCTGATCGTGTCTCCAAAACCATCCAGAAGACAGATCAAACAAGAAACAATTACTGAGAATGAAGCAAAAAATCAAAGGAGGAGAGTTTGTTTATTCAAAGAAAAGCATTTAATCAACAAGAATTTAGATGGAAAGTATTGGATAAGAGTTTTCCTAATGTGATTGAGTCCCTCAAAACTATATCCTACATCATACTGCATGTAACCCCTCTTCCCAGAATTTTTATAATTAATTTTATTTATTTATTTGAATTAAATGGTGATTTTAGAATTTTTATAAATAATTACTTAGTTAATTATTACGGTAGATGACTTTAGCCATGGCAGAGTTTTGGAGTGCATGATGACTATAAATTGTAGCACGGATAGTACAATGACGTGCTTTGACTAGAGTATTAGCCCTGGTAGGGAAGGCCAAGCCATAGTGATGTCCTAACTAGGAAAACTAGGCCGAGTTGCGACATAACCCTTACCGATGGTTTATTAATTTAATAATTATGTTATTGAGTTTAAGGGGACCCGGTTGTACCGAACTAGTCCAGATTGGACCCAAGACAAGCCCAAGCCCATGTAATCATGCGAGACGTCCAATGACATTCGTGTTGATAGAATTTGGCATGAGGGTGTTGTATTTTGTTTTAATGATTTAATGAATATTTTCTAGTATTTATAATTAAATATTATAATATCATTATTAGTTGATATTCAGTGATATTGGTATAAAATGGGTCTTTGTGCATTTTAGAATTAACAAGGCCTAGACTGGAAATATATATGTATATGGAAATGTATTCATAGGAAATATATGTATATATATATATATATATATATATATATATATATATAAAATATATATATATATATATATATATATATATATATATATATATATATATATATATAAATATATATATATATATATATATATATATATATATATATATATTAAAATATATATATATATATATATATATATATATATATATATATATATATATATATATATATATATATATATATATATATATATATATATATATATATATATATATATATATATATATATATATATATATATATATATATATATATATATATATATATATATAAATTAGAAATATGTATATGTGGCGAATAAATGAAATCAATACTGCAGCCAAAGACAAAACCGCTCATAGGAGATCCCAGCCCGAGCAGGCCCACCACCCAGCTCATGCTTCAAACCTGAGCGGAAACGCTAGAGTTGCTCATGCGTATGTATATATACATATAGCGCGCGAGAGAGATCGAGAGAACTAGCAAACCCAAAACCCTAACCTCCAACCGCCGTCACCACGACCACCCCGTGGTCCGGTGACCCATCCGCCGCCGACAAAACCACCGCGCGCAGCCGGAGCCGCCGTGCACACAGCCGCGATCCGCGTGCGCGCCACGCGACAGCAGAAGCGATACACCAAGGTACCAACTTCTCTCTTCCGTTTCTCCCTCGTCTCTCAACGAAAATTCGATCCGAAGGATGTTTCAGAAACCCCTCATGATGAACTTCGAGATCCTCTATTTAGTTGTAGATTTCTGTCTTTTAAATCGGGGTGAAAATCTGATCAAAAGTGGAAATAAATTGGTAATTGCTGAATTCATAATTTTTTGTTTTAAAACCCCAACTTGTTAGCCGATTTTCTTTCAAACCATACCCCGTCTCTAGAAGTCACCAATACGGAACTTTTTGAAAACATATACACGAGTAAAACCCTTCTTTTACTTTATTTTTAGTTAATATAAAATAAAAGTTATCGAGCCGACAACTTGAGAGAAAAACTGTTTTTCAAAAACTCGAAAAATCTCCGATACCACGTGCATCCCGCCAAATCGAGCGACTTGGTCGCGAACCGAATGCATCGAAAAGTGCGTAACGGCTTCGTGGTCGTGTGGGCTTTGACGGAATTCAAATTGGTTGCGTGTGCGCGACGAATTTGATGCGTATTCGTCGAAATTCACCGTATCGGTCTCTGTGCAAAATTTTTAATTATTTTGTGCTCTCAATTACTTTGTGCACGCTCGTCAGATCGAGATAAAACTTATGCCAACAGGACCGTATCATTTTTCTGGTCCTGTAAGCCCAGTTTGGTCCGATTCCGAGACAGTTGATTGGATCGCCGTTTTGCGGGCCCCACGGTCCGACTCGACGGGTGATTTTGTGCACGACCCGCTGGAATCCAACTCTGAACATACGGTTGGGTTCATATCAGAAAACTGGATCCGTAGACATGTATTTTGATGACTTTAGAGACTGTTGACTCTGGCACGCTTTTCGGTACAAAGTGGGTCCAACGGCGGATACCGTTTTGGCCCAAAATTACCGTTTTGCCCCTGTGTCCAGAATTGGACTTAAGGACAGGCAATCCTAGCTTATTTGACTATTCTGAGATCATTGGTATTGTCTATTTCAGCATCCGGGCATCCGGAGACTGTTATACGAGTTTCGACTATTATGGCACATTAAGTAGTTCAGATTGTCGGTTTCACCAGCAGAGGCCCACAGGCGAGTACAATTTATTGTCTGAATTTCGATATTGATCTTCACTATATTTCATTGATTGATCATTGATTATGTGACTTTTATATTCTATTATAAATTGTTGAGTCGGAAATGAGAAGTACCAACGATGTGTGATCTGACCTTAGACAGTGTAGACAGTGATTTATTATTGCAAAGTAGACAGTGTAGACAGTAATTTATTATTGCAATTAGACAGTGTTAACAGTAATTTATTATTGACAGTGATTTATTGTTACATTATTTGATGTAGATAGTGTAACTTTATACAATGTAGACAGTATAAATTTAGACAATGTAACTTTAGACAGTGTAGACAGTATAATTTTAGATAGTATAGACAGTATCGTGTAATTGTCCCGAGACCGATCACATATCAAAGGTACTTCTAACAGTTGGGAAAAGTATTTTGTGTCTATTTATTTGCTAATAGTTTTTCCGTATTTTCTGTTTATTTTTAAAAACATGTAATTGATGTCTAACCTCTTTTGTATAGTCATTTTCATTTATTGAAATTGCATTCGGTGAATTGTGCTCGTTCCATTCCTGACTGAAAACCAATATTTTTTAGGTTAGCCATGGATTCACTTAGCATGGAAGATACGGGGGTACTTGCAGACAAAAGCCTAGCGACTAGCTAGATAGTCGAGTTATAGTCATTCAATATTTGTACAAGTTTATATTTTTCTGCAAATATAAAACTTGTGATTATTGTAAATTGAATTAATTTTGTGAATGAGTATTATTTGTGATTTTGTTCTTCATGGCCGTGACAACGTTCTACCGCTGACACTGCGGCGTAGGCTGGCTTGGATACGTCTCGTATCCGTTTTTAAAAAAAAGGGGTGCGGGTCGTGACAAGTTTTTGTGGTGGCCCATGCAGGTCTGTCTTCACAAATCATGCGAACTCGTGATAGTACTTAAGTTAGTCGTACTATTGCGAGCCTGCGACTAGGAAATGCTCATTCACGAATTAGGAATTAATTTAATTTAAGAGAATGACTAGGACCAGGAGTCCTTTATACAAAATTATCGATGGATAGTCTAGGCCATATAATATAGATGAGGAATTATTAATTTTTGATAGTTGTCAGATCCCCATAGGCACATTATTACCTTTTGATGTGATGATATGATCCAACGTGGGTATACTACTCACTTGATTAGTTAGGCTTTCTTGGAAGTAAGGCTGTAATCCTGATAACCTACTCAGTTTTCTTTTGCTCTATGTAGATATAAATCTTATATCATAAGTTAGTATTGCCTGTTTTAAATTCTATTTTTACTATATAAAATTGGTTTATAATTCATGATTCTGTTATTCCTGTATGAATCCCTAGTTAGATTTGATTCAAAGTTTTTTCCTAGCCATTTAAAATATATATGAGATAAAGATTAGGATGTTCTTACTTCACTTGTCTTCAGATATTTTCTTTCGATCAGTCTTTTACTTTAAGGATTGAGACTTATAGGCAGATGTTACACTTTCTATCATAGTCAACTAGTTTGAATCTCTAGCAGCTCCTTGAAGTTCTTTGGAGTATAGTTAGGGTAATTTAACGACTGTGATGGCTAGACAGCAGCGTACTGTCGCCAATTACCTGAGAGTGGAGAGTGTGGGTTCACTGCAGCCGGCAGCGCACTGGCAAGGCACAACCCCCAGAATTGAAATTATTTCGAAGAATCATAGTCTATGGAACATTGCTAAAACTATGTTCTTGTTGACCTCTTTAGATCTTAGATACCTTTGTGTCAATATAAGGTAGAGTATCCGATAGCATATCACATCTGAATCACGGAACCAAGGGTTACCACAGCCGGAGTATATGGGTGAGGCATAATTCTCGGTAACATGATTTCAGACGTGATTACAAGTTTAGGATACCATAGAGGACAGGAAAATGCATGTTCGTCCTATAAGATCCAAAGCCAAACTAGTAGAAGCTCTGTAAGGTCGGTAGCATGTCTCCCAACCTGACATTCCGTGGTCCTTGTGATCCATTGACGAGGTAACTGACTGACACTAATAGGTTTACCTGGAGTATAGAATTCAGAAGTCCATAACCCATTAGTCGACCAAGGCCTTATGAATAGAAGATAGTAGGATTGACTGTATAAGCAAGAACACCTGGTAAATTTTTGATTCTCACAAAACTCGAACTATTTGTGCCTTCTTTCAAAAATCTTGTATACTTGTAATTTGACTATTTTGACCAATGTTGCTATCATAGCCTAGTTTTGCAAGCTTACTCTTTTATCGAGCTTGATTCAAGACATATGTTTATTGGGGACGTCCACTAACATATTGTCTAATCAGAATCGATGTATAACGGTCGGATCAATCGTAGTGCACTCGGTTCGCTCTTCCTCTGATTAACCTACGTGGATTGAGATGTAGATGTCTCTAGACTCTCGTCCACTACTGCATTAACAATTCCTCTTGAATTATACGTTCGCCTTTGAATCACGAAATTGTGTTCAGTAACATCTCCCTTGAACTCTTTATTGTTATTGTCCTTCACTGATTTGGAAAGACGAAAGCTCGTGATGGTAGAAAGATATAGAGTATCCCCATGGCTATGATAGTTGTATACACAAATGTAGCTACCATCGGCCAGTCATGTAATTGAGTTACTCGTTCTCCCCTCGACCCTCAAACTACTATTGAGACCTTCTAGCCATCTGAAGTTGAGAATGATTAGGGTTTTACCCTTAGTCAAAATGCCGACCTAGGATACTATTTATTCTCAAGAAACCATTTGTTGTGAGTCTCTAATTATTTTCTTGAAACTTCCTTTAACTAGAACCCTTATGACAATAGTCTGGCAGGCTTGACACAAATAGAAATGCACGACTCAGTTGTTAGAAATCTTTTCGTAGGATGTTCCTTAGAGTTGGTTACCCCGTCAAAAACTCTCGTATATTATGGACGAGTGGATCATTCTATTTTATTGACCATGTGTCATTGTACACACTCGTTTTCCATTTATTGAGGAACGATCCTTGACTTGACTTATATCTACCGTATCTCGTTACGACGTGCCTTATTCTTTATTAACGAGAGTAGAGGTACAATACCCGGACTTTGAAATTCTTCTAACCGTAATTTTTCCTAAGACCACGTCCTAGCTTCTAGGGGAGTAGACTGTAAGCCTTCTAAAATTTTAGGATATACGAGGATTACCGACTGATTAGAATAATTCCCGTTAGGATGACAATTAGTGCCCATGGACTCCCACTTTCCATTTAGATCATTTGTGTCCCCGGCCGTGTCATTAGAATTCGGAGCACGAGACTAGCTGTTACCTTCCAACAAATTTCATATGCAAGACCTAGACGAGTCCACCTTCATCTAGGTATAACATATCCCACTCAAACCCGCCCCCTTGTACTCTATTTTTATGGTACGACTTTCAGGAAAAAAAGGACTAGCTATAACCCTCACCATAATACTAGTATACTTCCCGACTACAATTAGAGACTCAACCCCGACTCGAATCTTTTGACCCAATATATGGTTGTGATTGACTGGAAGCCCACTACGCACATGTCACTAGTGTGCCATCCAATTGTGTCTTCTTGTGCTACTTAAACACAAAAGTCACGGAAGGCGCATCTTCAGGGCTTACAGAACCTATTTAACCAATCCGACTACCCATCTAGCTCAACCACTTGGGTGAAAACCTATTCTAGGCTACCCTAATCTAGTAGAAATAGTTTATCATTGGGACCTTTTTCAGTCCATATAGATTGAAATCCAGGGTTCATCCAACCAACGATTGGTGTCCAATCGGAGAACCCATTAAGACCCAGTAAAACCTATCCATGCATACCACCATAATTGACTATAAAATCGGACTATTCGAGATAGGTCCCTATATCGATTATGTAGCCCCCATCTCTTAGAATTTGGTGTCATTCGTAACCATTATTCCATTTACCTGGGAGTCGCGATACGATTTTGTATTGCATTTATATTCCTTGCTTGTGTGTTTAAATAACCACAGAAAATCATAATCTTGATTTCTCAAATTTTGTTCTATTATGGAACCTGTTCAGAATTTTGAGAACGGAACTTATGTATTGCACGGATGGCAAGCTCCTCTAAGAAACGAAGAGTTCTTCGATTTAGCAAGTGACTGGGCTAGAGTAGCCACTCTAGCAAATAAGTCAATGGTTCATAGACCTTCTTTCTAGCTGCATCATTAGATACCCTCTACCGCTCTTGAAACTTCATAATTGCCCTCGATTATTTTTCTTTGTCTTCCTGTCCTCCTATTTCGGAGCGACGAAGGTCATGATTATTAGAGTTTACCAATATTTCTTAGCTACTTGTGTAAATTTATTGCTTGTTAGATTTTGGGTTATTTGATAGATAGGAAAGGATTATAGAGGCCAAAAGCAGTAGATATCTATTTTAACAAATAGTTGAAAGATTATAAAGTTTTAGTGACATAGCTTTGAGGAAGTAGTGTGTCCAAAGGTGGGTAGAAGTCCTCGGAGTTCGTAGTTGCAAAATGGCTAGGAGGAGGATATAAACTGTTTTTGAGGAATTAAAATTTGAGGAGATTAAGGTAATGGTAGATTTCCTTTTTTAATTTAAGGAATAGTTACGAATTAGAATTTCGAGAACGAAATTATTTTAAGGTGGGTAGATTTGTAACCCTTCTTCCCGAAATTTTTATAATTTATTTTATTTATTTATTTGAATTAAATGGTAATTTTAGAATTTTTATAAATAATTACTTAGTTAATTATTACGGTAGATGACTTTAGCCATGGCGGAGTTTTGGAGTGTATGATGACTAGAAATCGTAGCACGGATAGTGCAATAGCGTGCTTTGACTAGAGTATTAGCCCTGGTAGGGAAGGCCGAGCCATAGTGATGTCCTAACTAGGAAAACCAGGCCGAGTTGCGACATAACCCTTACCGATGATTTATTTATTTAATAATTATATTATTGAGTTTAAGGGGACCCGGTTGTACCGAACTAGTCCAGATTGGACCCAAGACAAGCCCAAGCCCATGTAATCATGCGAGACGTCCAATGACATTCGTGTTGATGGAATTTGGCATGAGGGTGTTGTATTTTGTTTTAATGATTTAATGAATATTTTTTAGTATTCGTAATTAAATATTATAATATCATTATTAGTTGATATTCAGTGATATTGGTATAAAATGGGTCTTTGTGCATTTTGGGATTTTTAGACCGCACATAATGGTATATATACGCCATTAATGTTTTATTGAATTCCGTTATATTTATTATTATTATTTTATTGAGGATGTTATATATATATAATATTATTTTATTATTATTGGTTGTCTAATAAATATTATATATCTATATATTCATATTTATATTAACAAGGCCCTAGACTGGAAATATATATATGTATATGGAAATGTATTCATAGGAAATATATGTATTAGGCTAAATAGAAATATATATATATATAGAAATGTATATATGTATCATATATATATATATATTTTTCATAGGAAATATATATATATATATATATATATATATATATATATATATATATATATATATATATATATATATATATATATATATATATATTAATTAGAAATATGTATATGTGGCGAATAAATGAAATCAATACTGCAGCCATAGCCAAAACCGCTCATAGGAGATCCCAGCCCGAGCAGGCCCACCACCCGAGCTTATGCTTCAAACCCGAGCAGAAATGCTCGAGTTGCTCATGCGTATGTATATATGCATATAGCGCGAGAGAGAGATCGAGAGAACTAGCAAACCCAAAACCCTAACCTCCAACCGCCATGTGCACAGCCGCGATCCGCGCTCGCGCCATGCGACAGCAGAAGCGATACACCAAGGTACCAACTCTTCTCTTCCGTTTCTCTCTCGTCTCTCAACGAAAATTTAATCCGATGGATGTTTCAGAAAGCCCTCATGATGGACTTCGAGATACTCTATTTAGTTGTAGATTTCTATCTTTTAAATCGGGGTGAAAATCTGATCAAAAGTGAAAATAAATTGGTAATTGCTGAATTCAGAATTTTTCGTTTTAAAACTCCAACTTGTTAGCCGATTTTCTTTCAAACCATACCTCGTCTCTAGAAGTCACCAACACGGAACTTTTTGAAAACATATACACGAGTAAAACCCTTCTTTTACTTTATTTTTAATTGCTGTAAAGTAAACGTTATCGAGCCAACAACTTGAGAGAAAAACTGTTTTTCAAAAACTCGAAAAATCTCCGATACCACGT
The DNA here is from genome assembly GCA_029216955.1 of Iris pallida. Lineage (NCBI taxonomy): Eukaryota > Viridiplantae > Streptophyta > Magnoliopsida > Asparagales > Iridaceae > Iris > Iris pallida. The sequence continues at coordinate 295,276 of JANAVB010011000.1, read as the reverse complement.
GCGTTCCGCCAAATCGGGCGACTTGGTCGCGAACCGAACGCATCGAAAGGTGCGTAACGGCTTCGTGGTCGTGTGGGCTTTGAAGGAATTCAAATTGGTTGCGTGTGCACGACAAATTTGATGCGTATCCGTCAAAATTCACCGTATCGGTCTCTGTGCAAATTTCTTAATTACTTTGTGCACGCTGGTCAGATCGAGATAAAACTTGCGCCAACAGGACCGAATTATTTTTCTGGTCCTGTATGCCAAGTTTGGTCCGATTCCGAGACAGTTGATTGGATCGCCGTTTTGCAGGCCCCACGGTCCGACTCGACGGGTGATTTTGTGCACGGCCAGCTGGAATCCAACTCTGAACATACGGTTGGATTCGTATCAGAAAACTGGATCTGTATACATGTAGTTTGATGACTTTAGAGATCGTTGACTCTGGCATGCTTTTCGGTGCAAAGTGGGTCCAACAGCGGACACCGTTTTGGCCCAAAATTACCGTTTTGCTCCTGTGTCCAGAATTGCACTTAAGGATAGGCAATCCTAGCTAATTTGACTATTCTGAGATCATTGGTAGTGTCTATTTCAGCATCCGGGGACTATTATACGAGTTTTGACTATTGTGGCACATTGAGTAGTTCAGATTGTCGGTTTCACCAGCAGAGGACCACAGGCGAGTACAGTTTATTGTCTGCATTTTGATATTGATCTTCACTATATTTTATTGATTGGCCATTGATTATGTGACGTTTATATTCTATTATAAATTGTTGAATCGGGAATGAGAATTACCAACGATGTGTGATCTGACCTTAGACAGTGTAGACAGTGTAGACAGTAATTTATTATTGCAAAGTAGACAGTAATTTATTATTGCAATTAGACAGTGTAAACAGTGATTTATTATTATAAAGTAGATAGTGTAAACGGTGATTTATTATTGCATTATTTGATGTAGACAGTGTAACTTTATACAATGTAGACAGTATAACTTTAGACAGTGTAGACAGTGTAACTTTAGACAGTGTAGACAGAGTAACTTTAGACTGTGTAGACAGTATCGTATAATTGTCCCGAGACCGATCACATATCAAAGGGACTTCTAACAGTTGGGGAATGTATTTTGTGTCTATTTATTTGCTAATGGTTTTTCGTATTTTCTGTTTATTTTTAAAAACATGTAATTGATGTCTAACCTCTGTTGTATAGTCATTTTCATTTATTGAAATTGCATTCGGAGAATTGTGCTCGTTCCATTCCTGACTGGAAACCAATATTTTTCAGGTTAGCTATGGATTCACTTAGCATGGAAGATACGGGGGTACTTGCAGACAAAAGCCTAGATACTAGCTAGATAGTCGAGTTATAGTCATTCAATATTTGTACAAGTTCATATTTTTCTGCAAATGTAAAACTTGTGATCATAGTAAATTAAATTAATTTTGTGAATGAGTATTATTTATGATTTTGATCTTCATGGCCGTGACAGCGTTCTACTGCCGACACTGCGACGTAGGCTGGCTTGGACACGTCTCGTATCCGTTTTAAAAAAAACGAGTGTGGGTCGTGACACTGCAAGCTGTAGTGATACTCTAGTTCGAATACTACTACAAATCTAGACCTGCATGGGCCACCACAAAAAACGTGTCACGACCCGCAACCAGTGTAGGGGCACGAAAAGTGGGTACGTCCAGCCTATGCCGCATTGTCGACGGTAGAACGCTGTCCTAGGTCACAACATCTAACACAGTATGAAATATAACTGCACAAGATGTACTCTCCGAACGGAGGAACAATAAGATAGATACAATCTCAATCACAATCTAAGATAGAAGATACAATAAGATAGATAGATATGAATCCACAAAATGAAATACAAACATGAGAGAAGTCTAAGTGTCTAAGATAACATCTCCACAACATCCCAAATAACACAAGATCCCAAATATATACAATAGAGTATCCAAATGAGATAAGACAATAGAAATAAGATAAAGTCTAAGCTAGCAAGCCTAAACTATGGGGGTATCATCCTCTACTGCTAGTGGATCCTGCTGGAGGTCCAGATTGTAGGTGTTGTTTAAGGCTGCTCCATAGTAAGTGGTACAAAAAGCCTTATCCTCATCCTCTGTAATATATCAACAGGTCCAGTCAGGACAGAAACGAGCACAATACTTCTCACGCAGTTCATGTCATGTCAGAAAATATAAAGCATGTAATAGAGTAAGATACATGAATAACTGAAAGAATGTACATGAAGTAAAAGAGATGACTGTAATAGAAATATCTACTATAAGTAAAGAACTATCAGTGACTAGTGATTTAGAGTAGAAGATAGACATGTGAACAGCTGGATATGATTTATGGCTAAACTATAGAGTTGATTCATGGTTACACTACTTTGGAATTATTTACATGACTATTTCTACTTTCCTATCCCCAATCAATACACAAGAATCTAGACAAGTTATGTTATGATTCATGATTTCACTGTCTCATAAATGAGAGCACATGAAATTGATTCATGAGGGCTCTGTGAACATGAGAGTACATGAATCACAAGAGAATACATGAATAGTGAAAGCATAGAGATACATGATGTAAGTGAAACACACATGACATGAAGTATCCGATGCTTCCGAGGGGGATAACATCTCATGAAAAGATTCATATAGTACCAATCCGTGTTACCAATGTGACAACATCAAGTAAAGTAATCTAGAATAAGAATATAAGTTCTAGCAAGTATGAAACGGTCAGAGAATGTACTCGCCTGATATCCTGAGTATCTGGTAAGTGTAGATGTTCAGACAGAGTAGATAAGTTCTATTTAGAGCAACACAGGTCACAACATGTCCAAAATGGTAATATTGAACTCTACGATGCATTCTCTATGATTTCTAGGTCATTTTAGACTAAAGTCAACTCTTGGTCTACTCTGGTCAACTTATGAAGTCAAACTAGGTCAACCAAGCTATTCTAGGTCTAATTATAGTCTAACAAGTCATTCTAGCCCAATCCTATATCATATAACCCATATACTAAGCCTATGCAAGTCTAAACAAAAACTATATCAAATCCTATATCTATAACTTAGGCTACAAGCATACAAACTGACAATTATATATATTCACACATTCATGTTATGCATACATATATTCATATCATGCATATAGGCTGGCATTCATCATATTCATATATTACCATACATTACATTACAATATATTCATATATCTATACATATTACATTTATTCATTCATTCATGCATTCATTCAGTCATGCCTTCAACCATATATGCATTCATGCCTACATGCAATACCTTGTATTACACTACAAGTATACATTCTTACATGCCTACATGCATATTTTATATATCATTATATAGGGTGAGTGAACTGGTGTATAGTGTTCATGGCAAGGGTGAGTGAACATATTTCAAGTGTCAAGTGTTAATGTATAACTGTGTGTGTGTTGTGTTAACAAAGGGTTCAGTTGATATAGGTGAACAACAATAAAGGGTCACATATGAAAGGGGGTCAATGCATCACTTATAGTCACATAGCAATATAGTTGACAGCAAGGGGGTTAAGAGAGTGAGTGAGTGTGTGTGTGTGTTATACATGCTGCAGTGGTGTGCTCAGTTTAATACAAATAGTGAGCATAGTAGGAATGTAAAGCAATGTGCACTCAAACCAATCCCATTTCATAACCCAGTTTTTCCTTCACCAGTACATCAATTCCAGTTTCCAATAAGAGGCAATTCAGTTTTTAATATATCAATTTTAATCTCAGATTTAGAGTAAAGGCAACTCAGGTTTGCATCAGTTATTACATTGCCTTCAACTCAGTTTTATAGGCTCAACCAATTCTCATTTTTCATTTGAAACTCAAATCCCAGTTAACAGTTAATTCCAGTTCAACATTTCAAAAACTAAAACAAAACTGAATCATCAACCATAACCCAAATCAAAGTGTGTATAGCTGTAGCATACATGTGCACATATTAGGGGGTGTTCACGTGTCCAATCACTGGACACGAAGTGTCTAAAATATACAAATTATGGTGTATCAGACCTTGTGTTCAGACAGGCTCATGCAGCCATGTCGACACAATTTGGACACGACATAATATCCCAGTATCCTTGTGCTCATGTACACGTGTAGAGAGGATCTAGGGCTAGGAGTCTAGCACCCTGACATGAGTCATTGTCGTGTCTGTGCGTGACACGAATCACGTATCAGTCGAAGAAAATTGACAGTGCCAGTGTAGTAAAAAATTAGTGTACGTGCGAGAACTCTCTCGACACAACACGAAGTGTCATGAAACTCGAGAAGGATCCTGACAATCTCTGCCCCCACCTCTGTGCCAAGTGGCACGTGTCCACGTAGCCTACACAGAGAAAAATTGGGCTCGGGTAGCAGGGCACTCAGCGTAGCCTCGTGTACTCGGTTCGTGTCCATTTTGGACACGAACACGATACGAAATCCAGCTCAGAGTAAGGGTTTTGTGTTCCTCACATATAGGGCTATCAAAACATATAATTATGTTAAGAATTTACAAGCAAACAGTACACTTGGGCATTTCATCAAACACCTATGTAAGGACACTGATATGTGTCCGATATGGACACCAAATTCCTACCAAACTACCCCTACAGCTAGGGGACACCTAGACGGATGCATCTATAAAAAAAATAGAAATTTAATAGGATTTAGGGCATTTACCTGTTGGGAGCAAATCTCCAGAATAACTCTAAAGGAAGGTGTCCTCCTCCAAGTGCTATGGCCAAGTGAGCTCCAAACCTTAGCTAGCTAGCCTCCGAGTCCTTCTTCAACAGCAAGGGATCCCAATGCAAGGGATTATGTTCAATTTGGGGGTAATTTGGATGAATGGTGAAGATTTGGGGAAGAACACTAAACTAGGCTTAATGTGAAATGAAAGGAGGCAAGCATTAATGAAGAGATATTATATAGGGGTGGGGGATTTTGCCTCTCTTGGCCGGCCATGTAGGGATTAGGATTAGGGTTTTGATTCATTAGGTTGCTATGGGCTTCCCTCTTGGTAAGTTTCTAAGTTTCTTAGTAAAGGCCCATGTGTATATTCAATCCTCAAGCTAAAATATCTAACTTAACTAAATATCTAGATTTTCTAACTTAGCCATAAATTTAACATCCTCTAACTTAGCCTCTATGTTAATTACTAACCTTTAGATTAAGTCAAAAATAGGTTAAGGACTAACATGACAATTAGCAATTAATTAAATAATATAAATTTAAATAAAATCAAATAATTCACAAATGACCAAAATATCCACAAGGCAAAAAAGTGGTAGTGACACTGCCCCATTTCCCTCTACCGACGACTTGTATCCATAAGTCGTTCCTCATAGCCGACGACGTGGGCTGACTAGTCCCAGCTCCCTCGGCAGTCCCTCTCTCACCGACTCGACTCTCTAAAGTCTCATACGTATCTTATATTTATATAGGTGAATAGATTTAGAGTTAATATTGGTATTTTAGTTACTATTAAATATTGTTATGGTTACATTCTCATACGTCTCTTAAAATATTCTTTGATTTATATTGCTACTTAGGGTTATGATTTAGAGTTAATATTCATACTAGAGTTCGGACTAACTATTTAGGTAAACTAAATATAGTTAAGTATGTAAAGACGAAGAAGAAATGTAATTAGATATAGGACTTGAAAAACTTACATAGGCTTTGGTCGCCCGATCATCTACGAGCTTCCCATCCTTCTTTCGCTTATGGGTACGCTCGAAAACTTTAGGAAAGACGACGACGTTCGGACGGCGACCTTCTCGCATTGTAACAATTAAACATCGATTTATAACTAAACAATAAATTTAAACAATTAAAGAAATAACAAATAAGAATACTCACCAGTCGTCGATAATGCTTTGTAATTGGGATGGATCCACCCGTGTAGTGACCACCCTTAGCACGGGCAGCCTTTGCCCTCTCATACTTGGCCTTATAGGTTGGAGTTTCTATCTTCTTCTTCATTTCCTCCCAGAATTTCTCCTTCAATCACTCCTTGCGAAGAGCACTATTTAGTAGAGCCAATGCCTTTTGGTCGTTGACCATATCCCTCAACCTCTTACTGGTGACGGACTTGTAGCACTTCCGGATCGCCTGATCTCTATGCGGTGGCCACCAATACAACTTCTGCAAATAAGGATAAATAGAAACAAAAAAGCAAATATTTAAGAAATGTTGTAAACAAAGACGATATTATTTAGACATACCTCAAGCATCTCAAGCCAAATCAATCGTCTATCAACTGGGATGTCCCTGAAGTTCAGATAGGGACTATGGAATTGACGATGCATCAAATCCTCCAAATCTCTACCACCCTGGATCGGAAAGAACCTAGAATAAACCAAACAATGTACAATTAGATAATAAATAGAGTATGAATAAATATTTCTACTAACACTAATATACTTACGTCATTCTATCGGCCCACAGCTCGGTATAAGTGATATTGGCTGGCCGCTCTAGCAGGGTAGGAGGGTCTGGAAATCTTGGTCGACGTATGTACACTCCACGGTCGACAAAAAGGCCAGGATATGGGTTCATCGTAGTAGAAGCGACAGGTGTAGTCTCTGGCGTAGAAGACGGGGTGGGGGGGCACCAGCATGTAGAAGCATGGAATTTCACAACCAGAAAGCCCATGCGCCAGACACTACATGCGCCAGAACTCAGACGAAGAACTTTACAGCAAAGTCAATAAGTATAGACATTTGAAGAAGGACTTTTTATTTATATATAAAAGTCTATTACATGTCTAGAAAAGGTTGTACAAAGGAGAATTTCTACAAAGGAAAGAGCCTAAGTCTACAGCCAGCGGCCACCATGCGCCTTCAGATAAGCGCAGCGGCCACCATGCGTCTCCAGATAGGCGCAGCATCACTATACGCCACCAGTGAGGCGCAGCAGATATCATGCGCCTCCATCCAGGCGCATCCCATCATCTCTTCAGCAGCTCAGTTATGTGCATCCCTTCAGCCAAATTCTTCCAGCCAGGCTCACCTGGCCGAGCAGAGCCCAGTTATGTGCCGCTCTTCCAACCAGGCTCGCCCGATAAATGCTTCGACACAAAGCATTTAACCCTCTGGCTGGAACCAAGGAAGAGAAGAGCACCGCAAATGGTGTGGCCAGAGGAGGCTTCGAAAGAGCCTCCAAAGCCGAAGGAAGACCGTGATCGAAACCACGGCTTTGCAGGAAGAGAGAGCCTTGCACCGCCATTCCGATCTACGGCTCTTCCGGAATAACGGAGACGAGGCTCGAGCATCCCTATCTTTGGATGCAACAGGCACCTTCCGCCTGCCTCAGAAGCCCTCGACTCCGTCTTTTGGATGTAACAGTCACCTTCAAGTGCATCAAAGACAACACAGCGTCTCATCTTCACCCTCGGGAGCACTTCGTCAGCAGAATGCACCCGTATGTTCAAGTTCATATTGGAAGTACGTGAGGAAATGAGAAGCAAATCTTCTCTCCATGCCACTATTTATAGGCCGGGCAGATCAAACCCACGCGCCAAGTGGATGGCCCTCCGAATTCCATGCAATGAATTTATATTAAATGGATGAACCGGACGCCTCGAATTCAGCCAAACGGCTATTTATAGCACTCGAAGAGCGAGACAGCCGCATCATTAAAAGACATGTCCGATGCGCCAGCCAGACAGCGCATCACACGGACGCGCCCTTCGGCATCAGGCGCATCACACAGACGCGTCCTACAGTACTCGGCGCATTATAGAGGGTGCGCCCCCACACATCTCTATACCGAGTGGAACGCCAACCGACGCGCCCACTCAGCTGTCCATCGAACGTCACCAACATTAAATGCTGAACTGACAGAGTTGGCAGCACGCCTTCCAAAGTCTGAACGGTTGACAGCTTTATTCAGAAAATGAAGCGTCGGCAACGTCAGCATCATCATGACTCTATTCCGACGGCTACTGCCACGTGGCCACCCGTATGCGCCTCTACGGCCATGCGTCCACACCCGCATGCGCCTCTACGGCCATGCGTCCAAACCAGCATGCGCCTCAAAAGCCATGCGCCTCAGACCCTTCACTGATCCCTAAAGACAGAAGAAGAGTCTCCGATTGAAGTTTTGTATGCGCCTCAAAAGCCATGCGCCCCAGACTGATCTCTGATCCCAAAAGACAGAAGGAAAGTCGCCTGTATGCGCCTCAAAAGCCATGCGCCCCAAATGGTTTATAACTCCTAAAGGTTATGAGCCGCAGCCTCCTCCTGCGCCCAATCCAAGGCGCAGCCCACCAGATCACTCCTCTCCACCAAATCCGAGATCTTCGAACCATGAGTCGACGACACGTGTCTTTCGACTCAACTCGTCCAAGATTTCAGCAACGGAAAGATCTTCTCTTCTGCTACGTGCCGGCTCACAACAGCAGTATGAAGAGTTCTCCCCCTCGATCAGGGCGCAGCATCCATGCGCCTCCATCAGCAACCTCCACGTGGCGTCCCCACACCGGCGTATCCTACATGCGCACATGAGCAGCCAGCCTGCAAAACTATAAATAGAAGGATCATCCCCTTCACACACACACATAGACTCAGAACATAAGACTCACAGAGAATCTACAACAGAGAATCACCGGAGAGGCAGTTCTAGACACTCAATGTCTTCCTCCTCTCAGCAAGCTCCAGCACCCAGAGCAATCAACACCTTCAGAGAACCGATAACCGCCGTCAGCCGGTCAACGGAGTCAACGCATTACCACTCGCTCCATTGGCACTAAGGACCCAGCTTAAACAAAAGTGTACTCCTAGGACTACATCTAAGTCCTATATTGTATCACTGTTCTGTTTGTGTTAAGATTTCAATCAAAACAATTTTAATGGCAAACACAGCACCGGTAGGAGTAGATGCTGAAGGAATATCAGGGCTAGCTCCGCCGACCGAAGAACGAGTGAATGACGGAGATAAGCTATCCTCTTCATCAACCAAATCGTCCTCGCTAACTCCTTTGCGATCTACAGCCAGATTACTAGGATGAGCAGGAGTAGGAGGACGGGTCAACGCAGATCTTCGAAGTCGACGTGTACGGCCTCGTTGTAGCACCCAGTTTCCCAAATGAGGGTAATTTTGAAATTTTGTGTTTATAATTATTTTAATAATGATATAATTATTTTAATAATGATATTTAATTCATGATATAATTTTTGGTGATTTTAAATTATTTTAAAATTATTTAAATCAATGACTTGTGGTTTTGACGTTTTGCTAGTGAAACCCTAGAGACTGTTTGACCTAGAGCCTAACTATGTGATTATGATATTTTAATGTTATTTTTGGCCTAAGAATATTTTTACATTTGACCTTTTTGAATTATTTTGATATTATTTTATTATTTATGATATTGTTTTGGGGTTATTTGAGTCGGGTTCGAATTTCAACTCAATCCGACTTGAAACGGGGACCCGGGGGTAGTTTGACTCTAGTGGGACCCACACACTAGTTAGGTATGGCCCACATGATATTAATTTTAGTCCACATGATAGAAATATTTTAGTTAGAGGTTAGACTAATTATTATGGATAAGGTTAGTGTGATTAGAGACTTTAGAAAGACTAATTTAGCCCCAACCAATTAGCCCTTTCCTAATACTCATAGAATAGGTTAGTGGGGGCATTTTGGACCTTACCATAATAGGACAAATAGACCCATATGGCCAGCCACTTTGGGAGAGGATAGGCTCAAGTTTATTTCAATATTCTCATCCACACACTCTCTCTTGTTCTTCCCCAAATTCCTAGAGAGCAATCCCTAGAAATTTCTCCACCAAATCCTTCTATTTCACCACCAAATCTTCTTCTTTCCTTCTCCATTCTAGCCAAGGAGGAAGCTACCCAAGTTTGGGAGGATTCAGAGCTCGTTCGTGTCCTTTTGGAATCTCTACGTGTCGGTGTCGCTCGGGGAAGGCTTTTCTTCGATTCGATCTACCGGAGGTATAAATCCCTTTTCCTTTTCATTTCCTTATGCATATAGGTCTATTTGAACCCATAGGAATGACCCCCATGGTTGTATCTCCATTTGTGTCTATTTCGTGTCCATTTGGAGGTCATAGGAGTGTCCTTTGTGTTGTGGTTGTGTCCATGTGGGAAAATCCTAAATTTGGACACACTATGTGTTGTTGTTATGTATGAATAAATTATTACATGTTTAATCTCATATTTTTGTATTGGAGATGTGTTCTATAGTGTCTCATATATATATATATATATTAGTATAGAGAGTGAGTTCTTGATATATTATGTTATATACTTGTGTTCTTTTGTCTCAAACTACCCAAATCCGTCATGATTTTTATCTACGTTTTTAATTTCAGCCCTAACTTAGAAATGTCATAACTTCTAGCTCAAAACTCAGTTTAATCTTCCATTTTTTTAAAAGAAGCGTATTGAAGTTAGATTTCCAAAAACATATATTAATAGGCCTAATTCATTCTGTAACTTTTTGGAGAATTATTTGAGTGTCAGCTGTACGAAAGACAAATGTGTTCTCGGTGTTTTTGCGATTCTGGGAGTTTTCGAAAACGAAAATGCGATCCGTTTGAAGTTTCGAAAAGCTAACACATAGATGTATAACATACTTTAATCCTAGAATTAGTTTCATGCTGAGTTGGTACAATATTGATTATTAGTAGGAGTTACTATTCGGCATATGCATTTTGTGCACCCTTGTGTGTAATATAATGTTCTATTTGATTTTAACCCATGTTAATGTATATACATTATGTAATTAAATAGAGAATGCAAACAGGAGTAAATGGTTAAATAAATGATGTATGAGGTGTAAGTATCCTATCTAATGTATGCATGTATAAGTATGGCTTGTAATGAATATGTAGGTTCCATAGTATGTAATGTATGGTGCATATAGTAGTACAAGAGAATAAATGAATGATGAATGAATGCAAGCATGAATGTAATGTAATAATAGATGTAATGTATGCAATATACAAGTTAATGAGATGTAATGTTCTATGTTAACACAAATCCTATATTACCTCATGTACCCCTTACACTATGTTGACACTATCACACTTGACACTTTGTTCACTTACACTTTGACACTCTTTGATATGTATACACTATGTATGCCCATTTAACCCTCACTTGCCCCTTTGCCATGTTCACATACACACACATAGCCTCTTAAATAAGTATTTATGAATATAGTTAACTTAGCTATGTATGTATATTATATATATGTTAGCATATTGTATTGTAATATATAAGTTTATACAGCCATTTGAAATGCCATGATTATAGACCTAATGTTGAATACCAATATATGCATGTGTATATATGTGTAGACATGTATAGCTTAAAGTAATAGATTACCTAGTGTATATCTAATGTGAATTCTTGCCTATTTGAGTATTGAATAATTGTATGCTATATAGAGTTGGGTGTATGTTGGCTTGTATAGCCTTGTATTGATGTGTGCTTGCTAGGATAGTCTTGGTTAGGCCTAGTAAGACTTGCTGGGATAGGACATGACCTAGTTTGACCTTGTTTGACTAGTGCAGTTGACCAGAGTTGACCAAGGGTTAACTTTGGCCTAGTTTGACCTAGATTTATGTAGAATATATTGTAGTACTTTATATTACCCTTCTGGACATGTTATGACTTGTGCTGTTCTAATTAGGAGCCAGACACCTCTCCTCGGACAGTATCTTTACCTTGGACATTCAGATATCAGGCGAGTACATTCTCTGATCTTTTCATACCTGTCTGGACTATATTCATGCTCTAGATTACTCTACATGATGCTGACACGTATCTTCACAGATTAGTACTATATGGATCCTTTACTGAGATGTTATCCCTCTACGGGTGCATCGGATATTTTATGTTCGTGTACTTTATCATGTGCATCAGGTACTCCTTGTACTCGTACTAGTTCATGTTTTTACATGTTCTCATTGCTTCATGTGCTTATCATGTGCCTCATGTACTACTCATTACATGAGTTCACGTATCTTAGCTGTATTCATGTGCTTATGACATAACTTGAACGGATCCTTGTGTATTGATTGGGGCGGGGTAAGTAGAATTAGTTATGTGATCACTATCTCCAGTAGCTGTATTCATGTGCCTCCTTATTTGTATTCATGTGTCCCCAAGCCGTTTACATAACCATTGTGCTCTAAATCACGTAGCCACTTACAGTCTCTACTATCATGTATTTACTTTCAGTTATAAAATATCTCCTGTTTACTCGTACTTCCTATTCAGCACTTCCTGTATTTTACTCTATTGCATGATTTATACTCCTAACCTGCTATGAACAGTTTTAGAGATATGTGCTCGTTCTCGTCCTGACTGGACCTGTTGATAAATTTTACAGATAGCTTGGAGATTGTCTGCTAGCCTAGAGGAGACACATTAGAGGTTATTTAGATAGTTATTTCAATTGTCTGGAGTTGTATTTACTTTATGGATTACTGTATCTGAGTTTGGAGATTTGAGATGTATTTCTGGATTTGTGTATCTTAGACACTTAGATTTCTCTCTGTTGTACCTCTTTGGATTTCATGTTTTATCTATCCTTATCATGCTCTACCTTAGATGTAATTGAGTACCTGCTATGTCACCCCCATTCGGGGAGTATAAACTGTTTAGCCTTATACTGTTAGATGCATGAGACCTAGGACAGCGTTCTACCGCCGATACTGCGGCGTAGGCTGGACGTACCCACTTCTCGTGCCCTAATTCTAGGGTGCGGGTCGTGACACTCGTCCCGCCATATGTAAATCTGAAAGAAATAAAAAATGATGTGATGATACAAATAATCAATGCAAATCTAATAGAAATTAACTAAAGGTGTGTTGAAACAAATAATCAATACAAATCTAATATGTAATACGTACTAATCTTCTTTATCTTTTTTCGTAATCCGAATCTTCTTCATGTTCATCTTCATCATTTCACTATCACTTCCACTTTCATCTTTGTTTGCCATGAAATACAAAAGAACAGAACAATTATCGGAGGACCGAACTTTTACTTCATGTTACAAACTCGCTTGTACAAAGAAAGCCTAGGGACGAAAACCTAGTTATAGCAATCTAAGTACAATTGTTTATTTTAGATTCTGGGGGGTGACGATAGAGGCTCGAAAAGGCGACGGCAGCCCTGCCTTACTCCTTGGACGATCGGTATGCAGCCTTGGCTCCTGTGAAGAGATGGTTGGCGTTGATGAAGAAATGCTCTTCTTGCTCTCCTTGGGTTGCTCTTCTGACTTCTCTCTTTCTCTGTGTATTTTCTCTCTGATTATTAGGGGGGAAGCTCTTTTTGTCTCTCTCCTTCTGATCGTGTATCTTTTTTTTTACAAGGGAATGACACCTTGCTATTTATAATAGTGGGGGCATCATTAGGGTTTGGATGATTACCCATTCTCAAAATGGCGGCGGCCTGATGTATAATCAATCTGGACTATTCGTTTAAGGCGTGAAGGATCTGGCCATAAATGGGGATAATATTGAATCCTATGAATGATTAATACTGATTGCTTTAAATCTTCATGATTGGCTGTGTCAAGCTTGGATCTCTCACCACGTATTCGATTAGCTTGATCAGGAATGATATGACCTGATCTCATTAATTATGAGGATAACGTTAAATATGGTCATTGGGATATGGTAAATCTCTGATTGATCTGCATCCCATAATCATCCTTTCTACCAGCTGTTAAGTCGTGGGGGCCATTGAATCTATGCCACGTGTCTTAATGGTGGATCCTGTCAGAACCGTATGATATCCATGAACCGCATGAGACAGCGTCTCAGTGAACCGCATAAGTATAGTACTCACGAGCCGCATGGGATGGCTTCTTGGTGGGCCGCATAGATATAGTACTCACGAGCCGTATAGGATGGCTTCTTGGTGAACCGCAGGAAGATGATTCTTGCCAGCCGTATGGGATGACTTCTTGGTGAGCCGCATAGGTGTAGTACTCACGAGCCGCATGGGATGGCTTCTTGGTGAGCCGCAGGAAGATGATTCTTGCCAGCCGCATGGGGCTATTCTTCAAGTGAGCCGCATGGGAGTAGCCACGTGGCAATCTCGGATCGTGTCGAAGATTTTCTCCTGTTTCCAAAGAGTCTGTCATTATGACAGGGCTATTATGACACTTCATGTCAAAGCCGTCAGCTGTTAAATCATGGCAGAGCATTAAATAGGGCCATTGCTCGATGGCCAGCTGTGTGAAGGGGTCCCATGGGGACACGTAGCGTTGATCGAACCGCATATCTCTGTTGGTCGTATGTGAGCCGTATGTACTTCTGAACCACATGCGGCTAGGGGGCTCTTTGAACCGCATAGGACTGTCCCTATGTAAGCCGCATGGACTCTCCTGCAACGAGCCGTATGAGACTAAGAGTCTTTCTGAATCGCATGGGACCATTCCTGTATGAGCCGCATGGGGTTCTCCTGTTTAGAGCCGCATAGATCATTATTCTGATATTTTCTATTCTTCTACAAGCCCCCTTTCAAAGTTTTCAATTTACAAAATTAAAATACTTTGAATAAGAAGCATGGCCTTTGTTGACCGTATAGATGATTCAGCCGCATGGATTTATCTGGCCGCATGAGCTTGTTAGGCCGCATAGACTTTTTGCCACGTGTTCCAACCACGTGTGTAAATCTTCTGCATTAAATGCCCTTGATTCGCCGCCTCTTGGGGGAGGATCCCAAGGGTCAGTTTTGTTTTGACCGAAGCGTTCTTCTTTTATTCTTTTGGGTGGCACGTGGATCGAGGTGTTTGTTTTGATTTTTCGGGCCTCCTTCGCCTATAAATAGGAGTGATTTTATTCTTTGAGGGTTTCTTTACCTTCTCATCTTTGCCCGAACTCCTTGTTGCCGACTTCCTCTTCGTCTTCTCTCATCAACGATTGCCAATGGCTCCCAAGAAGACTACCGCTGCTATGGACAAGAAGGCCGCGTCGTCGTCTGCAGCTGCGAAGGGCAAGAAGGCTGCGTCTTCATCGACGACGGCGAACGTGGTGGCTCCTCTGCCGGCTGACGTGCCTATTTTTCACCCCGACGTTCACCCGCCTATTGCTGGTAGGACCATCAACATAAACTGTCACGGCTATGCCGTATATTTTATGCGCGAGCCTGTATTGCCAAGTATGCTGCGTGTCCGACTCATGTTCGAGTCACGTGGGATATGACCTAGGTCTGAGCCGCATGAAAGTTGTTGTTTGCAGCCGCATAACTACTTCATCCTCAGGGCCGCATAAGCTTATTTGGACTGGATCGCATGAGCTTTTTCAAACTGAGCCGCATAAGCCTATTTCGGGCTGAACCGCATGGGATCATTTGAACTAAACCGCATAAGCTCATCCGCATAGGCTCATCCGAACTGAACCGCATATGCTCCTTTCTAACCTCATAAGCTCATTCGGGTTGGCCTGTATGAACTCTTTCAAACTGAACCGCATGAGGCTATACTGCGTTATGCCGCATAAGCTTCACGTAGTTTGTGTTTCAACTATCTTTTTGACTTGCTTCTTTTGTTTTTCTTCAGTGAATCTGCCAGTAAATCCTACGGAGGAACTTATAGTAGGCTCAAATCAATTCGCCTTGGGCGTGCGCCTTGACGACTTAATTAAGCATGTGTTGAATCAATTCCCTGCCGATGAACCTTCGGAGAGGTTGAACGCCATCGAGAATCAGACCCTCCATTACCTTTGTTCCACGATGAATACTGGGAAGTTGGATGGATTATACCTGAAGCCTTCATTCCTCTTTGGAGATGCTTTAATCATAAAGAATCCCCGAGTATTAGAGATTTTCGAGAGCTGGGATTTTTCTTTGGATGGGGTGGCGATCCATATTCCTCTCATGGAACGTCATTATCCTTTGTCGTGGTTCAATATGGTGTTGCTGGACAGGAAGATGGTGTGTAACTTAACTCCTACCCAATCAGGGATGTTGATGGACAACATCCATTATAACCCAAACATGCGGTCAGCGTACGCGGGTAAGGATTCCGTCCTCCGGTACATGATGGGTCCGGCTCCAGGCTCTTTCATGAATGTATACGGTCCCAACTTCACACTCACTCAAGCTGATACATTCCTGAATCGACTTGGTCGCAAAAAATCTTATCCTGTTGGTAGGCTGACATTGCTGAACTGGGTAAACCCCACCTCTACGTGGGCCCAGTTGACCACTTGGGTTCTGCAGACCTACGGAACATTCCTGCGGGAGGTGGGACTTTATCATGCCATTTGGAGCACTTGTCACGGGCTTCCTATCAATAAACCATTGTTCGTGGTGCTCTTGGAGATATATAATCGACGAACGGGGACGTTCTTTGCACCCGGAGGGGAGTTAGGGCCTGCTCTCCATGAGATGTATACTGTCTTCAAACTTCCGTGGGGGAATGAGCCTTTCGAGGTGTATACCCCGTCGAACGAGGAGTTCGAGGACTTGAACCGACGACTCCCAGGTTTTGTTGCGGTGTATCAGGAGTTGTTGTGCCATCATAGTGCTTGTCACAAGATGGCTATAAAAATGGTAGATAGCTCAGAAGGGACCGCTCCCCACACCACATCCTGGGTCAATTATCTTTTTAAAGTTGATCCTTCTGGCGGGGTTACACCTCGAACCCCTCACACCCAGGAAGAGATAAAGGACCTGATGTCGGGCGTCAAGAAGTCGCGGTCCAAGAGCGACATATTCGGGAGTCAAACTGACTCTCTCAGCTATTTTTACTATGGCACCAGGTCGATGTCAGAGAAGGCGCTTCTGGCTGGATTTTTAATGATATGGTTACAAAACTGCGTAGACTCGGAGGGGAGCAGGTTCTATCGAGAGGATCGGTCGCCACTTCATCCTTCCCGCCGTTAAACTGGTATTTGGAGTTAGACTGGCCCTCCTTCCTACTATGGTGTGCAGCATACACTATGGTCTTCGAACATTCTCGTCCAAGGTTATTGTGCGCAATAAGGTGCTGGATTTTGAGCGCATAGAGCTGCCTGCCCACTATTTGATGGGGTGGTTGGCGATGCACTACAAGTCTTTGATGGGACCTGGAATAGCGGAAGATGCTACAGATGAAGACGCTTTCCTTTTCAAATGCCATCGCCGGTCTTGGGAATACAATACTATGCCAGCTTGTCGAAGGGCGTTGGCGAGGGTGGATGGGTGTGACTTTTTTATGTCTGTTCCTCATTTTTCTGATGAGGAAGTGAGGAGTGTATACCGTGATGGTACCGGACCTTCTCACTTTTTGTCTCCAAATATGCTCATCTGGTTGCGCAACATCCGCCCCGCGCATCTGGTTTATCGCAACCGTGATAATGTGTACCTGGAGCCCTACCTACCTAGTAGGTTTTCCCGCCAATTTGGCTATAGCCAGTTATTCTTTGATTTTCCCAACCCTTGCTTGGGCTTTGAAGGTAGCGTCCTTGATGGTGTCAGGGCGTGGAATTATTATGACGCTTATCATACTCGGGCCAGCTTCTCGGTCCCCGATGCTAAGGCGCCGAGGGAAATTTTGTACGTGGCTGCCTTGTATCATGTTATGGCGAACAAGCCTCCTGTTAATTTCGATCCGAGTACCAGCTTCATCGTGGGTACCGGTTTAGAGGAGAAGCCCAAGGGGGCCAAGGCTAGAAAGCAACTAGCGCTCCAGACTCCCCTCCCTGAATCAGAGCCCTCCGAGTCGGCTGAGGATGATGATGACCATGATAGCGGAGACTCCCTTTCTGGTGGGGGTGAAGAAGTACCGGATCAACCGCTTCCCACACCCGATGAACTGGCGGAGGATCCGTTACTTGCTATACAAGAGAAAGTAGTGAGGGAAGAACAGCCTCCCGCTGTGTCTGGTCCCTCACGTAAACGAGTCAGACGTGAGTCTTCTGACAGCAGATCAACCTTTTCCGTGAAGAGAGCTGCCGTTAGATCTCGTGAATTACCTATTACCGAGAAGGGTGAAGACGCAGACGATGTTCCGGAGGTAAGACCCAGTCGGAGTCACCTCTTTGTTGTAGTTCTCTTTTTTCTTGGAGATATGACTTGACCATTTTTTTTTGTAGGCGTCTGACGAACCAGGCTCTCCTGAACCGTATACTACCCCTGGCGTTGATCCGGCCCTTGCTGCTTTGATTAGCGATATGTGTGCCGTGGTCCTTTCTGCGGGAGCTCTCTCAGCGGCTGATGGAAGCTCCCAGTTTGCTGAGGCCTCGGCCCGGGGTGATGAGGGTCTCCTCGGGCCCGTCTTCGAGATCGCTGAACTTCAGCAGGGCGACGCCGATCTCGTTGCATCCCTTTCCGAGGGTGCCGGGGCGGAGGAGCCTATTATACCTGACTCAGAGACTGTTGGTGAAGAGGCTACGGTGGCTGTAGGCGACCTCCAGCTTCCACACTCCTCCACTGGTAATATATGCCAAATATTGACTAGGGAGGGGGCTTATTTGCTCTATCAACATATCCTCCGGGTCAAATCGATTCATGGTTGCCTTGGCCCTACATGTCCTGACCCTTTACTTCCTACCGCGGATGTTCTTGGGGAAGGCTCGGCCGGCCGTGATCTGGGAGAACGGAGCGTTTCCTCTCCTTCGTCGTCTCAGGTCGAGGGGCCTCCCGCCAGCCCCGGGCAGATGGGAATGGAGCTGGCGATGGTCTCCACCTCATCCTCTGCTGATCATACGGCTCCAGAGATTGACCTCTCGGCCCTGCCGAGCATTCAAGTTCTGCGGGCCGCTGAAGAGGAGTTGGCCGCTGTTCATGCGTCCTTCCATGCAGAGTTTGTTTCTCTTGTGGCAGGAGCGGCAGATTCTGTTGCGTCTTCTTCAGCGTCGTCGGCTACACTCCCGTTGACACCGACTTCCTCGGAGGCTCTGGACGAGGTGACGCAGGATGTGGTCGACATCTTCTATCGCCATTTAAAGAGGGGCGTAGTTGCTGTTGTAGAACGGGGGACCCCTTTTACTCTGTCTCTGCGGTGCGCTCGGGGTCAGGTTGCAACTTTGAAGTCTCTTCCTGGCGGGGTGGGGTTGGCTGCACTCCTGGAGCCTAAATTGGCAGAGGCTGATCAGCTGGTGACCCAATTGCTGGCGATACGGCAGTCGGGCTTGCCTGCTGCAATTGAGCGGGAGCGGGGCTTCCTTATTGCTGCTCGGGATAGGATCAAGCTCGCTCGAGATACTGCCGGGCCAGTTGTACAGGGAGACCTTGACAAGTTCTCCGTATCGTATGACAGGCTGGGTTGTCGGAGTCAGGCTTGTCGTGCTCGAAAAGAGTCTGCTTCTCATGGAATTGCTGACACGAAGGAGCGGATTCTCGCACTCCAGAAGGAGTTGGCCTTCTTAGAGTCAGAGCTAAAGGCTGCTCAGACGGAACAGGAGTCAATCGTTCGGGAGGCCGAGAAGGTTTCCCGATCTTCTGTTAACTTGGAGCGGGCCTTTAAGAGATTCAAGGATAACTGGCAAGCCCATGCTCAACTGGAGGACGAGGCGGTGTTGACCCAAGAGGCGGAGCATCGAGCTACCCAGAGGTTTGAGCGGTCGGTTGCCTTGCTGACGGACCGTCTCAGGGCGTTATGTGCCCCGGAGCAGTGATCGGTTTTCTATTTTCTTTTGCTTCTCTTTTTATTTTTTTTATTTTTTGTAAGGGATGTGATCCCAAATGATGTAGCACTTTGAATTTTGAATAAATGAGCATGTTTCAACTCATCTTCTCTTTCTTGTACTTATGGCATTTGTGGAATTGGACTTGCTGGGGGATCATTTGTGGACCTGTTACCCTAGGCGTACCTTGGTTTTAAGTACAGATAACAAGTTTGGTCAGGATGTCCGGAACAGCCATGGCAAAGTGGTCATGGGTGCTCTCGGTATTGGGAAAAAGAATGCCGTAGAGCAGCTGGGCTCCCGGGGCATGGTGAGATAGTAGATTTATGCTAAGAAGCTTAGCAAGGGATATTTGTGGACCTATTATCCTTGGCCTACCCTGGTTCAGGATACGGATAATAGGGTGAAAGGAAAACCAACATATTTGCTCAGAGGTTATGAGGA
Source organism: Iris pallida (assembly GCA_029216955.1). NCBI lineage: Eukaryota > Viridiplantae > Streptophyta > Magnoliopsida > Asparagales > Iridaceae > Iris > Iris pallida. The sequence goes on along the minus strand of JANAVB010011000.1, from coordinate 275,195 downwards.
CATGGCAAGCATGAGGGTTTTACCGTGGAATCTTCTTGCTCAGAGGTAATGAGGACATGGCAGGGGAGACTTCACGGAAGATATTCGTGGTCAACAGCGGACATTCGTGGTCAATAGAGGACGTTTGTGGTCAACAGAGGACATTTGTGGTCAACAGAGGACATTTGTGGTCAACAGAGGACATTTGTGGTCAACAGAGGACATTTGGGGACCTATTATCCCTTGTCGTACTCCGATTGTGGGTACAGATAATAGGTTGAAAGGGAACCGACATACTTGCTCAGAGGTAATGTGGACATGGCAAGCATGAGGGTTTCTTTGACGGAGCCTTCCCACTCAGAGGTAATGAGGACATGGCAGGAGTGGGCTCAATAAAGAGAGGGTATACAGAACGACACAGAGGTAGGAGAACGTGGAAGTTCTATGCGAGGGGGCGGTTTATTTTTGGTGGAAGTGAAAACGGCTCAGAGGTAATGAGGACATGGCCGTTTCGGAAATTTATGGATCGGTTACCCTTTTTGTGCACTGGAAGTGCGGGTAGTGGATCATGAGGGAGGATCTCTTCCAGGAAGGAAGTTCAGAGGTATAATCATACGTGACTTACTATCTGAAAGAGTGACCGGAATGTGAGTTCAGAGGCACCAGTGGGTACATGACTCGATGATTTAGAATATTGAGAAAGTGTGAGTTCAGCGGCACCAGTGGGTACATGACTCGATAATCTGAAGGAAATGTGGAGGTGAGTTCAGCGGCACCAGCCGGTACATGACTCGATAATTTGAAATAATGTGGATGTGAGTTCAACGGTACCAGCGGGTACATGACTCGATGATTTGGAGAGGATGTCGTTTAGACATAATATTTCTTTAGGAACTTGCCGTTGACGGACAACATGAGCAAGTCTCCGTTTTGTTTTTGCGAGGCGGTAAGCACCGTTGGAGAATATTGTCTCAATGATAAATGGGCCTTCCTACTTTGGCTGGAATTTGCCGGCGGTCTTGTGAGTCATGACCATCGGCCTCCGTACTGCCAGAACGAGATCGCCCACCTGGAATGTTCTGATTTTGACCTTCTTGTTGAAGGCTCCGAAGATGCGTGCTTGGTATAGCTCAATTCGTTGCTGAGCCAAGAGGCACTTTTCGTCTAGTGCCTCCAATTCCTGTAGCCGACGATGGTGGTTTTCGTCTGTCGTCAATTGATGTGTGAGGGCGACGCATAGTGAGGGGATCTGAGTCTCCAATGGGAGGATTGCTTCACTCCCGTACACCAGGGAGAATGGTGTATTCCCGGTGGTTGTTCGAACTGTGGTGCGATAAGCCCATAAGCATTCACCGAGCTTCTCGTTCCAGTCGCGTTTGTTGGTGGAGACAAACTTCTTGAGGAGTTTGATGATTGGTTTGTTGAATGCCTCTGCCAACCCGTTCGCTGCCGGGTTGTATGGTGTCGAAGCAACATTCTGAATACGGTGCTTATCGCAAAATCGATAGAATGCATGGCTTATAAATTGTGGACCATTATCAAGGATGATCCGTCGGGGTAGTCCAAAGCGGTAGATGACGTGATGCTTAAGGAAGCTGATCACGTTTGAAGTCTTAACTTCTGCGAGCGGGACAGCTTTCGCCAATTTGGAGAAGTAATCAGTGATCGCAAGTATGAAGCGATGTCCTCGAGAGGAAGGTGGGGTGATTGGACCAATGATATCCATTTCCCATGCTTCGAATGGCCAGGACGCCACTGTCGGATGTAGAAACTCGGATGGTTGGTGAATAAAGTCCGCGTGGACTTGGCAGGCTTTGCATTTTCTAGCATAGTCTATCGCATCTGCCACCATTGTGGGCCAATAGTAGCCCATTCGGCGAAGGCGATCTTGCAGTTTTGGGCTGGACTGGTGGGCCCCACAGACACCGTCATGAGCTTCTCGTACGGCTTCTTTGGCTTCTGCATTTGACAGACACCGAAGCAGTAATCCGTCGTAGGAGCAACGATACAGCATTTTTATCTCTGTATCGTAGAAGAATATGAGAGAACGCCGTCTGATGGAAGTGGCTTCCTTTGGGTTCTCGGGCAGGATGTCGTAGACGACAAAGTCGATGAATGGTTGTCTCCAGTCTGGGGCATCATCGATCGTATGTGCGGAATAACTCGCCACGAATTGCACATTATTCTTAGGACAGACCAGTTCGTAGCTAATCACATCCACTGATTGGCGATCATAGTTCGAAACTGCCAGGGAAGCGGCGAGACCAGCTAAGGCATCAGCTTCGATATTTCGGAGTCTGGGGACATGTTCGATGAAGAACCCCTCGAACGACGAGATGATGTCAATCGCTATTTGGTGATAAGGGATCATGTCTTCGTGGCGGACCTCGTATGAGCCCCAGATCTGATTGACAATTAGTTAGGAATTGCCGTATGCTTCAAGGTATTCTACCTCCAGCTCTCTTGCAAGTTGGAGGCCAATAACCAGAGCGTTGTACTCGGCCACATTGTTAGAGCAGGGCTCTGTGAGGGAATAAGTACGGTTAATCACCAATCCGGAAGGGGAGATCAATACTACCCCGACTCCGACGACTATGTTGCCTTTAGGTCCGGTCCTCGAAGCACCGTCGAAGAACATTCGCCATATATTCTCGTAAGAGGTTGCATGCGAGTTGGCGACCTCATCTGGGATCTCTTCATCTATCCTGGAGGACTCCGAGCCTGGGTGGGCTGCTAAGAAGTCTGCCAGGGCTTGACCTTTGACTGCCTTTTGAGGGACAAAGATCATATGATAATGGGACAGCAATATTGCCCATGTAGCAAGGCGAGAGCTGAGTGCCCCTGGTTTAGTCATGAGGACCCTGAGAGGGTTGATTCGTGAGATCACGTGTATCGTTTGTCCGGTAACACAGTGTCGTATTTTCTGAATGGCGAACACCAGGGCGAGGCATTCCTTCTCCACAGCGGTGTATCGATGCTCTGGCCCAATCATCATTCGACTGAGGTAATATATGGCCTGTTCATGGCCTACGTCGTTGTTCTGTGCTAGCAGAGCCCCGAGAGAGTGCTCCATTGCTCGTACATAGAGCAGGAATGGTTTTCTCGGAACCGGAGCCACCAAAACAGGAGGATTTGACAAATATTCTTTGATGCTGTCGAAAGCACGTTGACATTCCTCGTCCCATACGAATGAGACTCCTTTCTTCATGAGGTGCATGAACGATCGGCATCGCCCGGAGAGGTTAGAAATGAACCTCCTGATGTAAGCTAGCCTCCCTTGGAGGCCTCTGAGTTTACGGAGATTTCTCGGGGGACCCATCTCCATGATTGCTTTTGTCTTCTCAGGGTCTACATGGATACCCTTTGCAGTGATGATGAAGCCCAAGAACTTCCTGCTGGATACGCCCAGAAAGGACTTCGTAGGGTTCATTTTCAAATTGTGTGCTCGCATTAGGTCGAATACCGTCCTTAGATCCTACAGATGGTCTCCTTTGCAGCAGCTTTTAACGGCTATATCATCAACGTAGCACTCCACTGTCTTGCGTAAGTGGTCTCTGAAGATGATGCTCATGGCTCTTTGATAGGTGGCACCGGCATTCTTCAAACTGAAAGGCATGACTGTGTAGCAGTATGTGCCAATTGGTGTTCGGAATGATGTATGCTTTTTGTCATCAGGAGACATTTTGATTTGGTTGTACCCCGAGAAGCCATCCATGAATGACATACGTTCGAAGCCGCAGGTATTGTCAATCATGATGTCTGTGATAGGAAGGAGGAATTCATCTTTGGGGCATGCCTCGTTCAGGTTGCGGAAGTCGATACAGATTCGAATCTTCCCATTCTTCTTGAGGACGGGTACTATATTGGCGATCCAATCGAAATGTTGCTCTTCACGAATGAAACTGCTGTCTATCAGTTTGTTGACTTCGGCTTCGATCGAGTCCATAATGCCTGGGCAGAAGCGTCGCTGTTGTTGCTTGACTGGCTTCGCATCTGGCCGAATATTGAGTTTATGAAGAGCAATATCGGGATTTAACCCTGGCATGTCTTCATAGCTCCAGGCAAACACATCAATGTATTCTCTGACAAGTTCTAGCAGCGACTCCCGTTCTTCGTCTGTTAGGCTTTTACTGACGAAAATTGGTTTTGGAGAAGATTCGCTACCGAGATCCACTTGTATGACCTCATCTTCAGTAGGAGGTTCTCTCTGTTCGAAACACTTTTTCTATTGTGCGTCTAATTTCTGGGCCCACGGCTCTAGCTCGAGGATTTCGGGGATGTCTTCGTCTTTTTCGTAAGCGTCGGCGAATGCCATATTGACTGTCATGACTTGTCTGAACACATCTCCGATGCTGGTATCCGAGTCCGAAGTTGGTGACCCGGTTGAGTATGACTGCCAGTCACATTCTTCATCTGAACTCTCAGGGGTTGTAGTAGGCGTTACATACCCCAACCCGTATCGAGTTTTGCTATAGTAGTCTCGTGGTTTGCCCGCCGGGACTGGTGTTTTCAAAGGTAATCGTCGCCCAGTGCCGTAGTTCAAACCTGGCGTCGTCTCCAGATCATACCCCTGTTTCTGCATGAGATATTTGGATTAAGGGCTATAGAGATACAGAGGCAGTCTTTCGGCGTCTGACCCGAGGTCGGCTTCCTCTATGGTGAGGGAATGCGGGTTGTTCGTCCGGGCGAAGATGATCGGATGATCCCCTCCCTCGATTATTCGGTAGGCATCTTTTACTGGAGTAAGCTGGATCGCGGTATACACATTTGTCACTTGCGTGTGTAGGTGAGTGCCTATACTGTGTTCCGTAGCATATATTGTACATAGCTTATTGAGCTCGGTGTAGTTCAAAGATAACCCTTTATTGATGAAGTAAGGTATCTTTTATAGGGGATTACATCATCAACGGAGGGGACATCAGTGTGGGCAGCCACATACTTGGCTAGCTCCGGTTCCTCTTCGGCTACCCCCTGTGTAAATGAAGACTGAGAGGACGACCTGGGAAGCTTGATTCTCAGTGGTTCAGTTGATGGAGCAGAGCGCGGAGTCGTTGGCAGACTAGCGACCTCCAGTTTGGCATTTGATGTGTAGCGGGGAGTAGCCGGTTCGCTAGAAGTGTCGAACCTCGCATCGGGGTGACGACCCTTTTTGGGAAGGCGTATCGTCAGTGGCCTGTCGGAGGGATTGAGCTTCTCCGTTTGGGGTTGTCCGACTCTCGGCAGTCTGATTGTTAGTGGCCCCGTTGTGGATCTTGGCACTTGACCAGACCTTGGTAGCCGGATTATCATCTGCTTTTCCTGCGCCGAGAGGCTGATCGCGTCCTTCCGCAGAGTGGCGGTAAGGGGTGCGGACCTTCCCGGTTTGTAAGCTTGGAGGTGGATCGTCAGATGTCCTTCTGATCCCGTGGCCATTTCGGTACCAGCTTGTTCATTTCCTTCATCAAGGTGCCTCTTCGACTTTTTGTATAGGCAGGAGTTTGAGTAGTAAGATTCGATCCCTTTGAAGGGATCGATGTCAGCAAATTCCGTCTTCACGAAGCCGTGTTTGTCGACATATTTGAAGCATTGGTGCAGCATGGAAGGCACGATCATATAATCGTGTATCCACGGGCACCCTAGGAGGATGTTGTAAGAAGTGTCTGCATCGATGACATAGCAGGTGACTTCGGATTGGAGGTCGCTAATTTGACACTTCAGACGAATCTTCCCAATAGGGTAGCTCCTGCCCAAATTGAACCCGCTGATGGCAGTGCTTGTAGGCATCAAGCGATGCATTAGGATGTGGAGATGATGTAGCAGACCCTTCGGGATAATGCTTATGGAAGAGCCAGGATCAATGTGCATCCGATCCACCTTTATGTCGCCGATGTATCCAGTTTAGTATAATGGGCGATCGTGCAGACTAGTTTTGATGAGCATGTCCTGCGGAGTGAAGACGATGTTGGGCATTGGTCCCATACAGGTACTGTCCTGGAGATCCACGGGTGAGTCCTCCCCGGTGAGGTTGGATTGAGCCAGATAGACATCGACATTTTGGGGTGCTTCGCTTAATGCAATACGAACGTCCTTGGAGAGCCTTAGGAGTTCGTACAGTGATAACTTGGCCGGTGTGTTTGCCAATTGTGCTAAAATGTCAAAGTTGTAGGGCCTCTCTAGCCCTTGGGTTGCCTCTTTTCGGAGGGATTTGTCGAAGCGAGTCTCCCTCGGCCTAGGCTTGTCGGTCGTCGAAGGCTGAGCCGGTCCCGGAGCATCAGTTGTAGTGGGTTGATGGTTTTCAGCTGGATTGTCAACCCCAGGTTAGGATTGCGCTCCGGACCGTGTGACGACGGCTGTAGCTTCCTCGTTGTCTGCCGAGATTGTGTGGCAGGTCCTGACCTTTCCACTTTTCTTCTTGTCGGTGGAAGATGGTGTGGGCCGACTTAATTCTGACACCAAGTCTGGATGGATCCACAGGACCTTCCCTCGAGATGTGGTGAGGGGTACTAGACCGGCAGCCTGATCTCGGGGAGGTGGAAGATTGGTAATTTCCATTGTCGCTAGAGGGACGGGGACCACCCCGTCTTGAGTCTCCGTAGGAGGAAAGCTGCTGAATTGTACGGACACCATATTGGCTGCCACGGTTACCTCTTCGAAATCGATGGCCAGCGCGTTCGAATCGATGAGGTTTTGTATGTACCGTTTCAGCTGGTAGCAATCATGTGTAGCATGATGGACATAGCGATGATAATGGCAGTATTTTGGATTCTCCGTCTCTGCTGGCCGCGGTTCCCGTCTTGGTGGAGGAAGTTGAATCCTGTCCCCTTGTATGAGCATGTCCAAGATGGGCTTAACGTGACCGTCTTCAAAAGAGTAAGTGATTTGCGGCCATTGTTTGTCTGCTGGCTTCGACTCAGGTTTTTGTGCTATATCGGCCACCATAGCCTGCTTTTTCTTGCTGTCCCAATTGTTGGAGGGGCTACCCCCATTATCGTTGTTGGGACGCTTGCCCTTGTTTTCTCCTTTCGAGATGTGCAATCCCAGTTGGCGAGCCTTCTTCAGTCGTTCTTCGGCGCTTGTGGCACTGATGATGAACGTCTTCCAGTCTTTGAACTGACTTTCGCCCATCCAGAGACTGATTATTGGAAGCAGTCTCTTTTGGCAAATTTCAATCAAAGAGGAATCTGGATTTTCGGAGGGCAGCTTCATGGCGGTTTGGCGGAACCGCTCAATGTAGTTCCTTGTCAACTCCTTCTCCCCTTGGACGACGTCCATGAGGGTGGACATGGTGACGTCCTGCCCTACTTCGTAGAATCTCTCCAAGAACAGGCACTTGAAGCCGACGAAGGAGTGGATGCAGTTGTCCGGCAGATTGTGATACCAGTCGAAGGCGACTCCTTCCAATGCCCCGATGAATAATCGTGTGAGGATAGCATCATCATGGGGCAGATGGTCGGTGGTGACCTCGAAGTAAGTGATGTACCGACTTGCTGAGGTCTTACCATCATACGGGTTGATATTGAACGGCTTATATTTTGGTAGGAATGGAACATCCCTCCATTCAGCAGGGTATGGCTGCCGAATTCTGAGGTCTTGAGCATTTTCTCGGGCATAGAAAATGGCTCGGAGCTCCTGAACCTCTCTTCTTACTTCTCGTGCCTCATCTGTCGCGGTAGGGGCTGTTATTTTGGGAGGATTGTTGCCCGGGTTCGGTGCTGCCGAATTCGAGTCCGCATTGACTACGGGACCCGCGCTTGTTTGGCCAGGCGTCCCTCCTTGCAGAGTTGGAAGGGCTGCTTTAATCTCATCTACAGACTTGACCAAAGCAAGTAATATGGCTTCGAGACTGTCGATGCGCTGGCGATCACTGGAACCACCTTGATTGCTGTCCGTCATGAACACCGTTCTTACATGAGGAGTGATGGAAGGAACGGTGGAAGATGTGCCCTCCGAGTCGTACCCGTGTACCGAGAAGTCATCGAGATATGTGGAAATATTGTCTTCTGGTTCGGACTCGGAGGGAACAGTATCCCCAGCCTCAGAGTCTGCTTCGTCTTGAGAGTCATGGATGTCCTCGGGGACATCGGCGTCTGTTGTACCTGATGGGAGAGTTGTTTCCCCGGGCTCGTCTCCTTGAAACACCGGATTGTTGTGGATGTTCGGAGGACTGCTACCCTCAACCCCCAGCGATGTGGATGGTGAATTTCCCACTGTAGCAGATTTCTTCTTTGAACGGGTGTGTTGGAATACTCCGGTGGAGGACAACCATTTAGACGATAGTTTCTTAGCTGTAGTGGTTGAGGTCTTCGGGGTGGAGATGCTTGCCTTCTTCCCTCTCCCCTCGGCGAGGACTTTCTGAGTGGAATTACAGGAGACAACAGGAGGTGCCTCGTCTTCTGAGCTCGGACGCTGTAGTCTTTGGAAGACTAACGGCCGATCTTTCGTCACTGCCGCGTTATTGTAACAGCAGTTGACGATGATTTGGGTGCAGTGACGTCCAAGCGAGGACTCTTTGCACACCGAAGCCCCATCTCTTTTCTTGCGCTTGTGAAGGATATCCTCACGCAGGTCAGAGGAACCACTCTGTCCGTTCGCCGCCGGGGGCTGGATTCGAGTAGTTCTGTACAACTTCCCATCAGAGGCCCGCGAGATAATCAGCGGAATGCCCCGATGGTCAGAGGTTGGGGCAGCTAACTGGGCTTGGTGAGCCCGCGCTGCCCTAGACTTCCTCCTTTTAGCACTTGTGGGTACGTAATAGGAGGAGTCCAAGTTGAATACCACAGAGTCTGGCTTATCATCCATATAACCATCAGAGTCAGGACCGTACGTGAGACGGTCGAAGACTGATCGAGAGGAGCATGGAATGGACGCTATGCGGCTAGAATTGTGTACCGTGCAGGCTGTCTGCATGCGGTTGTCTTCTGCTGTTGGATGAGTTATTTTTGTGCGGCTAGGAGTCACGACCGTGCAGGCTGGCCGTATGCGGTTGGCAATTGTGGCCGCATGGGTTTTCTGCAAGCGATTGACTTCCATAGCCGCATGAGTTTCATCCATGTGATTGGCAACTGTAGCCGTATAAGCCATGCAGCTGACAGGTGTGACCGCATGATTTTTCTTCATGCGGCTAGCGGATGTGGCCGTATGAGCTTTTTCCATGCGGCTAGCACCCCTATGCGGCTCGATTCACGTAGAGTTCTTCTTTGCCCCTGCAAGTCTAGCATCATAGTGTTTTCTTCTGCCGGACTTGGGGACAGCAGAGTTGTCTACGGTCTGAAGTGGGGCCGCAGAAGAGTCCTTCTCGCCGTCTTGAGCAACAGATGGTATCCCGTCGAGGGCTTGGGGAGGAGAAAATGATTTTGGCCTCCACTCTCTGCGAGCCTTTGTCGTGCGGGTGCTCTTCTGGACCGGGCCAGCACTTTCTTCGGAGAGCATCTCTTCAAACGCCTGTTGGTCGAAGCGGACGACCATCTTTTGTTGCGTGGAGCCAAGTTTGGCTGCATCCGACTGCATCACCAACTCCTCAGCCGTGGAGAAGTTTGTCCCTAGTAGAGTCGCCATCGTATTTGCCATGAAATATAAAAGAACAGAACAATTATCGGAGGACCGTACTTTTACTTCACGTTACAAACTCGCTTGTACAAAGAAAGCCTAGGGACGAAAACCTAGGTACAGCAATCTAAGTACAATTATTTATTTTAGATTCTGGGAGGTGACGATAGAGGCTCGGGAAGGCGACGGCAGCCCTGCCTTACTCCTTGGACGATCGGTACGCAGCCTTGGCTCCTGTGATGAGATGGTTGGCGTTGATGAAGAAATGCTCTTCTTGCTCTCCTCGGGTTGCTCTTCTGACTTCTTTTTTTCTCTGTGTATTTTCTCTCTGATTATTAGGGGGGAAGCTCTTTTTGTCTCTCTTCTTCTGATCGTGTATCCTTTTTTTTACAAGGGAATGGCACCTTGCTATTTATAATAGTGGGGGCATCATTAGGGTTTGGATGATTACCTATTCTCAAAATGGCGGCGGCCTGGTGTATAATCAATCTGGACCATTCGTTTAAGGCGTGAAGGATCTGGCCATAAATGGGAATAATATTGAATCCTATGAATGATTAATGCTGATTGCTTTAAATCTTCATGATTGGCTGTGTCAAGCTTGGATCTCTCACCACGTGTCCGATTAGCTTGATCAAGAATGATATGACCTGATCTCATTAATTATGAGGATAACGTTAAATATGGTCATTGGGATCTGGTAAATCTCTGATTGATCTGCATCCCATAATCATCCTTGCTACCAGCTGTTAAGTCGTGGGGGCCATTGAATCTATGCCACGTGTCTTAATGGTGGATCCTGTCAGAACCGCATGATATCCATGAACCGCATGAGACATCGTCTCAGTGAACCGCATAAGTATAGTACTCACGAGCCGTATGGGATGGCTTCTTGGTGGGCCGCATAGATATAGTACTCACGAGCCACATAGGATGGCTTCTTGGTGAACCGCAGGAAGATGATTCTTGCCAGCCGCATGGGATGACTTCTTGGTGAGCCGCATAGGTGTAGTACTCGCGAGCTGTATGGGATGACTTCTTGGTGAGCCGCAGGAAGATGATTCTTGCCAGCCGCATGGGGCTATTCTTCAAGTGGGCCGCATGGGAGTAGCCACGTGGCAATCTCGGATCGTGTCGAAGATTTTCTCATGTTCCCAAATAGTCTGTCATTATGACATGGCCATTATGACACTTCATGTCAGAGCCGTCAGCTGTTAAATCATGGCAGAGCATTAAATAGTGCCATTGCTCGATGTCCAGCTGTGTGAAGGGGTCCCATAGGGACACGTGGCGTTGATCGAGCCGCATATCTCTGTTGGTCGTATGTGAGCCGCATGTACTTCTGAACCGCATGCGGCTAGGGGGCTCTTTGAACCGCATAGGACTGTCCCTATATAAGCCGTATGGACTCTCCTGCGACGAGCCGCATGAGACTAAGAGTCTCTCTGAATCGCGTGGGACCATTCCTGTATGAGCCCCATGGGATTCTCCTGTTCCGAGCCGTATAGATCATTATTCTGATATTTTCCATCCTTCTACAACCTTCATCTTTAAATTCTTCCTCCTCATTCGATACGTCCTTTTCAGACTCCTCCTCTACATGAGGTATGTCCTTTATGTCAAGCTCTTCGTCAACTATATCATCCTCTACAGTAACGTCAACCTCCATGTCATCAACGTCGGCTAAACTCATATATGTTGGTTAAGGCATGACTACCTCATTCTCCTGGTATGCTTGATCTCCAATATTATATGTATTTCTGGCTTTAGTTTTGCATACAGCCCATCAATCATGAGTAGTGCATCGTCGACTAGGATAATTCATGTAGTACACTTGGACCGTTTAACTAGCCAATACAAATGGTTCGAAACCTACATACCTTTTTTCGTATTTTATATCAATTAATCCAAATGGTTTGTCAATTCTCCATCCTTGCTTGGATGTTATGTCGAACCAATCACATTTGAGGAGCACAATTTGGGTATCAAAAGAGTAATCCAGCTCTACAATATCTCTTAGAACACCGTAATAGTCAAATTCTGGATTGGCATCATAGACTGAACTCCTTACACAAACTCCAGAATTCTTTGTGTAATTAGCCTCCTCATCGACAAATGAGTGATTGATAGTCTTATCAGTGGTTCTAAATTTGAAGCCATTGATTATATATCCATCCCAACATTTCGCCCTCTTGTTTGGTCCGATAGCTAGTGCTCAAAGGCTTTCGTCGGTCATCTGTGTGCCAAGACGAAAAACCTAAAACATCACGTATCATAACGTCATTTGGACAAAAGCCCTTTCGTCGGTCAATTGAATTAGGAATATTTAAATGATACTAATACTTACATAGTTATGGAACCACGATGAAAATATTTTGTCAACCTCTCTAGCAAGATCATCATCATCAGCGCTAGGTCTCTCCATTTTTATCTCAGCTCTAAAAATACTATGATAAAAAAAGAAGTTAGAGAAATTTTTACAAGTATATTACAAAATTGGAGTATAATATAGCAAAATTATGTCTCATACTTCTCTATATCTTCCATCTCCTCTATACCACTATTTAGGCAGATATACCGATGAGCGGCTTCAAACTCATTGTCCTCCAACCATAACTTAGAAGCACTTGTAGGCTTGCCACCAACATTGAAGATAGTGCGGATTCCACGATTCGGTTCATTGACCTCACCTTCATAATTTCTTGGTGCTCTATTCTAGTTTGTTCTGACATGAGTATAGAAGTAGATTAAGCAGAAGTTTTGGACCTCCTCAATAATATATGCTTCACATATTGAAGCTTCTACATGGGCCTTATTGCCCACCTTCTTCTTCAGGTGATATAGATATCTATAAATAATATATTCAATATTAGATCTGTTTGAATAAAATAATTAAATGTTGTATACCTCTCAAATGGATACATCCATCGATAATGGACGGGAGCATCGATACGTGCTTCGTATGCAAGATGAATCGACAAATATTCCATACTATCAAAAAGTCGGGAGGAAACACCTTTTCTAACTTGCACAATGTCAATATAAATCCTCGCCTCAAGTTCAAACATATGTTGTGCCGTCAACTCACTTGAACACAAATCTCTAAAGAATATAGATAACTCGGCCAGCAGACCCCATACTTGAGAAGGTAGCATCTCTCTCAGAGCGATAGGAAGTAAACGCTCCATGAACACGTGGCAATCATGAATCTTCATCCCTATCAGCTGGTGTTCGTTGAGATCGACACATCTTGCCAAATTCGACACATAACCGTCAGGGAATCTCAACTTTGTAATCAAATTGTATATTATCAATTTATCATCCCTACTCAGTGTATATGGTGCTGAGGGCTTGACCCAGTTACCATTAGATCTTTGTGTTAGAAGCAACTCTAGACGCTTGCAAATAATTTCCATGTCCTTTCTTGTTTTGGGATTGTCTTTCATTTTTTCCTTGATATCCATCACCGTATGAAAGATGTTGTCGAATACATTTTTCTCAATATGCATGACATCAAGAATGTGTCTTATGAGATTGTCCTTCCAATAAGATAACTCCCAAAAAATACTCCGCTTCGTCCAATTGTGGCTATGTCCGAATCCTTCTAAGTGATGGCCCGAACTCGAATCTTCCTTTACAGTCGACAAATCTTCTACCTCTGCCCAAATGATATCTCCAGTCAATCTCAACGGGGGAGGATTTAGTTCCTGTTTACCAGCTCTAAAGGCGTTCTTGTTCCTTCTCCATGGATGCGACATTGGAAGGAACTGATGATGGCAATAAAAAAAAAGTTTTTTCTCTATTCTGAAGGCGAAATGCCTTACTCTTTTCTATACATATCAGACAAGACATATTACCATGAGTACTCCATCCAGATACCATTTCGTATGCTGGGAAATTATTGATGGTCCACATCAACATCGCTCTCACGTGAAAGTTCTGCTCCATCGATATATCATACGTCTGAACGCCGAACTGCCGTAATTGTTTCAACTCGTCCACCAACGGCTGCAAGTAGATATCGATGTTCTTCTTTGAATTTTTTGGACCGGGTATGATAAGTTTCAAGAACATATAAGGAGTCTTCATGTACATCCACGGTGGTATATTGTAAGGGGTCAAAATCACCGGACAACAAGAGTACCGAGCCTCCGACTGTCTGAAAGGATTGAATCCATCAGAACATAAAGCCAGCCAAACATTCCTAGGCTCCGTAGCAAATCCAGGATAACATCGATCAAAATGCTTCCAGCCTATCCATCGGATGGATGAGATAATTCACCTTCATCCATCTTCCGCTCTTTACTATGACAGGTCATGTGTTCTACAGTATTCGAGGACATATACATCCTCTGTAGCCTCTTTGTGATCGTCAAAAACTGTATGTATTTGTAGGGGCGCAACCTTGCTCATGCAGTTAATTTTTCTTTGCCACGAATGGGCTTGTACCGGTCCTCGTGACAGAAAATACATTTGTCTTTAACATGGTTCTCCTTGTAGTACAACATGCAGCTGTTTCGGCAATAATCTATCTTTTCGTAGCCTAATTCGGGTTTTCGTATCATCATCTTCGACTTGTAAAAGTTTTCTGGCATGTCCTTCGCTCCTTTTGGCAGCAACTCTCTAATAAACTGAATTATCCGGTCGTACCATTCTTTCGATAAGTGAAAATTAGACTTGAGGTTCAATAACCGTATCACCACCGATAGGACATAATGAGAATCACAATCCGGATATAACGTTGTATCGACATGGTTGAACATATCATAGAACTCCTTTACAACAGGATTCGGATCCTCCGGATCAAAACTTGGACCGGCACAAGCCGTATCAAATACCAACTCACGTGCCAAGTTCCTATGGTGATATTGGAAGTGGTCTCCAAGAGTGGGGTCTCCCACCTCCGTATTGAAGGAGCACTGATATTACTGAAACAAAGGTTCTCCTTGAGTCGTCTACTCGTTGTAGTTTGGTACGGAACCCTTATTGTAGAGGTGCTCTCTCACAAGATCTACCTCTCTGAATGATATATTATGACAATTGACACGAGGGCACTTTATGAGCCTTCCGTCCATGAAATAAGGTTGGCTACTGGCGTATCTCAGAAATTCCTCGATGCCTACATTGAAATCATCCGTTAAACCAATCTTGCTCTCATGTCGCTGATTTTACATCCACGAACGGTCAACTAAGTATCGACTCATTGCTCAAACCAATTCTGCACCAAGTACCATATATGTTGTAAATACATCCCCCAAATTAATTTAGTACCTAACTGTAACTTAGTATCGGCCGATCAGTTAGGTATCGGTACTTGTGAAACCCGTAACTTTTAATAATTTAATTAGCTAATTATTAATATAAATCATTATTAGTTGTTAATTTAGGAAAATGCATTTTTAGAATATAATTATTTTTGGAATTTTAGAGTTTAGTCAAAACTCGTAAAAATTTTACTTATAAATTGTTGCTATTTAATTATTACCATTTTCATATTTTAGAAGAAATTTTTTTTAATTATTTTTCTGGAATATTGAGTAGGACCAGACCTGTCCCGAACCCGTTCCCGAGTCCCGGACCTGTGTCTGAACCCAAGTTCGAATCCGAGCCAATCTCGGTTTTCGAAATCATTAGTTGAAATATTATTAATTGAGTTTTTTTCATAAAGAAAAGAAAATATTTTTCTTTTAAAATTTTCTTTAAACTCTCTCACTCTTTCCATTTATTCAATCAACAAAACAAATATACTCTTTCATTCTCATTAAACCATCAGTTAGGAAAGTTGTTCTTTCCTTTTCGAATGGCCGCTCGGCCGAGCCTCCTCCATTCCCCTTCCCGAACGTCCGAGCCCCCTAGGCTCCCGAAACCGCCGGCCAACCCCATCCTCTTTCCCTATAAAAACCCACTCAAACCTCCTTCATCATCCCCACACTCACCACAAACTTTTCCCCAAACCCAGCCCTAGCCGAGCCCGACGTTTTTCGACGAGATCCGCGGCCCCACCTCCGCCGGACACCCAGCCCCGTTCGCGTCTCCTGCGTGGTCTCACCTCCAACGCCGCCCTCGACTCCAACACCCCCGACCGCGTCCAGTGCCGCGCCAGCCCGAGGCTCCGCCTCCCGCGCCAGCCCAATGCCGCGACTCCCCGGCCGAACCCCTCGACTGCTCTCCGACCCGACAGCGTCCCTCGCCGAGCTTTTCGTGTTTCCGCGGGTCCCCGATCTCCGGATCCGCTGTCCGGTTCATTCCCGTGCTTCCCGCGGTCCCGGTTTTCGCTGTCCCAGGCGATTCTTCGTTGGCTGCGTATTTCTTTCTTCCATTTTCACCTAAGAGCTCTAACCGAGCAACCCAAGGTATAATTCCGTTTCCCCGTTTCCATTTTTCATAGTCTATGATGAGATTTGGTCGCCGATTTTCCCTGAGAAATCGGTAATTCTTAGACATGGCATTTTCGGACTTTTCGAAATCTTTCGGAAACGTTCTGTCGGTTTCGGAATAGTTTTTGTGGATTTTTCTTTGTGTTCTGTTGGTATTGGTTGGTTCTGTGGATTTAAATTCGGATTTTCTGAATAATAGTATTCTGGTTATTTATGCTGTGATATTTTCTGAATTCGTTTCGAAAATATTTTAGGAATATAATTTATATAAATAAATGGGTTTCCCGGGTATGGGACTTATATTGGTGATTGTGACACATTTTTCCAGTATTGGGTTGTCCCAAATATAGAGGGAATACTGCCCAAATTTTTATAAAAATTATACAAATGGATTTCAAATCGGTTTTCAAAAATATTTATAAATTGGATTTTTGGGCGACGACCGTACAAGTCCATGGGCCCTAGCTAAATGCAAACGAAATCGGGGTTTTCGGACGTTGAGGCATTAGCTATTTTGATGATTGGACCAAAGTCTGAGACTCGAAATTAATTTAATTTAATTTAACTACTAGTTTTATTTTGTGATTAATTTGAAGGATAATTTTGTAGAGACTAACAAATATTTTTCTTCTTATTTAAATTCACGTAAAATGGTCTGTAAGGGCATAAGCCCATTTATTTCTGTTGTGTGCAATTTGTAATAGATTAATATTCTTTTATTTTTTTTATTTTCTGTCTAATGTTCTGTCGTAAATGCGTAATAAAATATAATAAATTATTTATTTTACAAAAAAATAATAATGTTTCCTCACATTACAATTTCAAGTTTGTAATATTTAATTCATGCTTTTCTCATTTAAAGAAAAAAAATATAGTTTTATTATATAATTATAAAAATACCAAGTTTTGCCAATAAACCGATAAATACAAAGTTTTTTCGAAATTAAATATAAAGTGATTTTTCCTTCATAATTAAATGTAACGCACCAGAAAATCGAGTTTTTGCTTGTGATAGTATAATAAAGATTTAAAATTGACTAGGACAAATTTAGAGATTGTAACTAGCGCATATATAGCATGGGAACTTTGGAAATCTAAGGCAGACTTCTCGATTGTAGGATTTCAAGGACAAGTTTGATTCCAATCTCGGAGACATTCCCCAATCCAGTCAAACCAAGGTAAATATATTTTGTGTTAGTTTACCAATTATTTGGTAATCGTTTTATTGCAAGTTTAAACCACGATGCAACACGGAACTCTCTCTGAGAGCATTGATTGATTGACTGTTGGGTACTGGGGGAGTAGTGTAATGAGTATGACCATATCCAAAGTAGTATAATGACTGTGTTAGCTTACCCCTCATACACACGGGGATAAGCCATATCGTATCAATAGGATACAACTGTACAACCCAATCCGGTCATATTCATTGTCTATTCACATCATAATATTTTAACTGCTGGAAAACTATTTATTTCAAATTGTTTAAAAGTGCATAACTATATTATTATTTTAATTGTTGGATTATCATGAAGTGTACTTTGCTCCTTTCTCGACTGGATTTTTCGTAGGTACTATGGACAATACTGAGCTATTGATAAGTAGCTACTATGACCCTGAGCTGTATTCGGCTGTTCTACTAGAGGAGGATGATGAGGAGACTGCTAATTAGATTTATTTCCAATTTATGATTATGTGGAAAACAAATATTTATTTCAGTTGTGGTTTGTATTTGAAACTTGTGTTGGACAAGTCTTTAATTATCAAAGTATTAAATGTTGTGCCAATTAGAATTGTGTTGTTGATTACCTGCATGAGTGATACAGCTTATTGCCGCCGTCTCAACAACGGTGCAGGCTGGACATGATCCGATTCGACCCAAGAAATGGGGACCGGGTCGTGACATGTTTTTAGTGGTGGCCTATGCAGGTCAGATCAACAACTTAGGAAACATATCTAGAAATATTTAGAACACTAGAACATTAATTTGTCCCAACATAGGACCGTTATATATTATAAATAAATATTTTTTTGTTATAGACTGGTAGGATACCTTACTTATGTTTTGAAATCCTAAACCTTCCAGAACATGGCCACAAATCCTGCTGGCGATGGGATGTCATCACCCGATCACACCCCACCTCCCCAATCGAGTCCAGATCCTATACCTCGGCAGCTGACCGATCGTCCCCATAATGCATCAGCACCCCATAGATTGTACACTACAACTCAAGTATTAGATCCTACATCTTCCCAGACTGAACAAGAAGCCCCTGCGGTGGTGCCCGATCCAGTTGTGCCACCAGTGCCCGTAGACCCGACCGACCTCGTAGGCTTGCTACGGGGTGTACTTGAGGCACAGAGAACTCAAGCTGAAGCTCATCTCGAACAGACGGCGATTATGAGAGAAGGCATGGAGAATGCCCACATTGTGGCTATGGCTGTACTGGAGAGAGGAGAAGCAGCCCAATCTGAACCAAGGCCGGCTAAAGTCAGAAATATCGAGAAATTCAAGAAGCTGGGCCCTCGACATTTTAAGGGAACCGATGGAATCATTTATGCTGACGAATGGCTCGACAGTATGGAACGTCTCCTCAGCGTTGCTCGACTTCCTGATGATCTTCAAGTTGAAGCTGTGGGACTCCAGCTGTTAGATGTAGCCAGCACCTGGTATCGGAATGAACCTCGACTCCAGGATAAGCAGCTGGACTGGAACACTTTCAAGAGATTGTTCCAAAGGAAGTTCTTCCCAACATCAGAGTTGCGGGAGATGGAAAGACAGTTCCAGAACCTGAAGCAAGGGAACATGACTGTTGGCGAATATGCGGCAGAGTTCGATCAACTTAGTCGCTTTGCCAAGAACTTGGTTGCAGACCCCGCCGACCGTGCAGAAACATTCAGGTATGGACTGAGGGAAGAGATTAGCACTCCTGTGATCGCAGGCGGCGCCAAGACGTATGAGAGGATCCTAATACGAGCTCAGGATATAGAGAAGAGTCAGCCTGCTCGTTCAAAGAGAGAGTATTCTGGAACTAGCAACTTCCAGAATAACCAGAAGAGGCCCAACCACAATAATAACAACAGGCCTTCTCACCACCAGTAGCAGCATCATCAGACGAGGACCAATGACAGAGCGCCTCAGAAGCAGATTCCTGTCTGCGATTTCTGCAAGAGGCCAGGACATCAGTCGAACATCTGCAAAAAGTGGCTAGGACACTGCCTAGTCTGTGGGTCTGCCACCCACCAAGTGAAGGACTTCCCCTCGTCAGTCCACCGGACTGGAGCAACTCAACAGAAAGGTCCTCTACCCACTCAGCAACAACAGTTTGGGCCGTATCAACAGAAGACTGGACGAGCTTTTGCCCTAACAGCAGAGAAACAAGAGCCAGAGCAGGAACCTACCGCTGATGTCATCACAGGTTTCATTTATGTGCATTCAAATCCTGCTTTAGCATTATTTGATTCGGGTGCATCACATAGTTTCATATCAACAAAATTTATCACTGCACACCACCTAGTTACGAGATTTAGCAAGAAGATATGTAGAGTTATGACTGGTGGTGGACCCATACCCATCACTGAGACCTGTAACTGCCCTATAACAATATCTGGACATAACTTCTTAGCACCCTTACTTGTGATGCCCTTACCTAACTATGATGTAGTCCTAGGAATGGACTGGTTAAGTAAGCAGCATGCGCTGATAGACTGTCACAGAGGATGTGTAGTCTTCAGCCCACCTGGAGAGCCGGAGTTTGAAATCTCTCGAGCTCCGGAATATATGGAGGGTATTACTTACTCCTCTATCACCGAAGAACCTGGACCTCCTCACCCCATCATAGTAGAATTTATGGATGTTTTTCATGATAGTCTTCCAGGATTACCCCCAGATAGAGATGTAGAATTCAACATCGACCTAGTTCCCGGCTCTGCCCCTATTTCTCGGGGATGCTACAGAGTCAACCCTAAGGAGGCCAAGAAAATGAAGGACCAGATCAATAAGCTGAAGGCACTTGGACTTATCAGAGATGGAGCTTCACCCTGGGGAGCACCTGTCTTGTTCGTACCTAAGAAGGACGGGACTGTGAGGATGTGCATCGACTACCGGGCGCTGAACAACATCACCATCAAGAACAAGTACCCTCTGCCCCGGATCGATGAACTGTTTGATCAACTCAGTGGAGCTAAGGTATTCTCGAAGATAGATCTTCGATCTGGCTACCATCAGATCAGGGTCAAGAAGGAAGATATTTCCAAGACGGCGTTCAACACCAAGTATGGGCAGTTTAAATTCTTCGTCATGCCGTTTGGACTGACGAATGCTTCTGCTATATTCATGAACCTTATGAACAAGATTTTCTATGAATACCTGGATCGGTTTGTTGTCTTCATCGATGACATCCTGATCTACTCGAAGACTGAAGAAGAGCATGAAGAGCACCTCAGGAAAGTTCTGGAAACTTTGAGGAAGGAGAAGCTATTTGGTAAGCTTTCCAAATATGAATTCTTTCTAGACAAGGTAGATTTTCTTGGCCATGTTGTCACAGGAGAAGGAATATTGGTGGACCCTAAGAAGATAGCTGCTATTGAGAAGTGGTCTACCCCAAGCTCAGTTGCTGAAATCAGAAGTTTCTTGGGCTTGGCTGGCTACTACTGGAAGTTCGTGAAGGATTTCGACAAGATTGTTGAACCGATGACGAAGCTCACTCGGAAGAATGAAGAGTTCATCTGGACGGAAGCTTCCCAGGCATCGTTTGAGGAACTGAAGAAGAGACTTATAACAGCACCGATACTTGCGCTACCCGCAGTTACCGAAGGTTTCTCAATATACAGTGATGCCTCTGGAAAAGGACTAGGTTGCGTTCTTCAACAACATGGGAAAGTGATTGCTTACGCATCTAGGTAATTACGGACTCATGAGAAGAACTATCCCACACAGGATCTGGAGCTTGCTGTAGTCATCTTTGCTTTGAAGCTATGGAAGCATTATCTCTATGGAGAGAGAGTGGAAATATTTATAGACGACAAAAGTCTGAAATATGTTTTCACTCAGAAGGAGTTAAACATGAGACAAAGAAGATGGCTGGAGCTGATGAAGGATTTTGACATCGACTTGCAGTACCATCCGGGTAAGGCTAATGTGGTTGCAGATGCACTTAGTTGATACCCAGTGGCGATGTTCTTAACTAAGGAACGGCACTTGTTGGAGGATATAGAGAAGCTTGGTCTGGAGATTGTACTGCCTGAGGAAAAGATGAAGGAACTGGGGCGAGAATCTATTGTACCTGGAGCTGACTCAACCATGATGCAGTTACAATTGCGTTCAAGTCTGATGGACAAAGTCAAGGAGACACAATTCCAAGATGAGGCACTTTGCAAACTCAGAGATCACGTGTTGGCAGGAACACTTGAAGGATTCTCTATCGCCCGTGACGGTGCATTCAGGAATGGTACGAGGCTGTGTGTACCATCTGGCAAACTGAGGAATAAGCTGATACAAGAAGCACACCAGTCGCAGTATTCCATACTTCCTGGAGCTAACAAGATGTATCGGAATATGCGTACCATTGTTTGGTGGTATGGAATGAAGAAGGATGTATCCAAATTTGTGGCTAAATTCTTGATTTGTCAACAAGTGAAGGCTAGCAGACAGAGACCCGCAGGACTTCTACAGCCGCTGGACATTCCGGAGTGGAAGTGGGAGCATATAACGATGGATTTTGTGTCAGGATTGCCTCGATCCCAAGAAGAAAACGATGCCATTTGGGTTATTATGGACCGACTGACGAAGTCAGCTCACTTTATCCCCTTCAAGGTTGGTCTATCCACCGAGAAGTTGGCATCACTGTATATGCAGCATATCTACTGGATTCATGGAGTTCCGGTAAGTATCGTATCTGATAGAGATACTAGATTTACCTCACACTTTTGAAAGAGTTTGCATGACAGTTTGGGAACACAACTGAAGTTCAGCACCGCCTATTATCCCCAAACTGACGGACAATCGGAGAGGACCATCTAGACGCTAGAGGACATGCAGAGATCTTGCGGCTTGGAATTTGGAGGGCCTTGTGAAGACCACTTGTATTTGGTAGAGTTTTCCTACAACAACAGCTACCAAGCCAGCATCGGTATGACACCGTTCGAAGCACTTTATGGACGTCGTTGCCGCACTCCACTTGCATGGGACAACGTAGGAGAAAGAGTACTGCTGGGACCAGAGATGGTGACTGACGCGACAGAGAAGGGGAAGGTGATTAGAGACAAACTCAGGATTGCTCAGGACAGGCAGAAACATTAGGCTGATAGCAGTCGTCGACCATTGGAGTTCGAAGAAGGAGACAATGTGTTTGTGAAGATCTCCCCTACTAGAGGAACTATCAGATTTGGCAGAGCAGGAAAGCTGAGCCTCAGGTACATCGGCCCATTCGAAGTTTTGAGCCGAATTGGAGAAGTAGCATACCGATTAGCTCTACCAGCTAATCTTGAAGGCGTGCACAATGTCTTCCACGTTTCACAGCTCAGACGCTATACCCCAGATTCGAGTCACATTCTGGACCATTCGGAGCTGGAGATTGGACCCAGCCTTACAGTGCCAGAGAAGCCAGTGGCGATTTTAGACAGAGACGAGAAGAGAACCAGAAACTATGTGACGCCCATAGTCAGAGTTATGTGGTGATACAATTCCCCAGGCGAGTCTACCTGGGAGTGAGAAGATGAGATACGGGAGCAGTACCTGTACTTGTTTGAGACCTGAGGTAATTCCTAACCCTATTCTTTAATTTCGAGGACGAAATTTATTAAGGGAGGAAGGTTGTGAAACCCGTAACTTTTAATAATTTAATTAGCTAATTATTAATATAAATCATTATTAGTTGTTAATTTAGGAAAATGCATTTTTAGAAAATAATTATTTCTGGAATTTTAGAGTTTAGTCAAAACCCGTAAAAATTTTACTTATAAATTGTTTCTATTTAATTATTACCATTTTCATATTTTAGAAAAAAAATTAATTATTTTTCTGGAATATTGAGTTGGACCAGACCTGTCCCGAACCCGTTCCTGAGTCCCGGACCTGTGTCTGAACCCAAGTTCGAATCCGAGCCAATCTCGGTTTTCGAAATCATTAATTGAAATATTATTAATTGAGTTTTTTTCATAAAGAAAAGAAAATATTTTTCTTTTAAAATTTTCTTTAAACTCTCTCACTCTTTCCATTTATTCAATCAACAAAACAAATATACTCTTTCATTCTCATTAAACCATCAGTTAGGAAAGCTGTTCTTTCCTTTTCGAATGGCCGCTCGGCCGAGCCCCCTCTATTCCCCTTCCCGAACGTCCGAGCCCCCTCGGCTCCCAAAACTGCCGACCAACCCCATCCTTTTTCCCTATAAAAACCCTCTCAAACCCCCTTCATCATCCCCACACTCACCCCAAACTTTTTCCCCAAACCCAGCCCTAGTCGAGCCCGACGTTTTTCGACGAGATCCGCGGCCCCACCTCCGTCGGACACCCAGCCCCGTCCGCATCTCCCGCACGGTCTCACCTCCGGCGCCGCCCTTGACTCCAACACCACCAGCCGTGTCCAGCGCCGCGCCAGCCCGCGGCTCCGACTCCCGCGCGAGCCCTAGGCCGCGACTCCCCGGCCGAACCCCCTCGACTGCTCTCCGACCCGACAGCGCCCCTCGCCGAGCTTTTCGTGTTTTCGTGGGTCCCCGATCTCCAGATCCGCTGTCCGGTTCATTCCCGTGCATCCTGCGGTCCCGGTTTCCGCTGTCCCAGGCGATTCTCCGTTGGCTGTGTATTTCTTTCTCCCATTTTCACCTGAAAGCTCTAACCGAGCAACCCAAGGTATAATTTCGTTTCCCCGTTTCCATTTTTCATAGTCTATGATGAGATTTGGTCCCCAATTTTCCCCAGGAAATCGGTAATTCTTTGACATGGCATTTTCGGACTTTCTGAAATCTTTCGGAAACGTTCTGTCGGTTTCGGAATAGTTTCTGTAGATTTTTTTTTGTGTTCTGTTGGTATTGGTTGGTTCTGTGGATTTAAATTCGAATAATAGTATTCTGGTTATTTATGCTGTGATATTTTTTGAATTCGTTTCGAAAATATTTTGGGAATATAATTTATATAAATAAATGGGTTTCCCGGGTATGGGACTTATATTGGTGATTGTGACACATTTTCCCAGTATTGGGTTATCCCAAATATAGAGGGACTGCTGCCCAAATTTTTATAAAAATTATACAAATGGATTTCAAATCGATTTTCAAAAATATTTATAAATTGGATTTTTGGGCGACGACCGTACTAGTCCATGGGTCCTAGCTAAATGCAAACGAAATCGGAGTTTTCGGACGTTGAGGCATTAGCTATTTTGACGATTGGACCAAAGTCTGAGACTCAAAATTAATTTAATTTAATTTAATTACTAGTTTTATTTTGTGATTAATTTGAAGGATAATTTTTTAGAGACTAACAAATGTTTTTCTTCTTATTTAAATTCATGTAAAATGGTCTGTAAGGGCATAAGTCCATTTATTTCTGTTGTGTGCAATTTGTAATAGATTAGTATTATTTTATTTTGTTTTGTTTTCTGGCTAATGTTCTATCGTGAATACGTAATAAAATATAATAAATTATTTATTTTACAAAAAGAAAATAATAATGTTTCATCACATTACAATTTCAAGTTTGTAATATTTAATTCATGCTTTTCTCCTTTAAAGAAAAAAAAATATAGTTTTATTATATAATTATAAAAATACCAAGTTTCGCCAATAAACCGATAAATACAAAGTTTTTCCGAAATTAAATATAAAGTGATTTTTCCTTCATAATTAAATGTAATGCACCAGAAAATCGAGTTTTTGCTTGTGATAGTATAATAAAGATTAAAAATCGACTAGGACAAATTTAGAGATTGTAACTAGCACATATATAGCATGGGAACTTTGGAAATCTAAGGCAGACTTTTCGATTGTAGGATTTCGAGGACAAGATTGATTCCAATCTCGGAGACATTCCCCAATCCAGTCAAACCAAGGCAAGTAAATTTTGTGCTAGGTTACCAATTATTTAGTAATCGTTTTATTGCAAGTTTAAACCACGATGCAACACGGAACTCTCTCTGAGAGCATTGATTGATTGACTGTTGGGTACTGGGGGAGTAGTGTAATGAGTATGACCATATCCAAAGTAGTATAATGACTGTGTTAGCTTACCCCTCATACACACGGGGATAAGCCATACCGTATCAATAGAATACAACTGTACAACCCAATCCGGTCATATTCATTGCCTATTCACATCACAATGTTTTAACTGCTGGAAAATTATTTATTTCAAATTGTTTAAAAGTGCATAACTCTATTATTATTTCAATTGTTGGATTATCATGAAGTGTACTTTGCTCCTTTCCTGACTGGATTCTCCGTAGGTACTATGGACGATACAGAGCTATTGATAAGTAGCTACTATGATCCTGATCTGTACCCGGCTATTCTACCGAGGAGGATGATGAGGAGACTGCTAATTAGATTTATTTCCAGTTTATGATTATGTGGAAAACAAATATTTATTTCAGTTGTGGTTTGTATTTGAAACTTGTGTTGGACAAGTCTTTAATTATCAAAGTATTAAAAGTTGTGGCAATTAGAATTGTGTTGTTGATTACCTGCATGAGTGATACAGCTTTCTGCCGCCGTCTCAACAAATTGGAACATGATCCGATTCGACCCAAGAAATTGGGACCGGGTCGTGACAGTACTCAAGTATACGTACAAACACACACCCACAAACGGTTAACTTGGTATCGGCCTATCAATTCGGTATCGGCCATATCGGATTGGTATTGGAATCGAATATCCTATCGGTATCGGCATATGCTCGTATCGGTATTGGAATCAAATATCCTATCAGTATCGATTTACGAATACCCAAAACCCTAGCTACTACATTGTGTCAATGTCCGTGTCCAAAATCCTGGATACTATATTGTGTTATAATTTTCGTGTCCAATTAAACACATAATATAAATATGAAAAGACGTAACAAATTTAAAAAAAATTACCCGATGCGGAGGAGGGGGCCGAGGAGGAGGGGGTGAGGGGGTCGGGGGAGGAGGGGATCGGAGGTGTGGAGGAGGAGGTCGGAGGAGGTCACCGAGGAGGAGGGGGAGGTCGCCGTCGAGGAGGAGGAGGAGGAGGAGGTTGGAGGGGGAGGTCGCCGCCGAGGAGGAGGGAAAGGAAGTCGGAGGAGGTCGTTGAGGAGGAGGAGGGGATCAGAGGGGAAGGTCGCCACCGAGGAGGGGGTCGGTGGAGGAGGAGGTCGGAGAAGGAGGATGGAAGAAGTTTGGGAGAAAATTTGGGTTTGGTGAAAGTTTTGAGAATGGGAAAAAAGTGCTGTCGTTAAACTTTTACAGCAGCTCAGCGACGGAAATTTTCATCGCTAAGTAGTCTCTAATTATTAGCGACTAACTACCGACGAATCTAGAAGCGATTACTTTCAATATATTTTACATAAAAAATCAGTTGCTAGTTAGTCACTCATCCGTCGGAAAATAGCGACATTTTATTTTTCGTCGGTAAGTTCTGTCGGTAAAATACAGTATTTTGTAGTGTCACATGGGAGGAAGAAACAATCCTTAGCCAGCGCATACAATTCTCGAGCCAGATGGCACATCACATCAACTAGCGCATGGTCTGCGCATTATGACAGATGGCGTAGCATGCTGAAAATATGTCAGATGGTGCATGGCGTCATTGGTTGTGATTTTTATCCCAACACTCTGAAAGAGGTGGCGCAATGAGCAGATGGCATAAAGTATCGACCAACACTCTGAAAGAGGCGGTCGATATTGTCCATGGTCGCGCTTCACGCGAATGGCGCGAGCAATTCTACTGTCGTCTTCTCCGTCCAAGTCTCTTACCTTCGAAGGCTTTCGGCTCTCGTCGATGGCGTGATGTGTTGTAGTACTCTCTGTAGGGGCGCACGTAAAGTGGCTCCGGCCACTTTTTTTCCCTTTTCGATGGCTGTGGATCTCTTCGGTGCCATTGAATGAAAGTTTTAATGGTTGGAGAAGAAGAAGAGCTCAAGAGAAAGAAATTGCAAAGTAAAAGTATTTTTCTCTCTTCTCGACTATTTATAGCCAAAAGCTTAGCCATAACAGTCACGCGATCTGCGTGAAAAGTCGGGTTAGTTACGATACTGCCCTGGGACAATCGTTTCTTATTCAAAGTATTCTAAATTTTAAAGCTTTTCAAATTTGAAAACTTTGAAGGGGGTCTTGTAGAAGCCTAAAAAGTTCACTCAGCACCCTGCGCTACTCATAAGAAGCGCCAGCTTTTAGATCATCAAGTAGCGCCAGTCATCAGATGTCGCCAGACATCAAGTGACGCTACCCGCCATGTGGCCATCTTTTCGGAGAAGCTAAACAGTTATCATCATGACTGACAGCACGTCAGTCGAGAAAAATTCGTTCGAATCTCGAGCGTGTGGTGATTTTATCAGACGTGTCAAATCTGCTATAAATGATAAACAATTGTCTTGTGCCATCTGCAGTTAACGCAAGATGATCATTAGTATTATACTAATCAGTGAAACATTTAATAGCAGTTAGAGCCTAGCGCCACTCAGTAAGTAGCACCTGGCACCGCCCAGCAGTGGGCGCTATTTGATCAAATCATCCTGAAGCAGTTAGATTACGTGGCACACATGTCACTAATCTTGAAGAACGTGTACGTGGCACTAACCGTGACCAAGTGCATATAAATCATAGCATGTTGCACTTCCAAGCAGTTAAACTAACTGTTCGCGCTAAGGGGTGAATGGCGTGCCACTTACAACGTGCGCTAATCAGGATAACTACTTAACAGTTATCTCTAGAAATCTATAAATAGATCTTCAAAATCACTTACAAAGCATCACTAATGATCATAATCTCCTGAGCACTTACTATAGCACTTTCCAAAGGCTTTGTTCTTCGACATCGCATCGTCCAAAGGATAAATTGATCGTCTTCTGATCAGATTCCTATAGTTGTACTTTCCCATAAATCAATTGTACTCGTGTACTCTTTTTTTAGTTTGTAATCAAACTTTTATTTTTGCAAACAAAGTCCAGGATGACACGGGCTGTGCGCACCCAGATGAGTGTCCAACAACCATCCGGTAACGGATGCCGTTGATGAACATATGCGCCCCTGACGAAAAGTTATATCGGACTGACACATGCACCCAATCTAACCATGTATGAGGTGGGCCAGTTCTGCAAAGCTTCTTCAGATGACCTCGGCTAGGGGTCAAAAGTTCCAACAGCTCGCTCATGCGTCCGATATACCCAACAATGTGTAGAGGGCATAGATGTGGAATTTCCTTCAGTAGACCTGTATGACGTGATAAACCACAAACGTAGATCAAAAGAAGCCGAGTCTACGTACGATAGGCCCTCTCCAAGACCTTGTGCCAGTATTACCATCAGCTATTGCTGCACTCGTGTGGCAGTTCATGAAGAGAAGCAGTCCATATATTAGCGGCTACAACGAACGACGGAGGAGGAGCTTCCTCATGCCTCGTGTTACTCCGTCCAGAAGACCCCTTCTTTTTCTAAAGGGCTCGGAGGGTGATTCGTCCAACCTTCCAGCCTCGAACAGTAAGACGAGACATCCACCTAGGATATCCCATCCAAGTGTGCCTACATAACGGGTGTTCTTAAGGACTCGATTGAGATCAAAGGATTCATTATAAGAAGCTATACCACAGCCTGGGGTACCATACCCCTAAAATTTTATGCACTTGGGGTAGCAGTCCTTCAAACCTCAGTCGCAGAGCTGGGGGGTAGAACCATGCATGACCATGTTGCTGCAACGATTGGGGTAGCCTTCCTCTTGAATCAGAAGTTAACAAGACCATAACCCCGTCAAGTTTCCTATAAGAGAGGAAGATCTACATGACCACCGATAAAGAAGCAATGGTCGGTAAGACCATATCATGCAAGGCCTACTTCCGTAATAATGTCCTAACTCAGAGAGATGCTGCCCCTCTGGATCCACCAATCGTTAATGTAGCTCCAGAAGTGGCCTTGTCTAAACCGCCTACAACGGACAAAAGCAAGCAAAATGAGACTCATTTTGATAGGTCTCTGAGGGATATCCCTGCACCGGGGCAGGACATGCCCTATAGTTTTGATATTCTGGCCCAGCTCGCCAATGTACCCACGATGTTGTCAATCTTTGAGCTTCTCCGCCTCTCCAAAGGAACCCGGGATGCCTTAAGTGAGACCCTCCAAAATGTCGACTCCTACTTAACGCAAATCAAGGAGCCGACAGAAGACTCTAATGCGTGTCTCCATTGCCACAGTGTAATGGACAACATACCTTCTCTCAATATGACATGCTGCTGAAGAATAATAGGCACACCCGACCCTTGTACTATACAGGGTATGTTGGTACCATCAAGGTGGACCGGATGCATATCGACTCGAGGTTTTCCATCCGTATCATCTCTCGAAGTCTTCTTAAGAACTTGGGAATGCCCATGCACCGGTTGTCAGCCATGACTATCACCAAGATCAGTAGCTTCAACATTGAAAAGAGCAACCCACTCGGCAAAATTTGTCTGAGGTGCCAAATAGGCGAACTAAAGACGGAGACTACTTGCTACGTCATTGACACAGATGTATCTTACAACATCTTAATGGGACGACGGAGGATATATGGGTACATGATTGTACCGTCGACCCTTCACTAATGTTTAAAATATGTCGACGGCAACGACATCGTTAAGATAGAGTTTGCTGGCATCGGCCCTTTTAAAGGGGTTGGGGCATAATACGTCAACTCCGTCTTGTACCAACCAGTACACCAAGAGGAGTCCCAAAATGTTGACACTAACTATGAGGCCGAAGAAGTTCCTATTTTAGTGAACCCTTGAGGATATGCGTCAAGGGACGTACTGTTGATGATGGTGTTGGCCATAAAGTTGAAGAGGATAATGTCGCTAAGGATCCTCTAAGGATCTGCATCATGGGGCATGCTCCAGAGGTCCCCGTGCCTCTGGTCATCAGAGTTCCAAAGAAGGCTGCCTACCCCATTGTAGTCAAACTTCGCAGAATAGCACGAATGGAGGAGCTGAGGCCCCAACCAACAAAGACGTCGGAGCCCCTGGTGGTAAAACTTTGGCGACCCAAGAAGAAAGTCCCCACTGACGACAAACTTATATAAAGTATGGTGGCTCAAAATGATGTACCGTCCCTGAATGATGTAAACCCGAAAAGGGATGTACCATACTTCCTCAATAAAGGGATGTACTTAAATAATTCGCATGTCCATGTGAGCCTCGTCTTACAGTATTTGTATTTGTATATGGATACATATTTTATACTGTATTATATATTTTCTGGGATTCTAGAGTACCGAAATAGGACTTAATTTTTGAGACTTTACTCCTTGACCGGTATACCGCCGGCATACAGGTGTGTACTGACGGTATACTGCTTGGGAAATAATTCCACTTTTAGACTTTTTGATTTCATATTTTTCATGAATATTGTTATAATATTTTCATAAATAGTGTTTAGATATTTTTAATGAATAGTAAATATATATTTTATTATATATTAGATTTCTTGGTTTTCTTTTGAATGGTCGAGACGATCCTGATCGAATCGCGGATCGCAATCGGACGGTCACGATTAATTCACCTTCTCTATATACCCTTTCATTTCTTTTCAAAATTTCTTTTTACAATCTCTCTCCACTCTTCTTCTCTTCTCGTTTTCTTACTATTTTTCTCGTGAGCTAGGAGCTTGGTCTCAAGGCCTCAGAGTGTGGTTTCTGAACCCCTCTTGGTGATGGAGTTGAAAATTTAGGCTTGGAGCTATATTAGGTAAGTACATATTGCCGAACTACAGGATGAATATTGTTTTTACTGCTATTTTGTTTTCTATTGCTTTGATAGTCTAGTATTGCCTATTACTTGGTTTACTAAATATGTTTCTCTTGAGATTCTTATCATTTTGACCATCTTGAAATTTGGTCGAAACTAGGTTTTGATTTTTATTGAAATTTTGATATTTTCTTAGTAGGAAAGCTCCGTATCGGGAACGATACCGGAGTACTTGCCATGAAACTTAGTATATATACTGTACACGACCTTCCTCTAGTATTGTTTTCATGGTTATAGTTGAATTCTACAACTTTCAGGATGAGATTTGGTTTGAATCTTGTTTTAAGTCCTTAGTGTTACTTCTCGGACACAAACGACATACCACTGGGTTATCGACAACATACCGATTTGTTGGTCCTTTTTAAGTTAAAAACATGTTATTACAATTAACGGTATGCCGTTGGTGTACGAGTCTGTACCGTTGGTATACCGATCCTGTGTAATATATTATTCTAGCAAGTTTTGTGTTTCCATTGTCCGGCATACCGTCGGTATGTCGTTGTATACCACCGGTATACCGCCAGGATACCCAAGTTATGTATCTCTTAACTTTGTTTCAATTTTTTGATTTCTTCCTGCTTATTGTTTTTCTGTATATGCTATGCCATGTTTCTTGCTATGTACCACCATGCATGTCTAGATATCTCGTCATGTCTAGCTTATCTGATAATGGTCCGTCGTGGCGTACTCTTGATTCTTGTCTAGTCTAGTTTAGTATAGTGGCCCGTCTGGTTCACTCTTGATCCCTGTACATGTCTTGCTCGATGTAGTGGCCTATCATGGTGCACTCTTGATTTTTGTCTTTTCTATCTTGATATAGTGGCTCAACATAGCACACTCTTGTCTTGATACTTGTATTTCTTGTTGTGGCTTGTTATAGTGCACTCTTGTTTGTCTTGTCCAGTCTTGCATGTCTCATGTCTATGATGGATTCTGCAAAATACCATACCCGAAATCTTGAAATGAAAATGTTTAGGACTAAATAACTAGCTTGATTATCTAGATGCATTGGGAGGAAAGAATTTCTCGGTTGCTTACAAGCCCTTTGTTCCGACCATTACCATAGAATTCACACTATCTGCTATGATGAGCACATTTCCAGTGCACTATCGAGTGTTGCACCTTTTACATGTATTTAGGATACACGTCTCTTGGGCGATGTATCCACTATATATTCTCTATGTCATCGTCCTGGATAAGTTGGGTAGTCTGTAGGACGGGAAGCCGGATTGGATTTCTAAAAGTTGTCACGCCCCAGTCCTAAAAGTTATGGGATTAGCACGTGACAAGGCCATCTGGTACATACTCAAGGATGAATCCAATCTATAGGACCCTCAAGTAATGCACCTAAACTGTCTAAGATAGGGTCTAAAATGACAAGTCAACTATATATCAATCCACAAATAATACTCTCAAGTGGGAATCAAATACATTAATGCTGATCAAACAGTAATACACTGATGCCACTTGAATATAAATACAAGAGTAGACAATTTCTAATAAAGTTAGTCAGATCTTAATACAATCATCTGAACAAGCTCATAAGAAAAATTAAAGCTTGTAAAACTAGTTTATACAGCTGAAGATGTCATCATAAAATATAAATCATGAAAGAGTGATTAAAGTACCACTAGCGATACCTGAATTCTGGAGATACAATCGTCTAACAATCCACCTTTCTACTAGCGATCTCAGGAAATACCTGGAGAGATCATCAGGTCCTCACGGGACTAGCAAGATACATAAAATAAGCCTACTATGACAGTAAATAATATGCATGAAAAGACATGAATAGTTGTCAGAAATAAAGACTAGACACAGTACAAGAATGAAACATGGATAAAATGGTATGCCATCGAGAATCGTGCTAGTAAACGTGACTATAAGTAAATCGAGGAAACTGCAACTCGATGGGATCTCACAGTCCTATAGTCAGTAGATCAATGGGGACTCCCTAACTATAGTAAGTCTCATTCGCACTCGGTGGGAACTCACAAATGAGATGGCTAGGTATAGTCAACGTCTAATAACAGGTCAAGGTCAAGTTAAGACAAATACAGGTAATCAAATCAAGTCAAGATCAAGTCCAAGTGATAAAATCAAGTCAACGCATAAGAACACGGGAATCTAATCAAGTATAGCGTAGCATAGATCCAATATGTGACAAGAAAAGAAAGAAATTTAGCATATAAGAAAATAAGTAAGAAAATATCATGAGACATGTACAAGAAAGAAATAGACATGAACTAGAATGACTGAAAATAAACATGCATAATACTGTACAAGTTGGCAAGGTATACTTGCATGTCTCCTGCAACTTTACAAACTGTTATCCTACTCCATGATTCTCGCTCACTCCGTCACGTAGACCTATCATAACATAGCTACTATTAATGACATGCTTACATCATACCTTACACGGACTTACCATATATAGGACCAATATATATAAGACACTAATCCTATTAACTAGTCAACTCAATATAACATATATAGCATTAATTCTATTTAATAAAGTAATTTTTATAAACTAAAAATATTATAATTAATTCTGTAAAATATATTTAAATATTTTGTAATAATAAAGAGTCTATTCTATCTATAGAAAAATAGGTACCAAGTTCTCATATTGACCCGTCATTAATATACATTGACTTGGTTCATAGACTTGCTCCCGAAATAACAATTCCTTATTATATTTTAATTCTAAAAATACTAATAAATAGTTAAAAATATGTGTTTCATATCAAAACATGCACAACAATTATTTTGGAGATGTCTCATGAAGTTTCGAAGCATATGGACACATAGAACTCATAAATTTCGGTGTTTCGATATTACAACAAAATGTCCAAATTTTTAATAAATAGTAAATAAAACAAAAACACTGCAAACGTATATGAATTGGAAATCTTAGGAATTCTAGTGTCTTACCAAAATATACGGAAGGTCGATGTGGTCCAAAAGTGGATGAAAATTGGTTCGCAATATAACTAGTCTGTTCTGGACACCTTTTATGTAAAACGGATGCCTCGGCCAAATTGTAAAGAACTGTGTGGGTGGCCAATTTGACATAAAAATAGACACATATATCTTTCCATTAGTTTTAGTTTCATAAAAAGATGAGATTGGAAAGTACAAGATACAAAACAACATACCTACTGTGAAGAATTCAGCACAAGCACGATCGAGTTTGGGTGCCTTCCGCGCATCGTACCTGCCAAATTAGGGGCGGAGGCTTCTCGAGAAGGTGCTGGGTGTTAGGAGGGTGTGCTAGGGTCAATATGAAAGTGGTAGAAGGGTGGGAGGTGGTCGGAAAGATGGATTTCTGGTGGTTGAAATAAAAGTGCAAAAATGAGAAAGTATAATCGTTGGCGCTCGGTTTGTACATATTTTATATATATAATATATGAGAAAGTATTAAGAGGGTGGTGTTTACATCAAGGAGATGGGGTTGGGAGGATTTGGTTTGATGGGATTTGGTTGCCTATTTTAAAAGATATACAAAGTTCTATCTCCTAGGATTTAAAGTGAATCCAAAATAGAAAAGTTGTTATGTAGTTGGTTTAAATTAGATTTAAATTAATGTGGATGTACATGAATTCATATAGATCAATTCAAAATATGTGTAATAGGTTAGGGTACCCTAGAATAGGCTCCATCGGTCCCTAGATGGACTACTTTTGAGTTGGTGGAATTTTTGTGATCGATTTGAGTCCAATATGTATATAGATTCGACTTATGTGCCACTTAAAAATAAATAGCACATGGGAACTCAAATGAGCGGCACACCATTGGCATGTGTTTAGTAGGCTCAAAATAGGTCAAAATTATATATTGGGTCAAAAAGTTTGGATTGGATTTGGGCCTCAATTCAGAGTTGGAAAAATATACATTAAAATTACGGCGAAGGGTAAAATGACTATTTTGATCCCAAAGTTGTGCAAAAAATATATAGTACAACGGAACATGTTTGAGTGAGACATGATATACCAAAATGAAAATGGACTCGTCTAGAACATGAATATGAAACTTGTTTCGAGAAATTGGTCAATGTTGTGCTTCAAAAATTAAAGCTACAACAAAGTACCTATACAACCATAGTTAAAAATAAAATATGGTTTAATATATAAAATAAATAAAAAATCCCTAAAAAATTAAGGTGCTTACAAAAGTGTATATGATAGTAATTAGGATTGTGATAACCCTAGTCAGCTTATATATCAAGCCATACTCATTGCTTGGCCGTGATTGATGGATGGAGTCCATTTCTTGTCTTGCCTAGTTTAGTCTTATTGCAGCTTATTTTATTTCAGTACTTAGATTTTTTGCTATTCCTGTACATGCAATTATTTTTGTTACATGCCCGACTTCACTATATGCTCATATGCCCAGCTTTACTACATGTTACCAGTTTTCTTTCATACTTCTTATGGTACATATACATTATTCCTGCTTGCTTTTATTGCTTTACTTAGTGTTGTTATGATTTGATTACTGGCTTAGTTCATTGTTTGACTTCTTTTGTGGTACTTGCTATTTGGGGGTCTGACCCTACTAGTTTTGTTTGACCAGATTTAGTTGAGGAGCCCAAGGATTTTTAGGACCTTCCACTCGATGGTGACCATACAGAGTATCAGGGTACATGAGTCGGTGTTCTTTCACTTACCTACTCTTTACTGTATACTCTTTTGTGGCATTTAGCCATCGAGCACGTTTTTAGCTCGTGTTGACTTGATATTTTGGCCTACAAGCTTAGACATGATTTGTATATTTTAAACTGCAGCTAGAGCTGATCATGTATGACTTACACACTTGCTAGTTCATTATTTTATATTACTAGCTTCATGATCATCTATATATTATAGTTTGAGAGGCTTTACTGTCTTATATGACTAATAATCATACTCATGTACTTTACTTACTTGTCCGTGATGAGATATCTAGGATTTGCTTGACCTAGGATTTGATTGTTGGATTGTAGTAGTAACCCCTACATCTACAGCTTTGATCGTATTTTATGGTACTGGAGTACTTTGGTATACGTAACTGGCCTGATCCGTCCCTACTTTCTAGTATTCTGGTTCTGGGCGTGACAGTTCAACAT
The DNA here is from genome assembly GCA_029216955.1 of Iris pallida. Taxonomy (NCBI): domain Eukaryota; kingdom Viridiplantae; phylum Streptophyta; class Magnoliopsida; order Asparagales; family Iridaceae; genus Iris; species Iris pallida. The sequence goes on along the minus strand of JANAVB010011000.1, from coordinate 239,259 downwards.
GTAGAAATAAAGTATCCTCTAGGACATAGCCTAGACCAACTCCTTCATACAAATATAACTTCTATTCACATGGCAAACTAATTCTCTCCCCATAAAGGTGCATGCATCATCGTCCCGACAAGGAAGGAGGGGTAATAGCCTATCTCTAGTCTGAACGAGAGCCAGATAGCGGAAGGATGCAACTTCACCATTATACCTCCCAAGCCAAAAATATCATACAGAATATGGGCTACGATTTAAAGAGCGATATAGGTCTGAACTACGGTAAGGGTCGGCGCATGTCGATATGCCTCTTTGCTCCGAATGGAAAATCAGAAGATTACTATCACTTCACCCGTTGTGGGTTGGGCTACGGGGTGCCTATAATACTCTTGAAAGCCTGGAGGTCGAGGACGTAACTCACTCTCATTCATTAGAGTCTTTCGTTTGGGACTCCGATACAATCATCGGCCAAGTGTTTCAAAAAATATTTTCGGTTATCATGGTGTCAGCTGATCAAAACCAAGGTGATGACCAGCCCCCTGAGCTCTTCGAAATCAAACCTTGGGCTCAACAGATGGAACTACAGTAGGCCTATTGCTTCGAGCAGAAAGAGCCGACCATGGAGGATGAGGTCATACAAGTTAATCTGGGTGACGAGTCGACTCCAAAGCCCATATTCATCAGAAAGAGCCTGAACGGAGACGATAAAAATCCTTATCAAATTGGTAAAAGATTATATTGATGTTTTTTCCTTGAACTACGAGGAAAACCCGGATTAGACCTCTAGGTCCCAGTCCATAAGGTGAACATACGACATGATGCCAAGCTGGTGAAGCAGCAAAAACGATGATTCCGTCCAAATGTCATGGATGCAATCGAGATGGAAGTTAATAAGCTAATATCAAGCGGTTTTATTCGTAAGGAGCAGCACCCGGACAGGGTGGCAAACATTGTTTTTGTTATAAAAAAGAAGGGTAAGATCCGGATCTGCATCGACTATAGTGATCTTAATGATGCCTGCCTTAAGGATGAATTCCCTCTCCCTAGTACTGATATAATAATAGATAGAACTTGCGGCTTCGAATGGATGTCCTTCCTGGACGTGTTCTCTGGCTACAACCAGATCAAAATATTTACTACTGATGAGAAGTACACTGCCTTCCGTACTCCGCTGGGAGTCTATTACTACACGGTGATGTTGTTCGGTCTAAAGGATGCTTGTGCAACTTATCAGCACACCATAAGCGCCATCTTTTGCGAGCATCTCAGAAAACTAGTCGAATGTTATATAGATGACATCACTATTAAAAGCTGATCCAGAATTGATCATCTCTATGATCTAAAGATGGTGTTTGAGCTGATGCGTGCACACCAACTAAAGATAAACCCGACCAAGTCCTTCTTAGGAGTATACAGTGGCAAGTTTTTGGGCTTTGTTATCACCTCAAAAGGCATCCACATATATCTCGAAAAGACACAGGCAATCCTTGAAATGAATCCCCAAAGAATTTTTAGGAGCTCCGTGGACTTCAAGGGAGGTTGGCATACATCAGAAGATTCATATCCAACCACTCTTGACGTTACCAAACCTTTACTCACCTCATGAAGAAAGGGGTATCCTTCGCCTGGACTGAAATGTGCCAAAAGGCATTCGACAGTATTAAGGAGTACCTTACACATACCCCAGTTCTGGTCGCTCTAAAAAAACCTTTTCTGTTATATGTACGCGTAATCGACCATTCCCTCGGTGCTTTGTTGACCCAAAAGGGGGACGCACGCCAGGAACATGCCATATACTACCTTAATGTGATGATGATCGGCGCTGAGCATAGGTATAACCTTTTCAAAAAGGAGTGTCTCGCTTTTATATTTGTTGTATAGAAGAAACACAATTATGTAACTGGGAGACGATCCACGTCATCTCCCGTGTTAACCTTCTTCGTGTACTCATGACCAAGCTGGGAGCATTGGATTCTCGCTTGGCTACTTGGACGATGTTCTTTTCCCCTTACGATATGGTGTTCGTCCTCCAGAAGGCGGTAAAGGGCCAGGCATTAAATGATTTATTGGTAGCACTTCCGATGCCAGAGCCGTCAAAACTGTATGACGACATCTCTGATGAGGTCCTGGACTCTAACTCGGCCACAAGCAAGTCTTTCTGGCGAGTGTTCTTTGACGGAGCCTCAAGGACAGGACCCAGAGACAATACCGTTACAGGAGTAAGAATATTGCTTACTTCCTCTGGCGACTTGGTATCCATCGTGCATATTCTCTCATGGAGCCGTGCTCCAATAACGTGGAGGAGTACAACGCCCTCATCATCGAATTCCAATTGGCCAAACAGTTGGGGGTGGACTACATAGAAGCCTACAGAGACTCCAAACTGATAGTGAGTCAGATCCAAGGGGAATACGAGGTTCGGCATGAAGATTTGATCCCCAACCATCAAGTGGCGATCAACATAATCTCAACCTTCATAGAGTTCTTTATAGAGCATGCACCTAGACTAGAGAATGTCGAGGCCGACGCCATTGGTGGCTTACCAACTTCTCTAGCCATTCAGGCCAAAGCACAATACCAAGTTACAGTGATCGACCGAAAAATGGTGTGCACTAAAGACAGTCTGCAAACATGTCACAACTATTCTACGAAAATAAATATCGACATCAAGAACTGGAGGTTTGCCCTCCTTGACTATGTGGTCTATAGGATTATTCCAGATGACTCGAAAGAAGCTACATTCATTAGAAGATGATCCCTCCGATTCTTCTATGTCACTGCAACTAAGGCGTTGTATCGGCATTCGTATGACGGACTTCTGCTTCGGTGTTTATCAAACACAGAAGCTAAACAATCGCTTCGGGAGGTGCCTGATGGCACCTACATAGCACACCAGCCAGGTCCTAAGCTACATGATCGTCTCCCCCGCATGGGTTAGTACTGGCCCACTATGATCACGGATGCCATAGATTATGCCAAAAAGTGTAGAATGCATCAGATCCATGCTGACTTCATCCATAGGCCTTCTAAATTCCTGCATCCGACGGTTGCCTGCTGGCCATTTGAAGCCTAGGGCATGGACATAATTAGTCCGATCATACCACCATCAACGAAAGGGCATCGGTTTATCTTGGCCATAATCGGCTACTTCTCTATATAGCAGAATCTGTACCGCTCACAGAAGTGAAGACTTCCAACGTGATCGCCTTTATTAAGCATCACATCATCTATCACTTTGGCTTACCGCAATGGATTATTAACGACAATGGCCCACAGTTCGTAAATCACGCCTTCTATCATTTCTGCGATATAAATCTGATTTAGATTGTAGCTTCGACATCCTGTAACCCAGCATCGAATAGATTGATAGAAGCTTTCAACAAGATGATTATTAAGCTACTTAAAAAGTTTGCCTCATCTAACAAGCATGATTGGGACAACAAGCTTGGCGAATGTCTCTGGGCGTATCACATAACAATCCAGACTCTGACCTGCAGCACGATATTTTTTTAGTATACGGGAGTGAAGCGGTTCTTCCCCTCGATATCCAGATCCCCTCTCTTCAAGTGGCCATCTCCAACCAGCTGATGGACGAAGATAACCACCGTCTGCGATTACAAGAGCTAGAGGTATTAGATGAAAAGTGCCTCCTAGCTTAACTATGCATTGAGCTGCATCAAGCGCGCATTACTGGAGCCTTCAACAAGAAGGTAAAATAAAGGATGTTCCAAATCGGCGACCTAGTCCTGGCAGTCAGGAGACTGATGATCCTGACTCACAAAACGATAAGGAAATTCTAACCCAAGTGTGAAGGTCCCTTCGTAGTAGAGTCTGTATACTCCAATGGAGCGTATAGGCTCACAAGGCCTAATGGAGATCAATGACAAGTTTCTGAAGAAATACTATGTCTGCGCTATGATCAGATGCACGACTTCTACCACCAACCATCATCTTCTCCAGGTACATGATGCAGAAATGAAAACCATGGCACATGTACTCCCTAAAGCATTACCCTGAATATTACTATATTATGTTCATATTACCTCTAATGAGGATATTCACATCAACAATTGGTTTGACAAAACCCTTATTTTGTTAGCTATGCTACAAAGATTTTTTCATACCATATGTAGCCAAACCTTCATGCGCCTAAAAAAGGAAGGAAATCTCGTTCTACAAATACCCTTCCGTGGCCTAGTTGCCTCAAGGGTATCCTACATTTGACTCCCAGTTGGCTCAAGGGTATCATCCATTACAGTATTACTCTTTCCCAACAAGGAGTAAGACATTTAAACTGGTAGTTCACGTCCATATTACCTCTGACCTACCTTCCAGAAAAATAATCATGTCCATATAACCTCTAAATTATTTTCCAAACCAAAGATACCTATTCGCCACGTTCATATTACCTCTGAACGAATATTTATCATGTCCCTCACTGTTTTGTTTCAAACCGTGACACAATCTGAAATACTTGCCACGTCCATATCATCTTTGAGTAAAATATTTTCTGATCACACTATCACACCCACGTGGTCCCAGATGGTATTTTCTACGACACCTTGTTATCTGTACCAGTCCTGGGTATGCATTAGGTAATAAGTCCACCAAACCCAAGTTTGTTCCCTCGAGGACATTCTACTCTAACATCTAATATAAAACATCCTTCTGAACAGAAATTTCTCAGGCACAGAAAACATCGGTTAAACAATCATGCATGGCTCAGTAGTTAGCCCTAAATGATCTACCAAACCAAATATGCTAAAAAAAGTTATTGATAGAGGAGGGGGCTACAAAATAGGGCCATAAAAACCCAACAAAAAATAGAAGAGCGAAAAGCCCCTAGGAGGAGGAACCGTCAGAGTCGTCGATGGCATCTACAATATCCTGGATCGACCAAATACCAAAGGTGTAGAAGAGACGACGAAATGCCTCCATCCCTTCCTGCAGCTCCTTTTGTCTTGGAAGAAAAGAACTGAAGTATGGACATACGCCTAGGGGATTGCCAAGGTCTCCAACAGACAGGACAATATAGCTCAGAGGTCGCGCAGGCCTCAACAACTTCTTCTCCTCCAGCCTTCTCTTTCTCGACTCGGAGGAAGATGGCGGAGGAAGTGCCACTGCGGTCCCCATAGAAGAAGCACTAGAAGATGTCGTCCTCCTTAACTCTCGAAACACCGATGACAAGAAGTTCTTACTAGAGCCATCTAGAGGCAGATGAATGAACAGAGAAGGCAATGGCTTCCTTTTATAGAGAAAGACACTGACTCTTCGGATATTCCATTTAAGGCATGGAGAAGTGGAAAGCCAATCATGATGAAAATTGATGCCTTTATCTTCGCAAAGCATGATTTAGATCCTCCAGATGACGACCGATCGAGGCCCGAAGGAGATCTATCTAAGTCCCAAACAGATACCTATAAATGATTTGCCACCTTCAAGATATTTCAAGTGCTTCCTAACCGATGGCATCATCAAAAGCCCAACAATATAACGGAGCGATAACGGATAAAACCCAGGCAGCCCAAGACTCCAAGTGTCCATTGTCACGACCCGTACCAGGATATTCAGGCACTAGTACATGGGCCACGCCCAGCCTACATCGTAGTATCGACAGTAGAACACAGTCAAGTACCTAATAAAATATCTACAATACTAGATGATCTATAATGACAATATGTACTCCAACCACAGGCATCTAAGAAGATAAGAATAAGAAGAGATAACAGTATCACTAGAACAACTAGAATCTACAAAAGATCATATGAGGTAAGAACGTATTGGAGACAAAATAATAACAAAAATTAAAACAAACTAACAGGTCTAGAACTGCTGGAAGACAACTCACGGCGAAAGAATATCGAGATCCGCCTCAGCTAGCATCATCCTGTAGTCCATTAATGTGGGACATAACAATTCCTAAAATTTTATCAATGTATCCAGTCAGGATGGGAACGAGTACATAAACTAACTGTCACCCCCAGTTTTCAGGAATAGGGATATTTTTGTCATTTTGCATTTTAGAATATTTTTGAAATTTATTTATTTATGATATTATTTTGGGGTTATTTGAGTCGGGTTCGAATTTCAGCACAATCCGACTTGTAACGGGGACCCGGGGTAGTTTTGACTCTAGTGGGACCCACCCGTTAGTTAGACATGACCCACGTTATATTAATTTTATTTGGTGGTTAGACTAATTATTTATGGATAGATTTAGTTTAATTAGATATTTAAAACTAGACTAATTTAGCCTCAACCTAAAGCCTTTTCCTAATTTAATTCATATGAGTTAGTGGGGGCATTTTGGTCATTAGCAAATAAGGACAAACCACCCACACATGCCAGCCACTATAGGAGGGGTGTGCTCATCCATTCATTTTATTTTATCCACAAACTTTCTCTCTCTTGTTCTTCCCCAAATTTTAGAGAAGGTTCCCATTGATTTCATCTCTAAATCAATTATTTCTTCCACAAAATCTTCTTCATTTCTCCTCTACTCCATGGTTAGAGGGTGCTAGCCAAGTTTGGGAGGATTCGGAGCTCGTTCGTGTCCATTTGGAATCTCTATGTGTTAGTGTCGTATCGGAAGGGTTTCTCTTGGAATCTCTCTCTCGGAAGGTATAATCTCTCCTTTAATCCACCCTTACATGCATACAGGAATATTTTGAACCCGTAGAAGTGACCCCGATGGTTGTATCTCTATTTGTGTCTATTTCGTGTCCATTTGGAGGTCATAGTAGTGTCCTTGTGTTGTGGTATTGTATCCTAGTGGGAAAAATCCTATTTGGACACTTGTATCTAATATTTATATTGTCTAAATGATTTATTAGAGATTAATCCTAGACTTTTTATTATTTAGAGATTGTGTTTTCCTAAGTATCATATTGTATCTTATTAGTTATCTATATATGTATATATATTTTGTGGCATATGTATATATGTATATATATGATATTGTGTATCCATTGGTGTTCATGATTGGGGGATGAGGTTCAGCCAAGGGGATAGAAGTTAGAGTGTTTGTTGTGTTAGAGTTGATGTGTATGTGTGGTGTTTGAGAGAATGTTAGTGAGAGTTTGAGTGTAGAGAGTTTGAGAGGAGTGTGAGAAAGTGGGAGGTTAGAGAGTGGTTTATGAGATGAGGGGGAGAGGACTAGCTGCTGCCTATTGATTGTCCCAAAATAGTCCAATTGCAGCCCCCAACTGGCCCCTTGCTGTCCAGATTTTTTAGCCCATGTACACCCGAAATAGCCTCCCACATTCCAGTCCAAATAACCCCATAGCAGTCCCCTTTAAACCATCCTTTTGGCTGTCCTTAAAACCACTGAATCCTGTCCATTAACACACCCCAAAACCTGTCATGGCTGTCCCCAAAATAGTCCATGGTTGTCCCCTATATGCTGTCCTAAATGACAGTCCCAAGTAGCCACTTATCAGTCCATATGTACCACACATCAGCCCCTTAGTTAGCCTATATGGTTGTCCCCCTTGCTCCCCAAAACAGTCCTATAACTATCCAATTCAGCCCCTTAAACACCCCTGAATTCAGCCCCATTAAACCACTCTAAACCAGTCCTATATGGCTGTCATTTACCTGCCCCTTAACCAACATTTTTCTGTCCAAAACCAATCCATACATGCCCCTAAACACAAGCCAAATGGCTGTCCAAAATTAGTCCATTTACATCCCTTAACCTGTCCCAAAACATGTCCTAATAGCATCCATAAATCAGCCTATCAAACCACCTATAGCTGTCCAAAAATCAGCCTTGTGTGTGTGTGTTTATGAGTTTGTGTGTGTGTGTGTGTGCCTATAGGAGTATAGCTAATAGCCTATAGGAGAGCCTATGTGTAAACCTATAGGAAAGCCTATATGGGTGGTATATGTGAGTGTTGTGTGCGAGTGAGTTGTGTGGGTGAGTGTTAGGATAATGTGAGAGTGGTATATGATATTGGTAAGGTAATGGGTAGGGTAAACCAACATATGTTCTAAGATAGGCTAGATACCTAGGATACCTATATTTCTTGATAGGTAAACCTTATATAAGATAGTATCTAGCTACCCTAAGGAGCCTAGGCTAGTATTTTGGGTATTAGCGGGGTTTCCTTTGTATTGGGCAAGGTATCGGGATTACCTTGGTAAGGGTAATATAGGTTTTACCTAGAACTAAGGTATTTGAGTTTAGAGTCTAAGATATAGTTAGAACTTGGTTCCCTTGGTTGGTAATGATCAAATATAGTGCTCCTAGACTAGTTTTAACTTCGGTTGACCATTTTGACCAAAAGTCAACAAAAGTCAACCGATAGTCAAACTTAGCCTTTAAGCGACTAGATTTGACCAAAACCAAACCAGAGTTGACCAGTTGAATGAAAGTCAACAGTTGGTCAACATTAGACTAGTTTGACCTAGAGTTGACTAGAGTTGACCAGGGTTGACCAGTTGACCAAAAGTCAACTGTAAGTCAACCTTTGACCCCGTTTGACCTAGTTTGACTTGGATTGACTTCCAGTAACCTGGTATGACCTAGTATGAACCAGTATGACCTAGTATGAGTCAGTTTGACCTAGATTGACCTAGTTTTGACTTAGACTTGCATATCATGACTAGATTAGCTTTTCTTTCATTATTAAACCCTGTTTGGACTCATGACATCTCATCTATAGGTCTGTGATTACTCTGAGCGTATGTTCACCTTATCAGCTCAGGACCACAGGCGAGTACATTCACTGATAGTTTTTATTGTCTTGATATCTGCTATATCCGATTCAGTTGTAGTGTCTTACTCGATTTCTAGTCACGATAGTTCACGGACTAGTATACGTTGGATCATGACATGGAATATTGTTCCTAGATTTTCATGGTATATTGGTACATATTCTGTCTTATTTCCATGTATTGGTATAGACACCGATTCCAAAGGGGACTTGCTACCCTCTTATGGAATCCCATGTCATGACGTGTCATGTCCAGATCTATTATACTATTCTGGGATGGAGGAGTTATTAGTGGTTGTGTGATCAAAATTCTAATATTATTCTATTCTACACATTGTTCATAGCTATACCCTCACCTCACGATGGGTAAAGCCTTACCCTATATCGTTCATAGCTCTCCATGGTGACCGGTCTTACCGCTCTATTGTACACATTGTTCATAGCCGGTCAGATGGAAAGCCTGATCATATTTTCCCAAGCCGATCACATAACGCACTAATAATTCAAGGCACCTTTTATATTTATTATCGTAGGAGGCTAAGTTCTGTTCGGGAGAAGGGTTACAACCCCGGTCCTTGTTTGGTTTAAGGGTTGTAACTCGATTTTCGAATAGTTTCCAAGTCGTCCTACATATATATATATATATATATATATATATATATATATATATATATATATATATATATATATATATTTTATATATATATATATATATTTTATATATATATATAATATATATATATATATTGCCGTCCTATTCAGTACTCATATTTTGATATATGTTTCCTGTTGATTTTATCTTGTATTTCATTACACTGTCTCTTATAAAATTTATCAATTCACATGGAACTGCTGTTGGTGTTTGTACTTGCTTATTTTCCTAACAGGATACCGTTGACATATTACAGATGATTCTGAGGAAGATTGTCCGACCTATTATGGGGTCGAGTCTGATGGAGTAGACCCGGACTGTGGCTTGTTGGTAGAGCCACTAGACTTTGCTCAACCTGAGTAGTGTAGCTTAGTTAGGTTTGCCTGGCCTGCGAGCCAGCTAGTACTTTTCAGACTGTAGTAGTTATATATATTTTTTGTGACTCTGTGATGTTATGTATAGCTCTGGACTTGTGTGGATCTTGGACTTATTTCATGTTTTCATCTATCATATTTTTCTTTCCATGCTATCTACCTTAGTTTTACATTTGTGATTGAGACTGTATTGTTATGTCACCTCCATTCGGAGTGTATATACTGTACAGGTACCTTTATCTGTTTAGTTGTAGTATTTATAGATGACCTAGACAGCGTTCTACCGCCGATGCTGCGGCATAGGCTGGACGTAACCACGTACTCGTGTCCCTAATCAGGGTGTGGGTCGTGAAACATTTTTGTGGTGGCCCATGCAGGTCAGTGTCAGAATTAGTACGATCTCGTAATGGTCCTCGACTTAGAGTACTAATTATGAGCCTGCAACTAGGACATAGGATCTAGGATATGATAGGAGTTACTCAATCATATTTTAGAAAAATTCTGATCTTTTAATTACCATGATAATTCTTCTTACATTTGAATTCAATTGTCCTCCTTTGATAATATCTTATCTTGTGCCATATTGATCTCTTGGGTTCAATTCGTCTTCAAGATGACAGTGACTCGTTCTCAAGCAGCAGGGCTAGTGCAATTCTAGAGAGGTCCGATCTAGTGGGACTTCTGCCTCTGGCTACGAGAGTAGCAGTAGAGAGAGCAGCAGCATCAGTACCTGCCCTTCAGACGGGAGTAGCAGCGGCAGTTCTGGGAGGTCTTCCACCTCCAGCTGAGGGAGCTTCAGTTGAGGGAGCTGCCACCTCAGTCCCTGCCCTTCATGCGGAAGCAGCAGCGACGGTTTCAGGAGGTCTTCCACCTCCAGCAGCGGGACCGTCCATGGTCATTCCTGATATTCTTCCACCGCTGCATCCGCTACCGACTGATACTCAGGGGATGATGGCCCTTCTGCAGCAGATGTTGCAGACTCAGAGCGCACATGCAGAGTTGTTACGACGGAGCATAGAGAACTCCTATCAGCTGGCGATGGCAGCAGTAGAGTAGGATGCACCGGGACAGTTCAGGGAGCACCAGTTCAGCAGCAGGGTCAGTGGAGGCCTGACATGCACCTAGACTTCAGGAAGAAGAGACCGAGGGAGTTCAAGGGTACCGAGGGTATCCTATATGCAGATGACTGGTTGGAGGATGTCCAGTGGAGCCTGGAGTTGGCAGAGGTCCCGAGAGGGCTTTAGGTAACGTCTGCAGCGAGCCAGTTTTTCGATATAGCTTTGACTTGGTTTTGCACGGATCCGCGTGCGTCGGTGATGGGTTTGACTTGGGAGAGCTTCAGGACGCTCTTTAAGGAGAAGTTCTACCCATATGTGGCCTTGACAGCTCTGGAGGCCCAGTTCGTCGTATTGGAGCAGGAGAACTCGTTGGTGGACGAGTATGCAGTGGAGTTCTTTCGCCTGAGTAGGTTTGCACCGGGTCTGATCCAGGATATGGAGTACAAGGCCCGTAAGTTTCGGAGGGGTCTTATCCAAGCAGTGCGCACTCGTACCTCTGGGAGACGTGACGCGACCTTCGAGCAGATCCTGATGGAGGCACAGATTGCAGAGGAGGACTTCGACCTCATGCCGAAGAGGGTAGTGACGTTCTCGGAGCTAGCTCGAGTACGGGGTCGACAAAGCGCCCTCATTTCCAGCAAAGGTAGTTTTAGCAGCAGCCTCAGTTATAGTTTCAACAGGCACCAGCGCGTGCCCAGCAGCACCAGGGACAGGGCCAGAGGCAGGCCATCCAGTGTGCCTTCTGTAAGAAGATGGGGCATACCCGGAAGGCTTGTAGGATGAAGTTGGGAGTTTGTTTATTCTATGGAGCTCCAGACCACCAGGTGAAGAACTGTGATGTCCGTACAGCCAGACAGGCAGGCTAGGACAGAGTGCATCAGGCTAGAGGAGGCCAGCAGGGGTGAGCTTTTGCCATGACAGTTGAGCCCACTCAGGCACTAGCAGAGTCGATAGCAGGTTCCAATAATTTGAATCGCTTTTCCGCATTTGCCTTCTTATAAACTGTCTTGAAATTCGATTCTATTTGTTCTTTGATCGTTGGATGAAAATTATTCTTGTGATATAATTTTCTTCTGAGATAAGTCGTATGGGCTAGGTCGCCTCGATTATGAGATTTTAGAATCCTCTAGGGTCATGCTAGCAGGCATAGCGAGGACATATAGTTGGATTATGGACGTATTTCTCGGGTGTGAGAATTTAAGGTTTTCGCTGCCAAGCATGTGGCAATGCAAAAATTTTAAATATCATAATTCTAGAGGTATGTGCCTTAGTCGAGGACTGTGATTATCGTAGTCTTGCTCACTGGCATGACGGAGATTCTGAGTATCATGATTTGGACAGACACATACGATTATCGAACTGCATGATTTTTCTGTGTTTACTTTATTTTAAATTTTGGAGGATAAATTCTTTTAAGGTGGATAGACTTATAGCACCCAGTTTCTATTTGAGAGTAATTTTAAATTTTATTATTTTAGTCATTTAATTATTGTCAATTAATTCATGCTTTGATTTTGGAAATTTTAATCATTTTAAATTTTTAAGCCATGACTTGAGATTTTTGATGTTTTGCTAGTGAAACCTCAGAGACTATTTGACCTAGAACCTAACCATGTGATTAGAATATTTTTAGTGTTATTTATGGCCCAGGAGTATTTTGGTCATTAGACCTCTTTGATGTATTTTTGATACTTTGCCTTGGTGATTTTGATTTGGCTTTTGATAGGTGCAATTTTGTATTGGTTTTGTGTCTGTATCGGACACGTAACAATTTTTATTTGCAAGTGTTATTGTGTCTTAAGAGATTTTATTTTTGCTGAATTTTTTTTGGAAGTATACGAGAGGGATTGTTTTCTGCATGTGTTTTTTTGTGATTGCTTTGTTTTAATTTCGAGGACGAAATTTTTTAAGGTGGATAGATTTGTCACCACCAATTTTCAGAAACATGGGTATTTTTGTCATTTTGCATTTTAGAATATTTTTGAAATTTATTTATTTATTTATGATATTATTTTGGGGTTATTTGAGTCGGGTTCGAATTTCAGCTCAATCCGACTTGTAACGGGGACCGGAATAGTTTTGACTCTAGTGGGACACATCCGTTAGTTAGACATGGCCCACATGATATTAATTTTAGTTAGTGGTTAGACTAATTATTTATGGATAGATTTATTTTAATTAGAGACTTAAAACTAGACTAATTTAGCCTCAACCTAAAGCCTTTTCCTAATTTAATTCATATGAGTTAGTGGGGGCATTTTGGTCATTAGCAAATAGGGACAAACCACCCACACATGGCAGCCACTATAGGAGGGGTGTGCTCATCCATTCATTTCATTTTATCCACAAACTTTCTCTCTCTTGTTCTTTCCCAAATTTTAGAGAAGGTTTCCATTGATTTTATCTCCAAATCAATCATTTCTTCCACCAAATCTTCTTCATTTCTCCTCTACTCCATGGTTAGAGGGTGTTAGCCAAGTTTGGGAGGATTCGAAGCTCGTTCGTGTCCATTTGGAATCTCTACGTGTCGATGTCGTGTCGGAAGGATTTCTCTTGGAATCTCTCTTCCGGAAGGTATAATCTCTCCTTTAATCCACCCCTACATGAATATAGGAATATTTTGGACCCGTAGGAATGACCTCCATGGTTGTATCTCCATTTGTGTCCATTTTGTGTCCATTTGGAGGTCATAGGAGTATCCTTGTGTTATGGTATTGTGTCCTAGTGGGAAAAATCCTATTTGGACACTTGTATCTAATATTTATATTGTCTAAATGATTTATTAGAGATTAATCCCAGACTTTCTATTGTTTAGAGATTGTGCTTTCCTAAGTATCATATTGTATCTTATTAGTTATCTATATATGTATATATATTTTGTGGCATATGTATATATGTATATATATATATGATATTGTGTATCTATTGGTGTTCATGATTGGGGGATGAGGTTCGGCCAAGGGGAGAGAAGTTAGAGTGTTTGTTGTGTTAGAGTTGACGTGTATGTGTGGTGTTTGAGAGAATGTTAGTGAGAGTTTGAGTATAGAGAGTTTGAGAGGAGTGTGAGAGAGTGGAAGGTTAGAGAGTGGTTTATGAGATGAGGGGGAGAGGACTAGCTGCTGCCTGTTGACTGTCCCAAAATAGTCTAATTGCAGCCCCCAACTGTCCCCTTGTTGTCCAGATTTTTCAGCCCATGTACACCCCAAATAGCCCCCACATTCCAGTCCAAATAGCCCCATAGCAGTCCCCTTTAAACCATCCTTTTGGCTGTCCTTAAAACCACTGAATCCTGTCCATTAACACACCCCAAAACCTGTCATGGCTGTCCCCAAAACAGTCCATGGTTGTCCCCTATATGCTGTCCTAAATGACAGTCCCAAGTTGCCACTTATCAGTCCATATGCACCACACATCAGCCCCTTAGTTAGCCTATATGGCTGTCCCCCTTACTCCCCAAAACAGTCCTATAACTGTCCAATTCAGCCCCTTAAACACCCCTGAATTCAGCCCCATTAAACCACTCTAAACCAGTCCTATATGGCTGTCATTTACCTGCCCCTTAACCAACATTTTCCTGTCCAAAACCAGTCCATACATGCCCCTAAACACAAGCCAAATGGCTGTCCAAAATCAGTCCATTTACATCCCTTAACCTGTCCCAAAACATGTCCTAATATCATCCATAAATCAGCCCATCAAACCACCTATAGCTGTCCTAAAATCAGCCTTGTGTGTGTGTTTATGAGTTTGTGTGTGTGTGTGAGCCTATAGGAGTATAGCTAATAGCCTATAGGAGAGCCTATGTGTAGACCTTTAGGAAAGCCTATATGGGTGGTATATGTGAGTGTTGTGTGTGAGTGAGTTGTGTGGGTGAGTGTTAGGATAATGTGAGAGTGGTATATGATATTGGTAAGGTAATGGGTTGGGTAAACCAACATATGTTCTAAGATAGGCTAGATACCTAGGATACCTATATTTCTTGATAGGTAAACCTTAGATAGGATAGTATCTAGCTACCCTAAGGAGCCTAGGCTAGTATCATGGGTATTAGCGGGGTTTCCTTTGTATTGGACAAGTTATCGGGATTACCTTGGTAAGGGTAATATAGGTTTTACCTAGAACTAAAGTATTTGAGTTTAGAGTCTAAGATATGGTTAGAACTTGGTTCCCTTGGTTGGTAATGATCAAATATAGTGCTCCTAGACTAGTTTTGACTTCGGTTGACCATTTTGACCAAAAGTCAACAAAAGTCAACCGAGAGTCAAACTTAGCCTTTAAGCGACTAGATTTGACCAAAACCAAACCAGAGTTGACCAGTTGATTGAAAGTCAATAGTTGGTCAACATTAGACTAGTTTGACCTAGTGTTGACCTAGAGTTGAGTAGAGTTGACCAGGGTTGACCAGTTGACCAAAAGTTAACTGTAAGTCAACCTTTGACCCCGTTTGACCTAGTTTGACTTGGATTGACTTCCAGTAGCCTGGTATGACCTAGTATGAACCAGTATAACCTAATATGAGTCAGTTTGACCTAGTTTTGACTTAGACTTGTATATCATGACTAGATTAGCTTTTTCTTTCATTATTAAACCCTGTTTGGACTCATGACATCTCATCTATAGGTCTGTGATTACTCTGAGCGTCTGTTCACCTTATCAGCTCAGGACCATAGGCGAGTACATTCACTGATAGTTTTTATTGTCTTGATATCTGCTATATCTGATTCAGTTGCAGTGTCTTACTCGATTTCTAGTCACGATAGTTCATGGACTAGTATACGTTGGATCATAACATGGGATGTTGTTCCTAGATTTTCATGGTATATTGGTACATATTCTGTCTTATTTCCATGTATTGGTATCGACACCGATTCCAAAGGGGACTTGCTACCCTCTTATGGAATCCCGTGTCATGACGTATCATATCCAGATCCATTATACTATTCGGGGATGGGGGAGTTATTAGTGGTTGTGTGATCAAAATTCCAATATTGTTCTATTGTACATATTGTTCATAGCTATACCCTCGCCTCACAACGGGTAAAGCCTTACCCTACATCGTTCATAGCTTCCATGGTGACCGGCCTTACCGCTCTATCGTACACATTGTTTCTAGCCGGTCAGATGGAAAGCCTGGTCATATTTTCCCAAGCCGATGACATAACGCACTAATAATTCAAGGCACCTTTTATATTTATTATCGTAGGAGGCTAAGTTCTGTTCGGTAGAAGGGTTACAACTCCGGTCCTTGTTTGGTTTAAGGGTTGTAACTCGATTTTCGAATAGTTCCCAAGTCGTCCTATATATATATATATTGTCGTCCTATTCAGTACTCACATCATGATATATGTTTCCTGTTGATTTTTTCTTGTATTTTATTATACTGTCTCTTATAGAATTTGTCAATTCACATGGAACTGCTGTTGGTGTTTGTACTTGCTCATTTTTCTGACAGGATACCGTTGACATATTACAGATGACTCTGAGGCAGATTGTCCGACCTATTATGGGGTCGAGTCTGATGGAGTAGACCCGGATTGTGGCTTGTTAGTAGAGCCATTAGACTTTGCTCACCCTGAGTAGTGTAGCTTAGTTAGGTTTGCCTAGCTTGCGAGCCAGCTAGTACTTTTCAGACTGTAGTAGTTATATATATTTTCTGTGACTCTGTGATGTTATGTATAGCTCTGGACTTGTGTGGATCTTGGACTTATTTCCTGCTTTCATCTATCATATTTTCATTTTCATGATATCTACCTTAGTTTTACATTTGTGGTTGAGACTGTATTGTTATGTCACCTCCATTCGGAGTGTATATACTGTACAGGTACCTTTATCTGTTTAGTTGTAGTATTTATAGATGACCTAGACAGCGTTCTACCGCCGATGCTGCGGCGTAGGCTGGACGTAACCACGTACTCGTGCCCATAATCAGGGTGCGGGTCGTGACACTAACAGCAGTTCCATGTGAATTGATAAATTCATAAGAGACAATTATAATGGAATACAAGATGAAATATCAAGACTGGAATATAAACAAAATATGTAAAACTGGATATCATGTCAGGGTATAAAATACTGGAATGTAAGCAGTACAGAAATATCTGATGTATAATATAAACATAAACAGTACCTTAAGATATTAGAGCGTATGTGACCGGCTTGGGATACATGATCAGGCTATTCCATTTGGCCCGACTATCACAAGAAATGCACAAGAAGGGTCAAGTCGGCCAACATGGAAAACGAGCACAAGAAATATTAGATCTCGCTACACCCTACGTGGGGTAAGGGTGGCACAAGCACATGATGGGTATGATCAGATAACCTCTAATAACTCCCTATCTCCGAATAGTATATGGATTCGGACATGACACGTCATGACACAGGATTCAAAAGCAGGGGACCAGCCCACTCCTAAATTGGTGTCTATACAAGTACAAGAAAAATAAGATCAAACCCTGTACCAATATACCAAAAAAGTCCAAGAATAACATCTCATGACAGGATCCAACGTATACTAGTCCGTGTACCACCGTGTCAGAAATCAAGTAAAACACTACAACTGAATCGGATATAGAAGATATCAAGACAATAAAAACTATCAGAGAATGTACTTGCCTTATTTTAGTCGGAAGTCCACATGTACGACACGATCGTGTCGACACGGAATAGGTATGATGCTAAGCTCCATAAGACGTTTCCAAATGATGGCACATGCGGTTCCACTGAGTCCAGAAAAGTCTAAATAGCTTAGTTTGATATATAAAAGTCTAAAATTGAGATTTGACACGATAATAGAGATAAGAAATAGGAAACGACTATAACAGTCGTGACTTACGATTTAAGGGAAAGAATAACTATAAATAGATATCTACCTACAAATTATTTATAATATTTAGAAACTATAATTTTTATTTACAAAATATTGTTAGATAATACTAAAAACCCAAAATCATTTAAAGTTTACAAAACCATTTTTATATATAAGCTAATAATATAAATTGCAAGTTGTAGATTATTAAAATATCAAATTGTACCTCGTTATTCGTACATCGAAACCTACGATACGCAAATCGAGACAAGATGATCAACCATAAGGTTTAAAATCTTATCATAGCGATCCACATAGTCATCTTGTCAATTTCAGCGATGTGAGATCACTGGAATCGACTGATCTCAGTTTCGTTACACGAATCCCGAAATACGAACATAACAAGAATTTATTATCAATAATAGCGATACATAAAGAAAATATCTACAGATGTTGTCGGATGATGAAACAAATATCACCAACTTGTCCAGCATGATCAAATTAGCTAGGATAGCCTACCCATATGTCCAATTTGGATGCAGCGGCAAAAAGAATAATTTTGGGTCAAAATGATATCCGTGTTGGACCCCCTTTGCACCAAAAAATGTGTAAGGATAGAAGTCCACTAAACCTAACAAATTATATGTTCACGATTCCAGAATGACGATACGAAGCCAAGGTATATCCAAAATTGGATTTTGATGACCCGATCTCAAAATGGTCTGTTGACCATGACTTTAAAATTTTGGTTTGCACAGAAATACGTGCCAGAGCTAATATCCACTAAATTTAGCAAAGTATATGTCACCAAGTCTAGAATTATGATACGAACTCAACAGTATATCCGGAATTGGATTTCGATAAGCCAATCTTAAAATGGTCCGTTGACTAGGACTGTGGGGCCCGCTTTACACCGAAATACGTGTCAGGTCCTACGTCCTCCAAATCTAACAAGCTTTATATGAATTCATGCCAGAACAATGCCATGAGTCTACTGGTGGTGTCATAGTTTAAATTCGGAGTCTCGAGTCCAAAATTAGAATTTTATAAGTTGAAAATCACGAATTCAGACGGCCAAATTTGGCGTCAAATTTAACCAATCAAACAAGCTCACAATAAAACAAAACTTAGGGGGCAAGAAGATGGTTATACCAGATGTGCACAGAAACTAGTGGCACGTCAAACGGGGCTGCGAAGAATGAGATACAAGTCCACGAAGTTGGCTCTACCAAACTATCCAAAAATAACAGAATTTAAATGGTCAAATTGGCGGCCAGTTTTGATTTATCAAACGATCGAATTAACGGTTGAAACTTGGCAAGAGTGAAGGAGTATATACCGAGATAGAGATGGAAGAAACGGATCGATGATCCAACGGCCAAATTTTCCAGAAAACATACATAAATTTGTTGTCCCGAGGTGCACTTTCAGACTTCACAATCTCGTACGTCACGACCGGAATCCGTGCGATACGTACAAATCGCCTCTGTTACGCATCAAAGAGGAGGACGGCGAGGGGGAGTTCGTCGGAGGGGCGCCGGGCTACGGGGGAGGATCCCCGGGCTCGTGACGGCACATGGCGGCTGTCGTCACTGCTACGTTGCGACTACAGCAACTCATGTACGGTGCTGCGTTCGTTAGCCGCAGCTGCTGCCTCGAGCGACCGCACCTGCACCGACGATGTATGGTGAGGGTGGTCGCTAGCGGTGGCACCACTGGGAGGTGCTATGGCCAGGGGGCGCACGGGGACTCGCCATGGAAGGAGGAGAGCGTGGGAAAGAAGAAGGTGAGGGTGAGGTGATGGAGAAGATGATGTTGGTGATGGTGGTGTGTACATGGAGGAGGAGGGGAGATGAAGTCGACTGCTGTTAGGGTTAGGAGGGGAGCTGTCAGTTGAGGCTAAGGAGCAAGGAGATAGAAAAGATGATGGTGGTGGTGTCAGCTAGGCTAAGGGGAGCTGCTGTGTTGGTGAGTTTAGGAGGGAGGAGAGAGAAGAGAGAAAGTGCGAGTGAAAATGTGGTTGGCTGTAAGTTTAGGCAAAAGTAGGGAGAGAGAGAGAGAGAGTGAAATATCTTTAGAAAAGTAGAAAAGGGAAATTGTCCTTGGGATTAGGGTCAGCCAAAAAAGAAGAAGTGTGCGTTGTCATGAAGGGATAAGTGGAGTGGATTGAGGGAGGCAAAAACAAGTGCCAAGATTAAGTGTAGGCTAGATTAGGTCAATTCTTTAGGAATGTGATCAAGGGGGTTGTCCAAGAATATTTGAGTGGGTACACTTGGTGTTTTGTAGGGGAAAAGAGTGTGTGGGTATTCATGAGGGGATAACATGAAGCTTGCGTTTGGTTCAAAGGAGTTGGGTCGGGTCAAAATCGGGTTTGACGCGATAAATAACTTAAATTTAGTCACTTATGATCACGGGTAAATAAGTAGCATGCGGGGACTAAATTGAATGGGAAACAAGTGTCATGTGCATAGTAGGCTTAATGTGGGTCGTGTCCATATATAGGGTCGACAAGTGTGGGTCGAAATGGTGTCCTCAATTCAAATCGGAAATAAATGTGACTCCGTGGGATGAATTAAGATTGGGTCTTGTGTCAAAAAAGTTGTGCGATGCAAATGAAGCACAAGATGGTGTGTCTGAGTAGGACACGAAGGTAATGGGTGTAGGTTGTCTTAAGTAGATCATGCATAAGAAGTTGGTTTTGAGAAAACAACTAGTCTTGTGCTCCTAAATTAAAAGTCACGGCAACGTGCATATGATAATCAAAGATAAAAGTAAAAATTTATTAATAACTATCAAATGATTAAATGGCCTAAAATGATCCAAAAGTTGTGTGATGCAACAAGAAAATAAGAGAACAAGTTTGAGTGGGACATGATATATCAAAATGAAGATAATGTTGTCAACAACAAACTCATGAAGGAAGTTTTCAGAGATTGACATCTTTGACGCTCTAGAAGTCAAAGTTACAGAAAAGAACATTTAATGATCAAAATAATTAAATAGCAATATTTATTAAAAATAATTCATTTAGAAAATTTTAAATAAACCCTAAAATTCAGGGGGCTCACATCCTACCCACCTTTTAAGAATTTCGTCCTCGAAATTAAAAATCATCCAATAGGTCAAGCTAAAGTATATAGCTGCTACGGCTACAGTACTCAATCTGCTATCCTTGTGGTCATCTATTCTGTTTCTCTCTATTATTATTTTGGTTCAGGTTCAACAAGTTTCTTTCATTAAAAACTATGTCATTTTACCCTTTAGAATCCTTCATACCAATATAGAACCTTTACATATACTCTAAAATACAGGTCATCCTCGAGATATGTATATATATCAACAATGCTTGGTCATCAACCATATTTTCCAATCTCAGTTTCAAATAGTTTGTTCCTTTATCCTGTCCTCGGTATCTTTATCCTATCAATCTCAAACTCCTTATATTAATTGGCTTCAGTCTTTCTCTACAGCTTCTCCTTAAAATTATATGTTCAAAATATTTTCCTGGCATTGAGCCTTCTCTCCTTTTATTCAACAACTCCGGAATATAAACCCTCTATTTCAAACTCTTGATTTATTTTCTGATTTATTTATTACCAATGTACATATGTCCTTGCTTTGTTCCTTGTAACTTTAACTGCTATCTTTCGATCTTGTACGCAATGTTATCCCCTTCTAACTTATCCTATATCATTCTATGTATCGATCTACCCTCTAATCATATGTAATTAGCTTGTAGATAACCAATAATCACTTGGTCATCAAATTCCTACTATGCTCAACCATCAAACCTAAAAATAAGATTCTAATCCTTAATCCGTAGTCGCAGTATTATAATATCTCATCAATCCATCTTAGATACCATATCATCAATTTATACTACCAAGCAATCCTTCTTAATGGTTTCTAAGTTCACTATAGCCAGTCACTCATAACCATCCTATAACTTAACCTAATCAATCTCTAGGAAAATCACTCATCACAATCACAAACATATAATATGAAAGATGAAATACAAAAGCAATTTTGTCGAAAAAAGATAATATAAAAGCAATCACGTTAGAGAGTTCTAGTGAACCTATAGTTGTGGATGTAGATAAGACAGAGTTAATCAAAATAGGAAAGAATAATGATAAGAATTTGTTCTTGCTCATCTGGTCATAACGAAGTCATTGTCCTTTTCTTTTCTTGTACTTGTCCAAAGTCACAAAACAAAATTTTAACCTCTAAGATATTCATCTTGTCTAAAAATCACTCTCCCTCACTATATCCTCCTCGTAACTCCAAGTCACTAATAATCCACTGTTAATAGCCTTGTCTAATCCCATACCTTGGGTCACTTATCTACTTGCTACTCATACAAATTCTTCTAAACTTTCACGTCCAATATTTACTCTCCTAGTATCATTTTTTTCATCCACCAATGTATACTCCATGTATGAAATTTTTAAATATGAGATGATAGAAATCCAGTTCCAGAATTATCCTTTATCCCATTAGCAAATCTTAATTTTTTATTCAGTCAAAAATAAATTGGTCGAAGATCCCATATAAATCAGGAATCCTATATATATGTAACTGTTCTTAAAATTTTATGTGTCAGTAACTGATCAATGTTGTATAACTCAGAATTGCCTAATCCTCAAAATAAGTTGTAGGCCTTAAGTATCCATATTCCAGTTATCAGTCATTTTTCTGCAAATTTATTCAAATCTTTCTACCTTTCTGTCTTGGTAATTCCTTAAAATTTAGGAAATCCCATCCCGTGTATAATAATCACATCTCGTGCCACTTCCTTGGGTACTCGAGTAAGAGGGATAATCCAATGTTCTCTTCGATATCTCTTACCACTATAAAATCATATACAACGTCTCTTTAACATTTTTTTGTCGCAAGTCCATTCAACGCTATCCTCTAATCCCTTGAACTTATAACCCATATCTATAAATCATTTTTGGCCTGACTATATAATCCATGTTTCTCTAGATTGTTATATTACATTTCTTTCTCGACTTATTTCATTAAACCCTTGAGTTCCAAACGTACTATCTTGGTTAAAATTTTAATTTTTCTCAAATAGATCTCAGCCTTCATATATAAGATTGACTAATCATCTTTTCTTACAAATCCAAGTAGTTAGAAATTCAACTTATACTCTTTTGTTCTTTCTAGAGTCCATAAACTTATCTTCATACAAGAATAGGGTTCGACAACGGATAGGTGTTTCGAAAATCAAGATAAGCAAAAATGAGTGAAAATAGACTCAATATAGTTTCAAAATAAGATTCTCAGGGGTCATCCATGAAATCTATCAAGAGATCCTAACATGTGATTGAGTACCAAAATCCCAAAATATTTTGCATGATTCAAATCCAATCCTAGGGCAGGCTCGCAGTAGTACGGCTAAACCTAAGTACTACCACGAGTTCGTATTAGTTACAAAGACTGACCTGCATGGGCCACCAAAAAAATGTGTCACGACCCATACCCGGATATTCGGGTATGAGTTCATGGGCCATGCCCAGCCTTGTAATGACCCGCTCCGTCGTAGCGGAACGTTGATTCAAACAGCAAGTGCAACGACTCAAACGACCCATCGACTCGAAGAGTTGCGTCGACCCGATGAAGAATCGATGCAAGACCTACATTGGCCCATCAAGGATGAATCCAAACATAGACTTTCAAAGGTACGCTCAGAGTATCTCTCGGCCGATGCAAATATCGCTAAGGTGGGTGGCTCCAATGATCCCGTCTTTGCTTAGCCTAGACACTTAACAATACGGACACTATTGCTAGAATCACTCGCGATAACACTATGCATGCTAATAAATGACTCAACGCACCTAGCTAAGGGAATAATCTCATCTTGTAAGCTTGTATAGAATATAGAAAAGAACTTAGAAAATGTGAGAACTCTCGTACCGCACTCCACGCTTGTGCTAAGACAAATATTTACATTTTGAGTTCCTCATGCGTTCAACAATAAAACAATGAACAGTTTACAACAATGAAATGGAAGACTATCGACATAGTCGTTCCAAGTAGCGTATAGCAATATTGGAAAACTTCGAGAATGATGGATCGCCAAGGCGACTCTCGTACGGAGAGTTGCATAATGTATGAATGAATGAATGAACGAATAAGTGAATGAATGAATATGTGAATGAATCAATGAACGAACGAACAAGTGAAAGAAAGAAAAGAAACAATGAATAAAAGATAAGAAAGAAAGGAATAGTTAGCGACAAGTATGACGGGGACGTGCATCGGGGCTCGCTACCCGTGCTGTACGGACGCCACCGCCAACCTGGTCGATAACATTATGGCTAAGGGTTAGCCTATAGCTCAGAGACAGCCGTTAATTTAAAATGACAAGACAATATGAAATGGTCGTGGACGAACTCGTGCACGAGTAAAACGATTCGAAGGCAATGAACGACGATGTCGTGGCCAGTCTAGGCGGAATCATGGCCTACAGGTTGACAGGTGTGCAGGCTTGGACACATAACCAAACGTAAGGCCGGGTACTTCAATAGTTTATCAAGGTGTACCAGCCATCATGCTTGATAGATGAGAATACCATAAGTAAATGTCCAAATGGCCCACATAGCCAGCGACCGATGTATATAAATTAAGTGGGCTTTGCTGGTGGCAATCCACGTGCAAGTCTTTGCATTGAAACAAAGTAGTCTAAGTTAACTGAATGAAGCGTCTCCTGAACAGGCTTGAATATAATACACCAAATGATCGAGAGTACCTCGTACAAATGAGTTAGAAAACACGCCTACGACGCGCTAGGACCTGAGGCAGGGACACGCCCTTGACATTGAATGTTTACATGAATGACGATAGGTTGTTATATATGAATTATTGACTAACTTGGTTTACTTTGGACAGGAAAGACCGGACGGTAAGTATGGATAAGTCGTACATGTATTTCCATGCAGCACACTTGGAATCGGTAATACGAGATAGGTTATGAAATATGCCATGAAACTGACCCTAGGGCAAGATTAGAAAGACAATGAATGATAGACAGTGCACAAAAGTAAATAGAACGTGTTTGGTAATGATAGCATTGTGGACGAGCTAGCCTCCCCACCAGTTCATAACAATGTACTGATAACCCCACAGATTGCTTGCAGGAAGCAGAAGACGTCATCGGGTGCGGAGCTTCCCTCGAACGTGCTAAGGAGCGGAGCCAACTCTGGAGTCTTGGAGCGTCGGAAGGAGCTGAAGCACCATATACAGGACATAATGTATCAGAACATCGCCGTGAATCATTCCATGTTGTAAGCCACTTGGTACGCCTTTTATGTTTCAGAGAGAGCTTAAGAGACTTGTAAACTCGGCCTAGTGCTGCTTGTAAACTTCTTGAAAATCAATAAAGAGTTTGAATTTGCTTCAACTTGTGTTCATTTACTTTTTGCTGCAAATGGGACACTCTGTGCGACTCTGTGGCCTAGCTCAAATCGGCCATTTCTGGAGAATAGCCTTGCACGGGTGCAACCTAGGCCCATATGGTATCACGCCTTAGCGAGGACGATCGCTCCTAAAGGAGCGGGACGTGACAGATTGGTATCAGGGCACGGCTTTACGTCCTTGGACTTCATTTCGATTCTCTCTGTTTTGAAAGCTCGTTTCAAAATAAAATAAGTATATGCTCTCTCTCGTTGTGCCTTGGGATATTCCATACAATAAGTCTAATATTTTCAAAAGCTCGTACGAGTACTCAGTTGAACGGGATCGATAGGCGAAGGCTTTTATGCCAAACTATGACAGACTTGAGTTGAAGGAAAATAAATGCTAAAAGTTAGCAAACACAATGCATGCTTGAATAACCTTACGCTGACAATAGAAAATGAGTACACAAGACCAAAGTATAGTTCGAACGGGATGGTTATGCACGCAGCCTTTTGGCTACGTTGTGAGGAGTATCGTGCACCTAGACCTTCTGGTGCGAACGAGTTTGCGAGCGAGATCGACTATCGCTCGGACGAGAATAAGTGAGACTTAGAATGTATGTCGATAGAGATGCTACTTGACCAACACTAAAGCGAACACGAGAATGATTCTTAGAGTTTGGGTAAACGGACGAACGCACCTTCGAACATGTCGATCGTGAGTCGAATGACCTTTTGAGGATTTATAGAATGACTTGACTCCGAGTGGTATATGTGATAGCTTCGGAAAAGAATAAGAGTGAGTGTCGACGACTAGTCGAGTGGCTCGAACCCTGAGTGGTGTATGTATGTTATAGAAATTGTTCGAGCAAAACTAAAGGATTTACGGATAGAACGAGTATGTCGACCAGCAAAGATATCTCGCAAAGCCTTAGAACGAGTAACGCTTATTTGGTTGCGACTTCGAGAGCCTCAAATGAGATATCGTTAATGCGTAGTATGAATTACGAAATGATTGAATGGAGATTCAAAACGATAAAATAAATAGATGTTTTGGTCGAAAAAATGTAGTGGATCATGCATGCGATTTTGAATTTAGTCAAATGGTTTGAAACTTGAGTTAAGACGAAATACTCAGATGAAACCGAAGTTAGCACGATTGGAAGATAGCATGCATAGAAAACGTTGGTTTGGAGATACGAGAATGACTAAGGAATTGGAATTGAAGTTGCTCGATGACGAGTTAGCATGAGACAATGCGAATTGAAGAATTAAGTTGCAGGACTCGAAATTCGTCGCAAAAGGAAGATCTCAGGTTATGTACATCATCAATGGTATTGAGGCGTATCAAAGATCGATGTACGATAACTCGGGGGTACTCTAATTTGAAGAATGATGATCGTGTTAGAAGTTATTGTTTTGAAGGATACTATGTTGGGGAATTTTAATAGAAATGAATGTTTGGAATGAAGAAGGGAAGTAACTTGATTGTTCGGTGATAACCACAACGACAATAATCTTGTCTTGCACGAGCGCAACTTCAGCCTCGCACATGCATCATGTCAGATTTGGGATGATCGTTCCACGTGAGCGTTGGCAAGGTGATTCATGTCCAGTGGGAATGATCGAACTCTAAATATCATGACATGGCAATTTTGACTGCTTCGACTTGTAGTTTGAAGCGAAGGCAAATTTGAGGATTGATCGGACTTATGATTGACAACAAGTAAAGTTGAGGATTGAGTAGGCCCAATCCACGTATCGAAAATGAGTAAGTCTAGACGCAACATAAGAGTTACGTCTCGATGAGAACGATTATTCTGTAGGAACATTGACATGGTGATTTATGTCCGCCGTGGATAATCAGACTTGTGTGAGATCGGGGCACGACATATTGTAAGGCTAGACGACCTTGTGATCGACTACGTGAATTAGATAGAATGGATAGGTGAATTGTATCAAACTTACTTGAAGAGATAGACTACGATAATTGCTAGTGTGGACATACGATATTAACATGATGAGGATTCGGTTGAGGACAACCTATCGTAGGATGACTTTCCTAAATGAGCTCAAACTTGGAGCGGAGAATGTCTCGATGTGAATAGGGTGAACGCTGCTTGATGTTTAGAAATTTGAGTGAAACAAACTTGGATAGAAACGCCCATACAAACGAACAAATAGTTTGACCAAAGGATTAGGACGAGCATCGTGCGATGACTTTGTACGATGAACCAAGAACTTGACTTGTACCTATGACCTTGTGAGATAACCTAGCAGATAGGTGGACGACCCTATGCCGAGTGATTGAACCTGTGTGATTGACATTACAGTATCGTCTGGACGAACGATAGATTTGGGGCAAGAAGACTTAGAGTAGGACAGAAAACTGGTAGTGTGCGTGAACGACGACGAGATTGGCCCCAAACGAAGTGAATGATAGGAATGGATGATGCGCAAGTAAAGTTAGAATAACGAATTGAATCATTGATAGGAAGATGTATTCGACGATAGTGCAATACTTGGTCTCGAATCAGACGGAAATTACTTAGACTTGGTCGACTCTGCTAAGAAGAAATCGTATTAATTTCATAGACAAGAACGCTTGAGAAGCGAATCGGATCATCTCGAGGACCAAAATAAACGATAGTGAGACGCACATGAGTTTGATTTTAATAGAAGTTAGCAAAACGATCGGCAAAATCAAAACTATCACAAGTAGCTTGTCTGACTTTGCTAATCGCTAAGCTTGGTTGAAATGTACGTATTCGGGGGACGCCTTGAATATGTGCACGATTCAAACTCAGCGATATGATGAATTCGAATGCAGCTGCAAATGGGTGTTGAGATACGCATGAACGAATAAGTGAGTTTGCCTCAGCCTACGACTCTCGTATTTGATGAACGACAACGCATCTCGTGCGACCATTACAGTCCAATGCCAGGATACAATAGCAACCAAGTCGAAGAAACACGACAATTGAATAAGTATCATCAACTTTAAAATGGGTAAAAAGTCATTCAATAAAATTTGCCAAACGTATGCAATATAAAAAAAACTTGGAAGGATAACGGAGCATAGTTCGATACCATCGAGCGATAAAGCCATTCGATAGGGATTGTCTAAGATGCACATAAGACATGAGTTAAGGAATGGTAGGATGACCTGCACTCAGGAAGTCTCGAGGACGAGACTTGTTTTGATTGGTGTATTATATAATGACCCGCTCCACCCTAGCGGAATGCTGATTCAAACAGTAAGTGCAACGACTCAAAAGAGCCATCGACTCAAAGAGTTGCGTCGACCCAATGAAGAATTGATGCAAGACTTACATTGGCCCGTCAAGGATGAATCCAGACCTAGACTTTCAAAGGCACGCTCGGAGTATCGTTCGGCCGATGCGAACATCGCTAAGGTGGGTGGCTCTGATGAACCCGTCTTTGCTTAGCCTAGACACTTAATAATACGGACACTATTGTCAGAATCGCTAGGCGATAACACTGCGCATGCTAATAAATGACTCAACGTACCTAGCTAAGGAAATAATTCCATCTTGTATGCTTGTATAGAATATGGAAAAGAACTTGGAAAATGTGAGAACTCTCGCACCGTACTCCACGCTCGTGCTAAGGCACAAGTTTACATTTTGAGTTCCTTATGCGTTCAACTATGAAACAATGAACCGTTTACAACAATAAAACGAAAGACTATCGACATAGTCATTCCGAGTAGCGTATAGCAACATTGGAAGACTTTGGGACCGATGGGTCGCCAAGGAGACTCCCGTACGGGGAGTTGTATAATGTATGAATGAATGAATGAATGAATGAATGAATGAATAAGTGAATGAATGAATCAACGAATGAATGAATGAATATGTGAATGAATCAATGAAAGAACGAACAAGTAAAAGAAAGAAACGAAAGAATGAATAAAAGATAAGAAAGAAAGGAATAGTTAGCGACAGGTATGACGGAGACGTGCATCGGAGCTCACTACCCGCGCTGCACGGACGTCACCGCCAAGCTGGTCGATAACACATTATGGCTAAGGGTTAGCCTATGGCTCAGAGACAACCGTTAATTTAAAATGACTAGACAATACGAAATGGTCGTGGACGGACTCGTGCACGAGTGAAACGATTCCAAGGCAACGAACGACGATGTCGTGGCCGGCCTAGGCGGAATCATGACCTATGGTAGATAGGTATGCGGGCTTGGGCACATAACCAAACGTAAGTTCGGGTACTTCAATAGTCTATCAAGGTGTACCAGCCATCACGCTTGATAGATAAGAATACCATAAGTAAATGTCCAAATGGCTGACATAGCCAGCGACCGAAGCATATAGATTAAGTGGGCTTTTCTGGTGGCAATCCACGTACAAGTCCTTGCATTAAAATAAAGTAGTCTAAGTTAACTGAATGAAGCGCCTCCTGAACAGGCTTGAATATAACACACCAAATGATCGAGAGTACCTCATCCAAATGAGTTAGAAAATACGCATACGACGCGCTAGGACCTGAGGCAGGAACACGCCCTTGACATTGAATGTTTTCATGAATGATGATAAGTTGTTATATATGAATTGTTGACTAACTTGGTTTACTTTGGACAGGAAAGGCCGGACGGTAAGTATGGATAAGTCGTGCATGTATTTCCATGCAACACACTTGGAATCAGTAACACGAAATAGGTTATGAAATATGTCATAAAACTGACCCTAAGGCAAGATTAGAAAGACAATGAATGATAGACGATGCACAAAAGTAAATAGAACTTATTTGGTAATGATAGCATTGTGGACGAGCTCACTACCAAAATCTGCTCAATTGTCGACATATATTTAGCGACGTTCGATTAACATCGCTAAATTTTGTACATTAGCGATGTTTTGTCTAAACGTCGCTATTAGCGACGACCTAAGCGACGTAACAATGACGTATATTAATCAGATGATCAAGTCGTCGTGAAATGTCTCTCTGACGTCGCTAATAGCGACTAACTTAGCGACGATAGTGATAGCGTCGCTAAATTCTAATTATATCCCCCACCGATTCAATTCTTCCTATTTTACTCTTTCACTCTCTCTCCTCTCCCCTCCTGTGCTCTCACTCTCTCCGGCGACTCTCACTCTCTCCGGCGACTCTCCTCCTTCTCTGGTACGTGACTCTCCCCCTCTCTCTCTCTCTCTCTTCCTCTCTCTTTTTTTTCTTTCTCTCTCCGGCTGTTTTGGTTGTTGGTGGTTGGGGGGTACGGGTGACTCGAGGGGAGGTACAGGGGGGATGCGGGTGGTTGGGGGGTGGCTGGGGGTGGGGCAGGGGGGATGAGGGCGGCTGGGGGAGGGGAGCTAGGGTTAGGGTTAGGGTTCGGGTTAGGGTTCATTTCCTCCTATTTTACTCTCTCACTCTCTCTCCTCCCTCCCCACCGGTGCTCTCACTCTTTTCGGCGCTCTCACTCTCTCCGGCGACTCTCACTCTCTCTGGCAACTCTCCTCCCTCTCCGGTACGTGGTACTCTTCCCTTCCCTCTCTCTCTCTCTCCGGCTGTTTTGGTTGTTGGTGGTTGGGGGGTGCGCATGGCTCGGAGGGAGGGGCAGGGGGGATACGGGTGGTTTGGGGGTGAGTGGGGGGTGGCTGGGAGGGTAGGGCAGGAGGGACGAGGGCGGCTGGGGGAGGGGAGCTAGGTGTAGGGTTCGGGTTAGGGAAGGATATGTGTGGGCGGCTGGGGGAGGGGAGCATGGGGGTAGGGGCGGCTGGGGAGGGGAGCAGGGGGGAGGGGAGGGTTAGGGTTCGGGTTAGGGGTGGTGTAGGGAGGGCTTGGTCAGGGGCACCGATAGTGCCAAAAAATTTGATAATTTAGTAATAATTATTTATTTTTTGACACCGAAAAATGTGATACTCCGATTCGAACACACCGATAGTGCTGATATTTGTAACAAGTAGTTTTGTTGGTTGGTTAATTGGTAACATGGTGATTGGGACATATAGTCCCTGCAGCCATTCGACTGACGAGGCAGAAACTTTGGTACGATATGGTGATCAGGACATAGTCCCTGCAGCCATTCGACTGGCGAGGCAGAAACTATGTAGCCGTAGATAAAGTTGACTGTCCTTCGACCCTCATCCCTCGACAATGATGATATGACAACCTATCACCATATCTTATATAGTAGTAGATGATGTCTTAGTATTACATTATGTGAGTTCATCTTGATTCTGTTACATTCTTCAGATACTAGATACGATAAGAACATATACTACACCATATGTACAAAACATAGATGATTCACACTAATGTATGCTAGAATGAATTTTGGGTTGTGTTCTGAGCCATCTGTTCTCACACTTGGCAAAAAATTAAATTTTTTGTACTTTATCTGCTTTAAAAAATGTACTCAAATTACATGATAGTTCCTTTAGTTAGCTTGCTTATATTACAATTATATTATTTATGAATAATGATCTTACTAGATGGTGCCCATGACCCGAGGAGCGGCACGTCGTTTGAGGGAAACAGTGAATGCTGAGGTGGCTCCTCCTACTGTTAAGGAGGCAGTGGCACCGGTAGCTAGTGAGACCGGGAGTTCTATTCATCCAGCACGGGTAGCTAGTGAGACCGGGAGTTCTATTCATGCAGCACTTGTAAGGGACTACATCTCTCTTGCCGCCGTCGATCCCACTTATTCGAGGTGGTTGCATGATCGTATCACTGAGTCTTTGCGAGAGCTGCGTGGTTCTCATTAACTATTAGTACTTATTTGTATATGACTATTTGTATTGGATTGTTTTTGTATTAGACTATTTGTATTGGACTATATATATGAATTAGTATTGTGTCAATTTCTGGATTATATTGGACTACGACATGGGGATCATGACATAGTCCCTGCAGCCATTCGACTGGCGAAGCAAAAACTATGTAGCCGTAGATGAAGTTGACTATCCTCCGACCCTCATCCCTCGGCAATGATGATACGACAACCTATCACTATATCTTATATAGTAGTAGATGATATTTTAGTATTACATTATGTTAGTTCATCTTATTTCTGTTACATTCTTCAGATACTAGATACTAGATTCCATAAGAACGTATACTACACCATTTGTACAGAACATAGATGATTCACACTAATGTATGCTAGAATGAATTTTGGGTTGTGTTCTGAGCCATCCGTTCTCACTTAAAACACATATAAATTAGAACTGTGTGTCAATCTTTGTTTTTGTTTTTTCGGCGAACCCAGGGATTGGATTATGTATTTTGTTTTGGATTCTGTATTTTGGCTCCATCTCCAGCTACATTTGCATTAATCTACGGTACGACATAGTGATCAGGACATAGTCCCTGCAGCCATTCGAATGGCGAGGCAGAAACTATGTAGCCGTAGATAAAGATGACTGTCCTCCGACCCTCATCCCTCGGCAATGATGATATGACAACCTATCACTATATCTTATATAGTAGTAGATGATGTCTTAGTATTACGTTATGTGAGTTCATCTTGATTCTGTTACATTCTTCAGATACAAGATACGAAAAGAACATATACTACACCATATGTACAGAACATAATGATCCACACTAATGTATGCTAGAATGAATTTTGGATTGTGTTCTGAGCCATCCATTCTCATACTTAAATATATATGAATTAGTACTGTGAGAGCGCCGGAGAGAGTGAGAGCGCCGGAGGGGGGAGGAGAGAGAGTGAGAGAGTAAAATGGGGGGAAATGAATTGGTGGGGGAATATAATTAAAATTTAGCGACATTCATCCTAACGTCGCTAAATTAGTCGCTATTAGCGACGTCATAGCGATGTTTTGCGACGACTAGCTCATGTAACTATGTAGCCGTAGATGAAGTTGACTGTCCTCCGACCCTCATCCCTCGGCAATGATGATACGACAACCTATCATTATATCTTATATAGTAGATGTTTTAGTATTACATTATGTGAGTTCATCTTGATTCTGTTACATACTTCAGATACTAGATACTAGATACTAGATTCGATAAGAACGTATACTACACCCTATGTACAGAACATAGATGATTCACACTAATGTATGCTAGAATAAATTTTGGGGTGTGTTCTGAGCCATCCGTTCTCACACTTAAAACACATATGAATTAGTACTGTGTGTCAATCTTTGTTTTTGTATTTTCGGCGAACCCAGGGATTGGATTCTGTATTTTGTATTTTGGATTCTGTATTTTGGCTCCATCTTCAGCTCTATTTGTATAAATCTTCGATACGACATGGTGATCAGGACATAGTCCCTACAGCTATTCGACTGGCGAGGCAGAAACTATGTAGCCATAGATAAAGTTGACTGTCCTTCGACCCTCATCCCTCGGCAATTATGATACGACAACCTATCACTATATCTTCTATAGTAGTAGATGATATTTTAGTATTATATTATGTGAGTTCATCTTGATTCTGTTATATCCCTCAGATACTAGATTCGATAAAAACAAATACAATACCATATGTACATAACATAGATGATTCACACTAATGTATGCTATAATGAATTTTGGGCTGTGTTTTGAGCCATCCGTTCTCACACTTCGAGAAAAATTAAATTTTCTGTATTTTATCTGACGCACAAATACCGCTCGAGTGAGCCAAAGGTATGCAGCCACTTTCCTTCCTCCTTTACCTCTCTCCCTCTCTCATGCTATCAATGTCACAACTTTTCCAGTTCTGCTCCCTCTAATGATGATGAACGCAAAAATCAAAGACCCCCTCTCCTTTCTCACTCTTTACAGTTCTCACAACAGGAAGGATTAGTGCTTTTTAGTTCTCTTTCATCCATCCATTCCTCCGTTCTGATCAAGCCTCTTCCTTCTCCTCTCCTCCACCATGGCTCTGGACCCATCTGCTCTTCCCTACTTCCCTTTTTCTTATTTAACTCTCTCAGCCACATATGATATCTAGCTCAAGTGTAGAGTAGGGGGACAAAAAGTGGGCAGGAAGAGGAGGGGGAAGCAGCACAGCCGGCGGCATGACCTGGAGGAAGTACAGAAGTTTTTTTCAACATCCGTAGGAGAACTATAAGGATATATATTTTCACAATATGTTACCTTGTCAAAGACCCATAATGTTAATATCATGTTACCGCGGTGTCGGAAGACTAACATGTCATAATTTTCTAAGCCGTGTGCTTTGACATAATCCTCCAAACTCTTTCCTCCTATGTAGTAATCTTATATTTTTTTATGAAGTCCAAGACGGCATATAGTGACTCGTAATGGAAAAATATGTCGTCTTGAACTTCATAAAGAAATTCAAGATTACTACATAAGAGGAAAGAGTTGGAAGGATTATGTCAAAACACACGGCTTAGAAAATTATGACATGTTAGTCTTCCGACACCGTGGTAACATGGTTGTCACATTAAGGGTCTTTGACAAGGTGACATGTTGTAAAAAGATATATCCTTATAGTTCTTCTACGGATGTTGAAGAAAACCTCTGTACTTCCTCCAGGTCATGCTGCCGGCTGTGCTGCTTCCCCCTCCTCTTCCTGCCCACTTCTTCTCCCCCGACTATACACTTGAGCTGGATATCATATGTGGCTGAGAGAGTCAAATAAGAAGAAGGGAAGTAGGGAGGAGCAGATGGGTCCAGAGCCATGGTGGAGGAGAGAAAAGGAAGAGGCTTGATCAGAACGGAGGAATGGATGGATGGAAGAGAACTAGAAAACACTGATCTTTCCTGTTGTGAGAACTGTGAAGAGTGAGAAAGGAGTGGGGGTCTTTAATTTTTGCGTTCATCATTATTAGAGGGAGCAACATTGGAAAATTTGTGACGTTGATAGCATGAGCGAGAAAGAGGGTGAATGGAGGGAGGGAAGTGGCTGCATGCCTTTGGCTTACTCGAGCGGTATTTGTGCGTCATCTGGTGGCGCTCCTCCAGCTTCGGCTCCAACACCAGGTCTAGCTCCAGCTCCAGATGATCAGTAGTTTCGTTTTTGCATTTTTGGACTGTACTATATTTTTGACTTTGTACGTATTTGGGGATATTCAGTTTTTTCGTTGAGGATACTGAGTTTGTACGTATTTGCGGATATTGATTTGGTTTGTTGAGGATATTATATATTGACATTGTTCGTTGCGGATTGTATTTTTTCTTTATATTTTTTGTATGTTCTGGAATGTATTGTGCGTGCCGGTATTGAGTGTTCCACTGAGGGGGTCGGCGAACACAGGGATTGGATTCTATATTTTGTATTTTGGCTCAGGCTCCAGCTCCATTTGCATTAATTTATGGTACGACATGGTGATCAGGACAAAGTCCCTGTAGCCATTCGACTGGCGAGGCAGAAACTATGTAGCCATAGATAAAGTTGACTGTCCTCCGACCCTCATCCCTCGGCAATGATGATATGACAACCTATCACTATATCTTATATAGTAGTAGATGATGTCTTAGTATTACATTATGTGAGTTCATCTTGATTCTGTTACATTCTTCAGATACTAGATACGATAAGAACATATAATACACCATATGTACAGAACATAATGATCCACACTAATGTATGTTAGAATGAATTTTGGGTTGTGTTCTGAGCCATCCGTTCTCACACTTAAATAGATATGAATTAGTACTGTGAGAGCGCCGGAGAGAGTGAGAGCGCCGAAGGGGGAGGAGAGAGAGTGAGAGAGTAAAATAAGGGAAAATAAATTGGTGGGGGAATATAATTAGAATTTAGCGACGTTCATACTAACGTCGCTAAATTAGTCGCTATTAGCGACATTTCGCGACGACTAGCTCATGTAACTATGTAGCCGTAGATGAAGTTGACTGTCCTCCGACCCTCATCCCTCGGCAATGATGATACGACAACCTATCACTATATCTTATATAGTAGTAGATGATATTTTATTATTACATTATGTGAGTTCATCTTGATTCCTTTACATTCTTCAGATACTAGATTCGATAAGAACGCATACTACACCATATGTACAGAACATAGATGATTCATATTAATGTATGCTAGAATGAATTTTGGGTTGTGTTCTGAGCCATCCATTCCCACACTTAAAACACATATGAATTAGTACTGTGTGTCAATCTTTGTTTTTGTATTTTCGGCGAACCCAGGGATTGGATTCTATATTTTGTATTTTGACTTTGTACGTATTTGAGGATATTCAATTTTTCGTTGAGAATACTGAGTTTGTATGTATTTGCGGATATTGATTTGGTTTGTTGAGGATATTATATATTGACATTGTTCGTTGGGGATAGTATTTTTTCTTTATATTTTTTGTATATTCTGGAATGTATTGTGCGTGCCGGTATTGAGTGTTCCACCGAGGGGGTCGGCGAACCCAGGGATTGGATTCTGTATTTTGTATTTTGTATTTTGTATTCTGTATTTTAGCTCAGGCTCCAGCTCCAGCTCCATTTGCATTCTGGAACCTATTTTTTTATTTTTTTAACTTAGCGACGTTTTTAG
Organism: Iris pallida; assembly: GCA_029216955.1. Classification (NCBI taxonomy): domain Eukaryota; kingdom Viridiplantae; phylum Streptophyta; class Magnoliopsida; order Asparagales; family Iridaceae; genus Iris; species Iris pallida. The sequence continues at coordinate 202,784 of JANAVB010011000.1, read as the reverse complement.
CGACGTTAAAATTTGTCGCTAAATAGTAGCGACGTTAATAAATGTTGGTAAAAGCATCGCTAAATGCTGACGTGGCAACACGTGGCACCAAATCTTATGTCAGTACGTCGTCGCCAAAAACGTCGCAATAGTGTCGCTAAACAGCGACCACACGATAACGTCGCCTTTTACGTCGCTAATTAGCGTCAACGTTAAAAAGTCACAAATAATGTCGCTAATTAGCGACGTTAATAACGTCACCAAATAACATTGTCCTAGCGACGTTTTGCGACGTTTTCTCGTTTAGCGACACGTTTTTTTTCGTCGTTCCCAAACCGTCGCCCTAAACGTCGCTAAATTAATTTAGCGACGTTTTTACCGAGGTTAGCGACGTTTTGAAATGTCGCTAATCTGACAAATTTTTGTAGTGGCTAGCCTCCCCACCAGTGCATAACAATGTACTGATAACCCGGCAGATTGCTTGCAGGAAGCAGGAGACGTCATCGGGTGCGGAGCTTTCCTCGAACGTGCTAAGACGCGGAGCCAACTCTGGAGCCTTGGAGCGTTGCAAGGAGCTGAAGCACCATATACAGGACATAATGTATCAGAACATCGCCATGAATCATTCCATGTTGTAAGCCACTTGGTACGCCTTTTATGTTTCAGAGAGAGAGAGAGCTTGAGAGACTTGTAAACTCGGCCTAGCGCCGATTGTAAACTTCTTGAAAATCAATAAATGGTTTGAATTCGCTTCAACTTGTATTCATTTACTTTCCGCTGCAAATGGGACACTCTGTGCGACTCTGTGGCCTAGCTCAAATCGGCCGTTTCTAGAGATTAGCCTTGCACGGGCGCAACCTAGGCCCGTACGGCATCACGCCTTAGCGAGGATGATCGCTCCTACGATAGTGGGGCGTAACAAGCCTGCACCGCAGTATCGGCGGTTGAACGCTGTCAAATACCAAATAAAATATCTACAACATCTACATGATCTATAACGACAATATTTACTCCAGTCACAAGCATGTAAGAAGATATGATCAAGAAGATATAACAGTATCACTAGAATAACTAGAATCTACAAAAGATCATATGAGGCAAGAATGTATCGGAGACAAAACAATAACAAAAACTAAAACAAACTACCAGGCCTAGAACTCCTGGGAGACAACTCACGGTGAAAGAATATCGAGTTTCGCCTCAGCTAGCATCATCCTGTTGCCCAATAATATGGGACATAACAATTCCTAAAATTTTGTCACCGTATCCAGTCAGGATGGAAACGAGTACATAAACTAACAGCAGTTCCATGTGAATTGATAAATTCTATAAGAGACAATTATAATAGAATACAAGATAAAATATCAAGACTGGAATATAAACATGATATGTAAAACTGGATATCATGTCAGGATATAAAATACTGGAATGTAAGCAGTACAGAAATATCTGATATATAATGTAAACATAAACAGTACCTTGAGATATTAGAGCGTTATGTGATCGACTAGGAACACATGATCAGGCTATTCTATTTGGCCCGGCTATCACAAGAAATGCACAAGAAGGGTCAAGCCGGCCAACATGGAAAGCGAGCACAAGAAATATAAGATCTCACTATACCCTACGTGCGGTAAGGGTAACGCAAGCACATGAATAACATGATGGGTATGATCACATAACCTCTAATAACTCCATATCCCCAAATAGTATATGGATCCGGACATGACACATCATAACACAGGATTCAAAATCAGGGGGCCAGCCCACTCCCAAATCAGTGTCTATATAAGTACAAAAAAAATAAGATCGAACCATGTAAAAGTCCAGGAATAACATCTCATGACAGGATCCGACGTATACTAGTCCATGTACCACCGTGTCGGGAATCAAGTAAAATACTACAACTGAATCGGATATAGCAGATATCCAGATAATAAAAACTATCAAAGAATGTACTCGTCTTATTTTAGTCGAAAGTCAACGTGCACGACACGAACGTGTCGACCGAGAATAGGTATGATGCTAAGCTTCACAAGACATTCCCAAATGCGGCACAGGCGATTCCATTGAGTCCAGAAAAGTCCAAATAGCCTAGTTTGATATAAAATTGTCACGACCCGATCCTAAATTATTGGGTCGAACCGGATCATATCCAGCCTGCACCGTTGTGAGACGGTGGCAGTAAGCTGTTCTATACGTAGGTATTCACAACAACATTTATACATTTGTCACAACTTGAATATACAAAAATTTTAAAATTTTTAATATTCAACAAAAAGAAGTACAACTGGAAATGAAAGTACTAAAATAAAATACTGAATTCAAATCAACAAACTCCAATATATAAAACTAGCTAACTGGAAAACAACTAGCTAAACGGTCGGCTCGTTGGCCTCAGGTTCTGCATCCTCCAAGGGGGTCTCTGGCAACACCTCAGGATATAATACTGGGTCATAGTAGCTGTTGAACAATAGCTCAGTATCATCAACATCACCTATGGGGGGATCCAGTCAGGAAAGGAGCAAGTACGAGTACATAATCCGACATTCTAAATAATAATGGAAAGATACAATTTTAAACAGTTAAAATTCTTTGAACAATATTTTCCAGCAATTTTCAGCAATTCAGTATTTGAAACAATATGATTTGAATAGGTAATGTCTATGACCGGCTTAGGTTGTACAATAGCATCCTAACGACGCGATACGGCTTATCCCCGTGTGTAAGAGGGGTAAGCTCGCACAATAACAAAATACAATATGAGGGGTATTGGTCATAGACGCTACACTACTCCCCCAATATCCCCACAATCAATATCAATCAATATTTGAACTCTAGGAGAGAGTTCCATGTAGCAATGTGGTTTAAGCATGCAACATGACAATTATTAATTAAAATACAAGAAAATATAACCGTAACTTGCCTTTGTTTGTATGACTGGATTGGGATGTCAGTGCCGGGAAGGAAGTCAAGTACGTCCTCAAAATCCTACAGTTTGAGAATCCTGACTTAGAATCATAGATGAGCCAAATCTAGGTGTGCTAGTTACAATTTCTAGAAACAGACCCTTGTCAGGTTTTAACTTATTTAATTAATCTATCGAAAACCGTCTAACGTCGTAAACTATATTGGTTATCAATTTATAGAATAACCGATTATTGATTTATTGGGAAAGATAGAAATTATACTTTATTTGGCAAGACTTTGTATATATAAAACTAAGTGGTCTTTTAAGTGAGAAAACATGAAGTTGTTTAAATTATTAGGAATCTTTATTCATTAACTTAATATGAGAAAATCTTATTAATTTTGTACATAATAATTAATACTCAATTATAATTTATACGTCTAGCTACGCAAATAACCAACCCAGAAAAGAAATAGAAAATCTAAGCTACAAAATACATGGCCATAGAGAAATAAAGAAAAACTGGGCTTATGCCCTTAATACAATTTAATTAACTTAATTTAAAAACTGAGGCGAGCTCTGAATGCCGTGAAGCGGTCCAGTCAGGAGGCCGCAGCCCTGCACCCAAAATAATAGAGGCTAGTAACTAGTTTTAAAAATAAAACATAATATAAATTAAATATAATTTTACAGAAAATGGGCGTCTCAGACTTGGTCATGCAATCTCACGTTGCTGGCTTACGCCTCAATGTACAGGAAATCCTGTAGAGTTTGCGTTTCGCCGAGGCTCATCCGACCGATATGGTCGTCGCCTAACAGGGGATACAAAACTCACAAAAACCGCATTTAAAACCAATAAAACCAACTTTGTAAATCGTTTACAAAGACCAGATTTGAAAATAGATTTTAATTTAATAAACTTAATTAAATAATATTATTTGAAAAGATTTTACTAAAAATTTGGGCAACATCTCCTCTCTAACTGGGACAGCCTAGCCACGAGGCGATATAACGAAAATCCGGTATGGACATACATATAGCTCCAACCTTGCAAATTCTATTCAACACATAACCACAGCATCCCAAAATTGAATATCCAAACCCAAGGGGGAAATATATGCCACAAACTATAATAAACAATCAACCCAAAAGTAATTAACCACAGAACTAAAAGGAAAAGTCCACACTAAAAGAGAAACTAAGCCGCAACGTAAACAAGAGTTTGATACAAAATAACGTGTATCCCCTAACGCAATTAACTAAAGTCGATCCCCGTAACGGGGTCGGGACCGTGTCATCATTGACTAAGCTATGGGAGGGACACAGGGACACGGAATTATACCTCAGTTGCTCGGCTAGAGCTCTCAGATGCAAGAAATAGAACAAGAAATAATTCGTGCCGACTTAGAACAGTCCAGGAACATGCGGACAGCGGAAATTAGCTCGGAACAATGCACAGGAGGTGCGGACAGCAGATTGGCTCGGGACAGCCCGGCTACAAGGGTAGTGGCCACGGGACAGCGCTGGAATGCGTGGATTGGGACCCGAGGGTCTGGAACAGGGGCGGCCAGAAACTCGAGGCATGTCGGGGAGGCACTGGCTGAACGGCACGGGGCTCGGGGGGTCGCCGGGGAGGCGCTGGCCGAACGGGCACGGTGGTCACAGGGGGCGCTGGCCGGATGGGCACGGGGTCGCCGGGGGTTGCTGAGATTCGGTGGGTCGGGATCTGGCCAGCGGGAGACGGGTGTGGCCTCGGGAGGCTGGCACGGGGTCGCCAGGATGCTGAGCTGGCCGGGCGGAGGCGCCGGGGGTCGAGCGACGGTACGGAAGCTCGGGGGTCGGCCGGAGCTTGGGGGAGAAGATGGGAAGAGGAGTTGGGGAAGGAGTTGGAAAAAGTGAGAATGAGGGAGAGAGGGAGCTGGTGTGGGTTTTGAGTGGTGGTGGTGGGTTTTTGAAGAGAGTATGGAAAGAGTGGGAGAGAGAGATGTGGAGAGGAGGAGTTTTAGGAGCAATAAGGGGAAGCTTGGTCCAACGTGGGGGAAACCAGGTCGTAGGCTAGGGGTTTTGGTTTTTTTTTTAACTTATCAAACCACCATATGTATACATATATATAAATAGATTTAATTTCAGGTTTTAATGGAAAATCCAAGGGTGGATTCAGAAAACGGGGTCTGGTGTCCAGACTCGGGGTCGGACCCCGGGCACGGGATCAGGATAGGGCAATCAATCAAAGATGCTAGTCCATAAATAAATAAATAAAAATTTCCTACTCCGACTAATAATAAAATAATAATAATAATAATAATAATAATAATAATAATAATAATAATAGTAATAGTAGTTATAATAATAATATTAATAATATTAATCCTAATCTAAACTAGTAATCCAATATTCCAGTAATTCTAATAAACCAAAATTGTGGGTTTTACAACCTTCCCTCCTTAGAAAATTTCGTCCTCGAAATTTCAAAGATAAGGGCCGGGGTACAATCAAAATCACTTAACCTTGATCAAACATGGAATTTTAAATCATCAGCCGCGATCGAATTCTAGTCATGATCACTGGTTAAGATGATAAAATATAAGCACAATCAAAATTATCTAGATATGATCTGGGATATATTTAGAATATTGTGGTGATCAAAATTATTTTAGGCATGAGTAAAATCTAGGTACGATTAAAATATAATCAAATGATCATAAAATAGGTGAAAAATCAGATGAGGTCTCGTGAAACAAAAAAAATGCAAGAAGAAACGAACGCCAACAGTTTATTGAGAAGACATAAAATAATGGAATCTTCTGAGAGGAGTGACTAAAAATTCCAAATCAAATTAGAATGGGGTATAAGGGTTTGTGACTCAGAAAAATCAACAAGTTGTATGACAGTAGGATAGCAAAGATGATTAGAATAATATAACTATGATAGGAATGTAATCGAGTAAGATATTTCCACTGAGGGCCGAGTGATGATCAAAGGGAATAGAAAGAATATCGTTTCACTGTTTCAACGGTCAGAAGATAAGATATGCAGAAAAAAGACTTACAAGATAACTATCTTATTAAAACCATATAAAACCAATCTCTAACTAGCTGAACTTTCGGTATCTACATAAAACTAGGATATCTGTCAAGGTATTAAAACTAAATATATATATGGAATCATAAATCACCTAAATCAAATTTTTTTTTCATCCATCATTGTATGCCAATGGTCTTATCTCAATTCCTCTGTGCTTATTCCTTCTCTAGAACCTATCATTCCAATGCTCGTGTCATTCCTTCCATGGCTATATCCGTCCCTTCTAGATATAGTAGACATCTAACCATAAAAGTTTATCCTCGTCAAGTGTTTCTTTACTTGATCATTATATTCACATGTTTATATATATTATCCAAATTCACTTCCTCCATGGGAGAACATTACCAAATCCTATATTTTCCTCGCTAACTCTACATACGTCTACCTTTATCTTCAATAACTCTTCCATTAAGCATAAAATTCAAAATCGTCAAATACCATCATTTTTGAATGAGGTTTAGACGCTAGCGAGCACTACTAACGATCATATTCCAAATAAGTCACAAGCTAGGTATACCACTCCCTCAAGGCTAGCTTACTCAAGGATTTCTTCTACCTTTTCTACCTTTTAGCTATCTAATGTTAATCCCAAGGATCCCTTACAAGGAATGAGATAAGTAACAATCTATGTTTCTCCCGCATATAGCTATCAACTATATACATATGGTCATCCACAAAATGTATATCAACTATTTAATATATAAAGTAACCACAACTATCTACAGCTTCCAAAATATGTAACTAAAAAAAATAATAATAATAATAAATTAATTAATCAATCAATCAATATAAATATATATATATATACAACGTACTAAGGTTGAAACAAGAAAGAGATTGAGCCAATAGAGATTGATATGGTCCTAATAAGTTTTAGGAAAAAATCAAGTACAATTTTATAGAAAATCTATCCTTTCTGGCTGTGGTAATAGATTTCTGAAAATAGAAAGCCGCTAGAAATATTAATCCTCTAATTCGGACAACAGTCAGAATAATTTGATAGTGCAGAAAAGACAATCATATTCTGGATATAGTCTTAATAATATTCGAAAAACCCAAATATATCCGAAGTTACTTTGCCTCAAATTCATGCCTCGCCAGAGTGCATCTGACTGCAGTAAAATTTTGGCTCCATAACTTGAATAGTAATAGGTTTTCGAGTAGTCAATCAACTTTATCCATTTTCTGGCTGAACAACATAGGAGACAAATTTGATGCATTTTGGACGTAGTCTCAATAATATCCAAAAACCTATCAACACCCGAATCACTTCAACTTAGAGTCTATGCCCCGCCAGTGCGCAACTGGCTGCAGTATACTCGCAGTTTCTATAATTCAAATAGATGGTTGCGACGCATATGTGCGAAGCCATATTAGGTCACTGAATATTTCCTTAACTTGGTCCATGGGAATTTCAAAAGGATAATTCAACAATTCAAAAAGTTTTTCAATAACTAAAGAAAATTCAATATTATGATGGAATCAATTCTCTGACCGTTCGTGCTTTATGATACTCAAGCATTGAGTTTAAAAGCTTTCTAGGCCTTGAATTGATCAAGAAGTTGCCTAGGGAGAGTAAGGTTTCGAGTTGAGTAGAGGAAATCAACAAATAAAAATATTTTTGGTACTTGAAATAACTTAGGAAATATCAATCCATATTGGAATTATTATTTTTTTCGAAAAATAGTTCCCATGGAAGATATGTGAACCAGCTAAGTTGAACTAATTCTTTGGTAACAATTAACCTTGGGCTTTATGGTTCCAAAAGAATTCGGTTCGAACTTGGTTCTGAGAAAGTCAATTGGAAATAAGGTCAAGAGAAATGGTTGGATACACTAGTCGTAGAAATACTTTAGGGAGATAAGAGTTTATTAGGTTTGCTATAGAAGAATTTGAAACTCTAAATAGCGAATGGATCAACATTCCAAATAAAGATAGAGGAGTAAGATTTGATCAACAAATGGAGAAGTTGGAAATAGGTTTGCTAGAGAAGGAGATTGAAAAAAAAAATCTAGTCTTAATCCAAAAACGACGAAAGAGTATGGATCCTAAAGTATGCTAGAATCTGATAAAGATATGAAAGAAAATAATTTCGAAAGCCATGGGACACTAAAATATACCAAAAATTTAGGAAATAAAATAGGCAGTAAAACATACCATCATATAATCGGTCTAATCTAGATAAGGTTTAGGTACAAACGTAAGCATGGTAACATATAAAACTATAATCAAGCCAAAATAAATATTTTAAAATAAATAATTTCGGCCCTATATTGTAACATGGTGAATATAGTAGACTCTCCGTTCACCATGTACATTATATATATATATAAAATATATATATATATATATATATATATATATATATATATATATATATATATATATATATATATATATAATATATATATATATATATATATATATATATATATATATATATATATATATATATATATAATATCTAGGTATTCCAAAATTCTATTCTTCCAATTCTTAATCACCAATATAACCTTGATAAATACTGCCTTACATACATTCTCATTAAGATTACAATTTTCAGAAATTGTATCGTAGGGGAGACATGACTTGGGAAAGATATTGGCCAGAAAAAAGTGTAATCAAGGGTAATATGTTATGCTTCGGTAGGGTATCATCCAGTGCTAATCAATAATTCTAGGTATCATTAGCTTTTCTGGTCCTGGTCTGGTTCGAGCAGCCTCCCGCTGTTCAATCTACTACTACGATTCTCTTGTCATGTTTTCTTGCATCATGTATAGAAAATAATATCTTGCTAGTACCGACTGATAGGCATAGATCAGGTTGTCTTCATAGTCTGGCAAGTTTAGGGACAAGCATAAACAAGGTAACCCACCGTTCTATAAGCAAGCAAAAATAGTTACTTATATATAGGTAATTTGGTCCTATGTTGTGACAAATCAATATTTAGTGTTCTAGTTGTTTCTAGGTATGTTCACTTAAGATGTTGATTGACCTGCATGGGCCACCACTAAAAATATGTCACGACCCGATCCTAAATTATTGGGTCGAACTGGATCATGCCCAGCCTGCACCATTGTGAGACGACGGCAGTAAGCTGTTCTATACGCAGGTATTCAAAACAACATTTATACATTTGTCACAACTTGAATATACAGAAATTTTAAAACTTTTAATATTCAACAAAGAGAAGTACAACTGGAAATGAAAGTACTGAAATAAAATACTGAATTCAAATCAACAAACTCCAATACATAAAACTAGCTAACTGGAAAAGAACTAGCTAAACGGTCGGCTCATCGGCCTCAGGTTCTGTATCCTCCAAGGGGGTCTCTGGCAAGACCATAGGATATAATACTGGGTCATAGTAGCTATTGAACAATAGCTCAGCATCATCAACATCACCTATGGGGGAATCCAGTCAGGAAAGGAGCAAGTACGAGTACATAATCCGACATTCTAAATAATAATGGAAAGGTGCAATTTTAAACAGTTGAAATTCTTTAAACAATATTTTCCATCAATTTTCAGCAATTCAGTATTTGAAACAATGTGATTTGAATAGGTAACGTCTATGACCGGCTTGGGTTGTACAATAGTATCCTAGCAACGCGATACGGCTTATTCCCGTGTGTAAGAGGGGTCACTACTAAAATAAAGAAAATCAGCGACGTCATTATACGTCGCTAATAATGGAAAATACGTCGGTAATCGTAATTAGCAATGACTTTAGCGACAAAAAATGAAGGTCGCTTTTAAGCTAGTCGCAGATGTCACATTCATCACCCTACATTGCTGTTTGCGACGTCATCGCCGTGTCGCTGGGTCGTCGCAATGTTAGCGACGGAGAGAGACAAAAACATTACGTCACAGAATTGGCAACGTAGTGCGACTACTTAGAGATGGTTAGTTCTAGTTACGTGATGACGTGGCATGCCTGCCACGTCAGCAAGGTGGCGACGTATAGCGACGTAACGCCGCTAATTAGCAACGTATAGTGACGTCCCGCATCCATCGCTATACGTCGCTATCCGTCGCTATCCGTCGCAGAATACTGGAAAAAAATTAAAAAATATAATGTATATTTTTGTTATGCTGTGTGTTTGTGTTTAAGTGTGTGTGAAGTGCAGTATTCGAACCATCGACAGTTTCGCTTACTGTTCTATGTTTTATCTTGGATAGAAAGAGCAACAGTTCAGGGTGCACTTCTCAGAGCTTCCTCTTCACGTCCTTCACCTTCTCGGGATCCTGTACGACGTCCCGAGAGAGTGAAGGATGTGAAAATGAAGCTCTTAGAAGTACACCCCGAACAATTGCTCTTTCTGTCCAAGATAAAATATACAACAGTAATCGAAACTATCGATGGTTCCGAATACTGCATTTCACATACACTGTAAATACAGACACACATCATTACAAAAATATACATTATACTTTTTTAAAATTTGGGCAGCACCTCCTTTGTATATCAGATCATCGCTTATAAGCCAGTATAGGAATATTTGTCATCCCCGTCGCAGATATCATCATAATTAACAGTCTTCCATCATAACAGTCTATAACTAATAGATGAATAACAGTCTCCCATCATAACAGTCTACAACTAAATATCATACATGTACTCAATGAAAATACCAACAAATTAAATATCACAAACATACATGTCCAACAAACATGTATGTCCAACAGAGTCAAATAATAATGAAAATCAGTGTACAGAACGGTCAATGGGCCCATAGGGCCAATACAAAAATGATAAAAAAATCTACTGGATCACTGAGGACCCATGTCACGCATCTGGGATAGCATGTACTCATACTTCTCATGTATGAGCTGTACCGTAGGGGCCGTAGGAGGCAGTGCAATGTTTGGAGTCAGTACCGTCGATGGACCGGGAGGACGTATCTGCTCTAGCTCTCGCAGTCGCTCACCATACGCAGTAAGGGTACTCACCATCCACTGAGTACTCTCCTCAATCGAAGCCGATACCTGAGTGAGTGAGGCAGATATGGTCCTCTGCGATCCTTTCAGTTCGACCTGTCTACGCTCTGTGTGCTGCGTAGACTCGGTGAGCATGTGCAAGCTAGCAGCTGTAGCCTGCTGCAAACTCATCAACTCATGTATACTGCGCTCGACCGCATCAAATCGTCCGGTGATCATCGGAGGGTCGGATCGTCGCTCTGCGGTAAGGTGATTAGAAATCTGCTGCTGTAACTCGCGACGCAGCTCGTCGATCTGACGACAAATATCCTGAGCTCGTGACGACGCCTGCGAAGCCGGAGACTGCGCACTGACAGAGGGGTCCCGGGATGACTCCGAAGCCAAATACGCACCATAGGATCCCGTACCGTAGTACGTATCCTTTTGAAGACCGCCAACGGCGGTCATCCAGAGGTCGTCCGGCGATGGAGCTGTAGGCGGCTGGAAGGAAGTACCAGTCCCTCCCTCTGCTGGCGCGCTAGCAGCAGCAGCCGCCTCCTCTTGTAGCCGAACAAATTCGACCTAGAACAACGTTTGCTAACATGTAAGTGTTTGCTAAAGTCTATATTGATATCTATTTTCCTATTTTCTAAATTATAGTAAATTAATATAAAGAATAGAACATACATATGTCTGCGTCGCCCTCTCGTCAATGAACTCCCCAGCCCTCCGATGGGTGACCAGGAGGACGGTCACCATGTTTCGGTCCTCACCCTTTTTACCGGTTAAAATATATTATCTATTATTAGTATTAAACATTCTATCTAACTATACATAAAATAATGTCCCTCATAGGAAACGTACCAGACGACGAAAATGCTCCGTTATCGGAATGGAGCCACCACACCACTTACGGGCGCTTGACCGTGCCACATTGGCCTTGTCAGACTGCTCTTGGTAACTGGCCTCGACGAATCTAGCCTTCATCGCAGTCCACTGCTCTGGCGTGATCCAACCATGGATCAGCTTTCCGGAGCGATCACGAGACTTCTGGTCGTAGATCGCATCACGGATGAGCTTGCCTGCGACGGCAGAAAATTGGGCCTCGATCTTTGCCGTCCTGTGTGGTGGATAGAAATAGGTCCTCTACAAGAAGTAAAATAAAAAAGTTATATAATATACACAAATAATTATTAAAATTTAAAAATAGAAAATTTTTTTACTTTGAAGTGGGCCAACCAAAAGGCCTTCCTATCTGCGGGAGCATCTGAGTAGTTAATCCAAGGCCCACCATACTTCTGCCTCAGAAATAATCCCAGCTGTCTCTGTACTGCATGAGGCCGATATCTATACAATAATAAATTTTATGAATATATATGTACATATAATCATTTGAGAAATATATATTAACTAATTAACTTACTTCGTAGGCCCGTCCGTCCAAATCTCTATACGCGTCTCGTCCGGGGGACCGCATGGAGGGTCGTTCTCACCTTCTGGCTGAGCAGGATCGGTCTGATCGCCGTCCTCCATATGCTCAGCATCGGCTCTCCCCATGGAGCCGTCGGCAGGGGGAATGCTGGACGCAGGAGGAATACTAGACGCGGGATCAGGAATACTGGACGACGAGGAAGGAGTCGCCAACCTGCTGGAACTACCATATCCCGGTAATGGACCGGGAACAGAATGGTACACTAGCGTACTCGGAGATGATGATGAGGGTACAGAATCTGCATCCCCAGCCCAAGGCAGACGGGACTGCCTAACATAATATCCTTCGCGTCGTCCGGGTCTAGTCATACCTGATAATAACATATGACAATAAAACAAATATACATATTTATATGATAGACATCACAGATTTTTCAAAAATCTCATAGTCACAGATAAAAGTGTCACTAAAGTGTCACAGATTTATATGATAAAAGTGTCACTAAAGTGTCAAATATGATGATAAAACAAACGTATATATTTAATCCTCTTCTAAAAATTCATCTAGTTCGTTTATCTCATCTTCTTCTTCTTCTTCTTCTTCCTCCTCTACATCTTCACTTTTATCTGCATCTTTCTCTTCCGATAATTCTACTTCTTCTACACAATTAGATGAGTAATAAGGAACTTTCGTCGTGTCCACTTTTATAATATTTGTTACAAGAGGTAGTTCATCCTCCTAATAAGCTATATCGTCAACCTCAAAGGTATTACTAGCTTTGGTCTTGCATACTGCCCACCAGTCCGACCTTATTTTTCCCCGTTTAGGATAACTTACGAAGTACACGAGCTGAGCCTGACTTAAAAGGACTCATAGGCTTGATATCGACGCCGATAGTTTATATCCACAAGACCGTGCTTGTCTACTTTCCACCCTTGACCTTCAATCGGATCGAACCAATCACACCTGAATAACACAATCTTAGCAGGCTCTATTCTATAACTATATGTCAGCTCCACAATCTCCCGTAGGACGCCATAGAAATTGTTGCCCGCATCAACATCTTTGTAGTTCGAAGATCTAATACACAAACAACTATTTTTGGTGGAATCGAGATCCACAAAGTTGTCTCTGATCGGGCAAGTTGTTGACTTGAACCTAAATCCATTAACACAGTAGCTTGGCCATATTTTTGCAGCATAAATTGGTCCCTTGGCTAGCATTCTAATAGACTCATTCTCAAGTCTTGCGTATGAACGATCGACCTAAATACCACGAAAAAATAAATTAAGCTCATTCTCAAGTGCATATACAGAAAGGTAATTACAGAGTTCTCAAGTCTTACATATGCACTCAACCATGATGGAAAATAACGCCTTATTTCTTGTTCTAGTTTTTCTTCTGTTATGTGTGGCCTACCTGACCTCACATCGTCATTAAATATGCTGAAAATAATATCGTTCAATTAATTTAATAGTATAATAATCAACACTATTAAAATAATGTAGACGTATTAATTACTTACCCCTCCAGCTTCTCTGCTTCATCATCGTCGCAGTTGAGTAATACATACACCTAAGCAGCCCTTAGCTCATCATCGTTCAGATATCTCTTCTTTATTTTACCCGATGATTTTCCTGGGACATTGAATACCTTCAGTATTGTATCATTACATTCATGATCTCCGTCGTCGTTTTTAGAAGCTCTCATTCTATTAGTTGTAACATGAGACTTAAAATACATCGAACAAAAGTTTGTGATCTCCTCGAGAACATAGGCTTCACAAATAGAACCCTCGATCCGTGCCTTATTTTTCACCTTTCTTTTTAGGTGATTCAAATATCGCTCGAACGGGTACATCCATCGATATTCGATGGATCCACCAACACGTGCCTCATAGGATAGATGAATCGACAAATGCTCTATAGAGTCGAAGAATCCAGGAGGAAACACCCTCTCTAGCTTGCACAGTGTTACCATAATGTCCTTCTCTTGCTTTTCTAGACGATCAACGAGCAATTTCTTAGAACAAAGATCCCTGAAGAATATGCTAAGCTCCGTCAATGGATCCCAAACTGCCTGCGGTAAGAATTCTCGAAATGCAATTAGAATTAACCTCTCCATGAATACGTGATAATCGTGGCTCTTCATACCTGTCAATTTGTTTTCCTTCGAATCGACACATCTTCTCAGATTTGACACATATCCGTCTAAAAATTTTAGGCCCTGGATCCACCGACAAAGTCTCACTTTATCCTCCTTGTCCAGCGAGAAAATTGACTCCGGCAGGAACTGTTTTCCATTCTGCTCTATCAAATACAACGCAGGACGTTTGCATATTTCTTCTAAGTCCAACCTGGCCTTAGGATTGTCTTTCGTTTTTTCCTTTATGTCTATCACAGTATTAATTATGTTATCAAACACATTCTTCTCAATATACATGACATCAAGATTATGTCTGATCAGATTGGTACTCCAATATGGCAGATCCTAGAATATGCTCCTCTTTGTCTAGTTATGATCTCTACCAAATCCATCGCACTTGTACCCAGTTGTAGGATCTTCGATAGTACTTGGAAAATCTCTAACCTCCTCCCATATCGTGGCTCCGCACCACCTTGGCGGTGGATCACCCTTCTCTACAACGCCGGTACGGAATGCATTCATGTTCCTTCTGAACGGATGATCTTTTGACAGAAATTGCCGATGACAATCAAAGTAGCACGGTTTTCCTCTGTGTTTCAAGCAGAAAGCCTTAGTATGGTCCATGCAATACGGACATGAGAGACGGCCATGAGTGCTCCATCCAGATAACATTCCATAGGTCGAAAAGTCGTTGATGGTCCACATAAGGGTTGCCTTCATCTGAAAATTCTGCTTCCTGGAAACATCGTACGTGTTAGCGCCTACTTCCCATAACTGATTCAACTCATCTATCAAAGGCTGTAAGTACACATCAATGTTCCTCTTAGGATTGTTCGAACCAGAAATTATAACGGTTAGAAACATGTACTGAGTATTTATGCACATCCAAGGCGGTAGGTTATACGGAGTGACAATCACAGGCCAGCACGAATACTGGGATCCCAAAAGACCAAAAGGAGTAAAACCGTAAGAAAATAGCCCCAACCTGACATTACGTGGATCTGAAGCAAAATCAGGATACACTCGATCAAAGTGCTTCTACGCTTCTCCATCGGATGGGTGATCCAACACTCCTTTAATCTGTTCTCGCATGTGCCAACTCATATTTTCGAGCGTCTCTTTCACCATAAATAATCTTTGCAACCGTGGCGTTAAAGGCAAGTAGTGCATTAAATCGGTCGGTCTTCTTGCACCGGTAGACCTTCCTGTACTAGTGGTCTTATAGCGATCTGTACCACAAAATCTGCACACATCTGCGTCCTTGTCGTCTTTGTAGTACAGCATGCACCCATTGCGACAAGAATCGATTTTCTCGTATCCCATCCAGAGCGATCTCACCATCCTCTTAGACCGATCGAAGTCTTTAGGTAACTTAGCACCCGCCGGCAAGATCTCTATAATCAACTCCAACATTCGATTATAGCATTCTTACGACATGTTAAAATTTGACTTAATGCTCAACAGTCTTGTAACCACCTCTAACGGTGAATGATCCTCACAACTAGGATACAATGGAGTCCTTGCATTCTCCAGCAACACCATGAACTTTGCAGCATCGACATTCGGGACCTCCTTATCTGCATCATGAACGAAACTAGGCCCCGCAGCATCAAAAACCATGTTCACGCACCCGTCGTCGTATGAATGATTATCTGAAACAAAATTAGGTCCCGCATGCATATACGGCTCAACATAAGGCTCCGGCTCTGATGCTAAAGACACAAGTTCTCCGTGTGCGGTCCACTGATAGTAATTAGGCATGAAACCCCTCGAGTACAAATGATATATCACTTCCACTTCTGGATAATATTTCACGTTATGACATTTCACACACGGACACTTAATTTTGGTGTCGTCTATGTACTGAGGGAACGCCTTAGCAAACTGCAGGAACTGCTCTACTCCCGCTATGTATTCATTCCGCACACCACACTTATCATCAGGACGACGATTGTACATCTATGAACGATTCCGCAAGTAGTAATTCATATCCATTTGGAAATAATTCTGCGAAGATGGACACACATGTTCAGCGCAGTAACTAGTCAAACTGGGTGAAGTTGACTAAGTCTAGGCAATTATCCTTCATTAGACGTAGACATGGAAGAAATACCGATATTTGCAGTGTATGAACTTCCTAGTGTATATTACAGTAGAGAGACATGGTAACCGTGTGAAGGGGTGCAACTCGGGTGGGGCATGGCTCTGCCTACCTGAGCTCACTGCCTACAGGGTAGTTCCCCTAGCCTGTCTTACACTTGACCCTTTCCTTCCCTTCATCACTTGATTCTAAAATTTTGCCCTTTTCCTATCAACTGATACCAACTGATATCAGTTCTTCCTAACACTCACATAGGGGCTGATCCACTTCATCAAAGACATCCTATCAAAAGACTGATACTATAAACCTTTTTATACTTCATATGGCTGATACTAATATAAGCAATGGACTGAACTTTAAAGGGAATGGGATTGAATCAATAATGTAACAAACTGAACATTTTGGACTGACCAGTATAAAATGGGACTGAAACTCAAAGGCATTAGACTAAAAAAGATGGGAATATTAGACTGAACAAATTATCCTAAACTGATACCATACTCCAATGGGTCTGAACTGGATGTAAGGGGGACTGAAACTGATACATACAACTATACAACTAAAGACTAATAATCTATCTATTTAACTAATATATAACACCTACTCTATATTTATATCTCTGTATTGGGCTACCCTCCCAATCCTTGCTTAAGTGCAGGCAACCTACTGCTGCCAAGTATAGTCCCAGCACTTTTCTTCTAAATCTGCTCTCTGTAGGAGCTCCCCGAGCCTCCTGCAATGAAACTAAGTTCCTTTGATGCCTGCACTCGAGTGGGCATCACTCTACTGCCCCAAAACCTGTGTACAGGCTCCAAAGCCAGCCTTGGCTATGCAAGGTCAAGCCATACTGCCAAGGCCAATTGTTGCTAAGCAAGTAACATTGCTACTTCTACTAATTTACTGGGCCAAACCCAAGCCTTTTCTAGACTATCATTGCCCATCTATTTTGATCCCCCACAACCCGAGCCCTATCTAATATCAGTTAACCGATATGTATAGATGGGGTTCTACACAGGGACTTGGACATGCTAAGTCCCCTTAGCAAGCTTTACAGCAGTTTTTACTGCTTACAAGGGTTCAAATACTTTAACCCAAATCCGAGCCCGAACCCGAGTATCTTCAACCCTAACCCAACCCATTAACGGGTTTATCTAATTGGGTTTGGCCCGTGTGTGTGTGTGTGTCCGTGTGTGTGTCTGTGTGTGTCTGTGTGTGTGTGTGTCCGTGTGTCCGTGTGTGTGTGTGTGTCTCTGTGTGTGTGTGTGTGTGTGTGTGTGTCCGTGTGTGTGTGTGTGTGTCCGTAGGAGAGGAGGAGGAGGGAGAGGAGTTAGGTTAGGGTTTACCTGAGGAAGAGGAGGAGTAGCTCGGATTGGGGGAGGAGGAGATCGAGGAGGAGGAGCCCGACGGGGGGGGGGGAGGGGTCGCCGGGGGGGAAGGGAGTCGGCGGGAGGGGGAAGGGGTCGGCGGGGGGAAAGAGCTCGATCGAGGGAAATTTTTAATTTTTGAGTGAGGGAGAAAAAGGAAACAGCATGCCCTAAGTAAAAAAGTTAGCGACGTCAACAGTCTACGTCGCTAAACGTCGCAAATATTTTAATATATGGCGACATATTTTAATAATATGTCGCTGAACGTCGCTATTCAGCGACGTAGTCTACCTAATGTCGCTGAACGTCGCTATTCAGCGACGTTTTACGATGTCTTTAGAAAGGAGTCGCTATATTACAAATATAGTGACGTAATTTTATTCCGTTGCTAATTTACGTCGCTAATATAGCATATTTTAGTAGTGGGTAAGCTCGCATAATAACAATATGCAATATGTCGGGTATTGGTCATAGACGCTACACTACTCCCCCAATATTCCCACAATAAATATCAATCAATATTTGAACTCTAGGAGAGAGTTTCGTGTAGCAATGTGGTTTAAGCTTGCAACATAACAATTATTAATTAAAATGCAAAAAAACATAACCGTAACTTGCCTTTGTTTCTATGACTGGATTGGGATGTCAGTGCCGGAAAGGAAGTCAAGTACGTCCTCGAAATTCTACAGTTTGAGAATCCTGACTTAGAATCATAGATGACCTAAATCTAGGTGTGGTAGTTGCAATTTCTAGAAACAGACCCTAGTCAGGTTTTAAGTTATTTAATTAATCTAACAAAACCGTCTAACGTCGTAAACAATATTGGTTATCAATTTATGGAATAACCGATTATTGATTTATTGGGAAAGATAGCAATTACACTTTATTTGGCAAGACTTTGCATATATAAAACTAAGTGGTCTTTTAAGTGAGAAAACATAAAGTTGTTTAAATTATTAGGAATCATTATTCATTAACTTAATATTAAAAATCTTATTAATTTTGTACAAAATATATAATACCCAATTATTATGTATACATCTAGCTACGCAAATAACCAACCCAGAAAAAAAAATAGAAAATCTAAGCTACACAATACATGGCCACAGAGAAATAAAGAAAAACTGGGCTTATGCCCTTACAACAATTTAATTAATTTAATATAAAAACTGAGGCGAGCTCTGAATGTCGTGAAGCGGTCCAGTCAGGAGGCCGAAGCCCTGTACCCGAAATACTAGAGGCCAGTAACTAGTTCTAAAAATAAAACATAATATAAATTAAATATAATTTTGTAGAAAACGGGCGTCTCAGACTTGGTCATGCAATCTCACGTTGCTGGCTTACGCCTCAAACGTACAGAAAATCCTGTAGCGTTTGCGTTTCGTCGAGGCTCATCCGACCGATATGGTCGTCGCCCAACAGGGGATACAAAACTCACAAAAACCGTATTTAAAACCAACAAAACCAACTTTGTAAATCGTTTGCAAAGACCGGATTTAAAATAGATTTTAATTTAATTAACTTAATTAAATAATATTATTTGGAAAGATTTTACTAAAAATTTGGGCAGCATCTCCTCTGTAACTAGGACAGCCTAGCCACGAGGCGATACAACGAAAATCCGGTATGGACATACATATAGCTCCAACCTTACAAATTCCATCCAACAAATAACCACAGCACCCCAAAATTGAATATCCAAACCCAATGGGAAAATATATGCCACAAACTATAATAAACAATCAACCCAAAAGTAATTAACCACAAAACTAAAAGGAAAAGTCCACACTAAAAGAGAAACTAAGCCGCAACGTAAACAAGAGTCTGATCCAAAATAACGCGTATCCCCTAACGCAATTAACTAAAGCCGATCCACGTAACGGGGTCGGGACCGTGTCATCATTGACTAAGCTACGGAAGGGACACAGGGACATGAAATTATACCTCAGTTGCTCGGCTAGAGCTCTCAGATGCAAGAAATAGAACAAAAATAATCCGTGCCGACTTAGAACAGTCCAGGAACATGCGGACAGCGAAAATCTGCTCGGAACAGCGCACAGGAGGCGTGAACAGTAGATCAGCTCGGGACAGCCCGACCACAGGGGCAGTGGCCACGTACGGGACAGCGCTAAAATGTGCGGATTGGGACCCGAGGGTCTGGAACAGGGGCGGGCAGAAACTCGGGACACGCCGTGGAGGCGCTGGCCGAACGCACGGGGCTCGGGGGGTCGCCGGGGAGGCGCTGGCCGAACGGGCACGGGGATCACAAGGGGCCCTGGCCGGATGGGCACGGGGTCGCCGGGGTTGCCGGGATCCGGTGGATCGGTATCTGGCCGGCGGGAGACGGGCGCGGCCTCGGGAGGCGGGCGCGGGGTCACCGGAAAGCTGAGCTGGCCGGGCGGAGGCGCCGGGGGTCGAACGGCGGCGCGGAAGCCGGGGTTCGGCTGGAGCTTGGGGAAGAAGATTGAAAGAGGAGTTGGGGAAGGAGTTGGAAAAAGTGAGAATGAGGGAGGGAGGGAGCTGGTGTGGGTTTTGAGTGGTGGTGGTGGGTTTTTGAAGAGAGTATGGAAAGAGTGGGAGAGAGAGAGATGTGGAGAGGAGGAGTTTTAGGAGCAATATGGGGAAGCTTGGTCCAACGTGGAGGAAACCAGGTCGTGGGCTAGGGGTTTTTGTTTTATTAATTTTTTTTAAACTTATCAAACCACCATATGTATACATATATATATAAATAGATTTAATTTCAGGTTTTAATGGAAAATCCAATGGTGGATTCGAAAAATGGGGTCTGGTGTCCGGACTCGGGGTCGGACCCCGGGCACGGGATCGGGATAGGGCAATCAATCAAAGATGCTAGTCCATAAATAAAATAAAAAAATTCCTATTCCGACTAATAATAAAATAATAATAATAATAATAATAATAATAATAATAATAATAATAATAGTAATAATAATAATAATAATAATAATAATAGTAATAATAATAATATTAATCCTAATCTAAAATAGTAATCCAATAATCCAGTAATTCTAATAAACCAAAATTGCAGGTTTTACAATAATAGTCTAGAATCAAGATTTGGCACGATAATAGAGATGAGAAATAGAAAACGACTATAACAGTCGTGACTTATGATTTTAGGGAAAGAATAACTAGAAATACATATCTACCTACAAATCATTTATTATATTTAGAAACTATAACTTTTATTTACAAAATATTATTAGGTAATACTAGAAACCCAAAATCATTTAGAGTTTACAAAACCATTTATATATATAAGTTAATAATATGAATTACAAGTTGTAGATTATTAAAATATCAAATTGTACCTCATTATTCGTATATCGAAACCTACGATACGCAAATCGAGACAAAACGATCAATGTAAGGTTAAAAATCTTATCATAGCGATCCACATAGTCATCTTGTCAATTTCAGCGATGTAAGATCACTGGAATCGACTGACCTCAGTTTCGTTGTACGAATCCCGAAATACGAACATAACAAAAATTTATTATAAATAATAGTGATACATAAAGAAAATATCTACAGATATTGTCGGATGATGAAACAAACATCACCAACGTGTCCATCATGGTCAAATTAGCTAGGATAGCCTATCCATATGTCCAATTTGAACGCATGAGCAAAAAGGGTAATTTCTGGTCAAAATGATGTTACTGTTGGATCCACTTTGCACCGAAAAACGTGTCAAGATAGAAGTCCACTAAATCTAACAAATTATATGTTCACGAATCCAGTGACGATACGAAGCCAACGGTATATCCGGAATTGAATTTCGATGACCCGATCTCAAAATGGTCTGTTGACCAGGACTTTAAAATTTTGGTTTGCACGAAAATGTACGCCAAAGCCAATTTCCACTAAATCTAATAATGTATATGTCCACGAGTTTAGAATCACGATACGAACTTAACGATATATCCGAAATTGGATTTTGATGAGCCGATCTCAAAATGGTCTGTTGACTAGGACTGTATGGCCCGCTTTGTACTGAAATGCGTACCAGGGCCCACGTCCTTCAAATCTAATAAACTTTATATTAATTCTTACCAGAATGATGCCAAGAGTCTACTGGTGGTGTCAGAATTTGAATCCAGAGTCTCGGGTCCAAAATTAGAATTTTACAAGTTGGAAATTATGAATTCGGACGGCCAAATTTGGCGTCAAATTCAACCAATCAAACGAGCTCACAATAAAATGAAACTTGGGGGGACAAGAATATGGTTATACCAGTTGTGCGCAGGAACTGGTGGCACATCAAACGGAGCTGCGACGACGGAGATACATGTCCACGAAGTTGGCTCCACAAAACTGTCCAAAAATAACATAATTTAAATGGTCAACTTGGCGACCGATTTTGATTTATCAAAAAATCGAATAAACGAGTGAAACTTGACAGGAGTGAAAGGGTATATACCGAGATGGAGACGGAAGAAACGGATCGACGATCCAACAGATATATTTCTTAGAAAATGCACACAAAGTTACTGTCCTGAGGCACACTTTCAGGCTTCACAATTTTGTGCGTCACGACGGGATTCCGTACGATACGCACGAATCACCTCTATTACACATCAAGGAGGAGGAGGAGGACGGCGAGGAAAAGTTCGCCGGAGGGGCACCAGGCTACGGAGGAGGATCCCCGGGCTCGCGACGGCACGTGGCGGCCGTCGCCGCTGTTGCGTTGCGACTACAGCAACTCATGTGTGGTGCTGCGTTCGTTGGTCGCAACTGCTGCCTCGAGCGATTGTGCCTGCACCGGCGATGCATGGAGAGGATGGTCGCTAGTGGTGGTACCACTGGGAGGTACTGTGGCCAGGGGGCGCACGGGGACTCGCCATGGAAGGAGGAGAGCGTAGGAAAGAAGAAGGTGAGGGTGAGGTGTTGGAGATGATGATGTTGGTGATGGTGGTGTGTACATGGAGGAGGAGGACGAGAGATGAATTCGGCTGCTACTAAGGTTAGGAGGGGAGCTGTCGGTTGAGGCTAAGAAGGAAGGAGATAGAGAAGATGATGGTAGTTGTCACGACCCGCACCCTAGGTAGAGGCACAAGTGCGTGACAACTTCCAGCCTACACCGTAAAAATGGCGTAGAACGCTGTAGGTCTACTAGCCAACAAAATAGTATATAATAATCTGTCATCTCCGCACGGAGGAATATAATTTAAAATACTGATAAACTCAATCACAATCTAGAAGGAAGAATCATGGCACGAAAAACCAGATAGATATAAACACAAGTGCAATATCCAGCTCAACAACGAGAGAGAGACAAAGTAATATAGTTATACAATCCCAAAATATAATAACATATGTATAAGTAGCAAGCTGGAGACAAGGTCCAGTACAAACAACTCTAACTAAGTAATAAGTAAAGTCTCGTCAGGCGGAGCTAAGCCCTGCTGGACCAAGGTCTCCAAGTCTAAGCCCACTACGTCATCCGAACCGTAGTAGGTACTGTAATCCTCCTTATCAGCATCTGTAATATTTTGTCAACATATCCAGTCAGGATGGAACGTGTACAATCAACTAACAACAGTTCACAAGATATGACAAAAGCTATAAGACTGTAAATAGAGAGTATATACAAAAAATTATGGAATGTACATGTGAATATCATGGCATGGTAAGCTGTAAATCTAGAGCTAGAACAAGGCAAGTAAAACTGATCATGGCATGTACAAGAATCAAGAATCATCTATCTAAGTGTGTGAGTACTAGCTACAATATGTGGTCGGCTTGGAAACTTGTACAATAGTAACAGGCCTGGCTAATCATACGTGGGGTATATGATCAACACTCACAATCAATAGGTGCACAATGGGTGCACAATAGGCTTTGACCATATATCTACACTAATACTCTCCGCCCCCGACTGGTAGAGTGGATCCAAGCAAAACACGTTACGACACGGGATTCTGCAAGAAGGGAGCAAGTCTCCTCGAGAATCGGTGTCCATATACTGCACAAGAACTACAATAGGGCTTGCACAAGATTTACCAAGATAACGAGGAATATTATCTCATGTCGGGATCCATGAATACCAATCTGTGTGACCAATGTGTCAAGAACAAGCATACCTACACTTATTACAAGAATTATAACAATCAACGTAAATTAGAAAAGTGTCAGAGAATGTACTCGCCTTTAATATGATGGATAGATCGACCGAGTCCAAGAACAGTGCCTCGATAACCTATAGATGGAATATTGTATCAATATAATGGTTTGGAAGTAAAATTAAGTCATACTGAGTTAAACTAGCTCAAGACACGTCAAACTAAGTCAATCTTGGTCAAACAAGGTCAAACTAGATTGTGCAGGGTCGCTCTAAGTCATATTAGGCCTAACCAGGTCAAACTGGGTCAATGCAAGTCAAACAGAATTAATCTAGGTTGATTTAAGTCAACGGTTGACTTACAGTTGACTTTTGGTCAACTGGTCAACTCTGGTCAACCCTAGGTCAACTCTAGGTCAACTTTAGGTCAAACTTGACTAACGTTGACTAATAGTTGACTTTGGGTCAACTGGTCAAGTTTGGTCAAGTTCTAGGCTATTTTAGGCTTCGGTTGACTTTCGGTTGACTTTTAGTCAAAATAGTCAACTGTGGTCAACCAAGGTCAAAGCTAATCCAAGTCCACTATTCCTAACCATTACCAACCATAATAACCTAATTTTAACTATATTTTAAAGTATAAAAATCAAATGTTGAGAATTGAGCATTTTTTCTACTTACCCCATTTACCCGTCTACTCTAATAATAAGACCAAGTAGCTTTATCTTAGGAGTTTCACTCCCAGCTTCCTAGGGTAGTAGGATACTAGCCTACACTATCATTACCTACCAAGCTTCCTAGGTAAAGTGGACATCCAGTCCATCTTACGGCATATGTTGTCGATTTACCTGTTATCTTGATAAAAATTCCTCTTTAGGTTCTAACTCCCATACTAGGCTTCCTCACTTCATCCTAAGCTTTCCCTCACCCTCTATTATGAAATTTAAACTCTCTCCTAGAATCTCGATACCGTATCACGGTATCTTGACTTCTAAAAGTCGAAAAGGGTAAAATCCCATTATCTTAAGTATCGCGAGATACTCAATAATATCGTGCGATACCATCGTCCTACTCCCACACGAAATCCCAATTTCAACTCGGGAGCCCGTCCACAAAATCTAATTCACATTATCTAAGTCTCATCCAATTTTGGACGCGTTCCGACACTCGGAACTCAATTTCCCCTTCTCACTCACTATCCTACAATTCCTTAATTCCACTCACCCTCATTCAAAAACTCACTTCTTACATTCACTCATGGGACTTGTTGGGGGTTTATTTAGGGGGTATATAAGTGTATATATATAGGTATATAAGTGGGTATACATAGGTATATATATATATATATGTTTATGGCTAAAGGGGGGCTTTTGTGCTTGCTACTGCTGCTGTTATGCTTGCTACTGCTGCTGCTAAGCCTGCTACTGCAGCTGCTGTTACTGCCTGCTACTGCTGCTGCTTAGCTGCTGAGATGGGGGGGTCAGCAGCCCAAACCCCCATAAAACTGCTGCTCCTGCCTACTTCTTTTCCTCCTTCTCTTCCTCTCATTCAACCCTCTAAACTCCTCTCTAAATTCACTTCTTCCCACTCTCTAATTTCTCTCTAATCCTCTCCTCTCTAAACTCACACACATCCATATCTATATATGTATATATAAACACTCAAACACACATACACATTTACATATATATATATATATATATATATATATATATATATATATATATATATATATATATATATATATATATATATATATATATATATATATATATATATATATATATATATATACACTCACACACACATTCATATATATATATATATATATATATATATATATATATATATATATATATATATATATATATATATATATATATATGAATGTGTGTGTGAGTGTATATATATATATATATATATATATATATATATATATATATATTTTCTCATTCATATATATATACACACATTCATATATATATATATATATATATATATATATATTTTTTTTTTTCATATATATATATATATATATATATATATATATAAAAAAAAAAAAAAAAAATATATATATATATATATATATATATATATATATATACTCACCAACACATATAAATATATATATATATCTATATACATATATATGGACACACACACACTTACACACATGGACACACACATATGTGAACACACACACAAACATATATATATATATATATATATATATAAATATATATATATGGACACACACACACATAATTATATAAACATGTATATATATATATATATATATGGACACACAAACTCAAGGACACAACACTAATCCTAGTCCTCCTAGGAGTCTCCCATAGACCTCTAATCTCTTCCTAAATGGACACAACCATGATGTGGTTCCTATGGGTTCCAAAATCAATAAAATTCATAGGAAATTGAATTAGAGAATAGGAAATTACCAATTAGGAGTAAATCCTAATTAAACTCTCTCCGATTCGAAGATTCTCGAAGACCGGACACTTCTACCTTGCACTTCTCTTCCAAACTTAGGTAGCACCCTCCCTTGATGGTATAGAGAGGTTCTATGGAAGAAATTGGGGGAAAAAAGGAAGTTTGAGAGATCAAATCTCAATTTCTAGTTCTAGGTTTTGGGGGAAATCAATTTTGGGGAAGAACTTTGAGTGGAGAAGAAGTGGAATGAAGTGGGATGGTGCTCCCATGGTGGCCGGCCATGAATGGGGGTTTGGGGGCATTTGGCTATGTCCAAAATGCCCTCCAAGCCTCCTTTAGGCCAAATTTTGACATAGGAATTTTTTGTGTTCGGAACGGCCAAGTTAAAATCTACAAATTGGTCGATTAAGTCACGAAAAAATTATCTAAAGGTACCAAACTAATTTGTGGGATTTTATGGGCCTTGTCTAACCTAAAATTGGGTCCCGATCAGAGTCTAAGCTACCCCGGGTCCCCGATACAAGTCGGAATGAGCTAAAATTTGAACCGGACTCTAAAAATCTCCAAATAACAATAAAATTAAATAAAATTTTTCTAAAATTCCCAAAATGCAAAAATAACCATTTTACCCCTAATTGTGAAAAGTGCGGGTGATAGTGGTAGTGTCGGCTAGGCTAAGGGGAGCTGCTGTGTTGGTGAGTTTAGGAGGAAGAAGAGAGAAAGTGTGAGTGAAAATGTGGTTGGCTGTGAGTTTAGGAAAAAGTATGGAGAGAGAGTGAAATATCTTTAGAAAAGTAGAGAGGGGAAATTGTCCTTGGGATTAGGGCCGGTCAAAAATAAAAGGGTGAGTGTGTTATCATGAAGGGATAAGTGGAGTGGATTGATGGAGGTAAAAACAAGGGCCAAGATTAAGTGTAGGTTAGATTAGGTCAATTCTTTAGGAATGTAATCAAGGGGGTTGTCCAAGAATATTTGAGTAGGTATACTAGGTGTTTGGTGTTTTGTAGGGGAAAAGAGTGTGTGGGTATTCATGAGGGGATAACATGAAGCTTGAGTTTGGTTCAAAGGAGTCGGGTCGGGTCAAAATAGGGTTTGGCGCGATAAATGACTTAAATTTAGTCACTTATGATCATGGGTAAATAAGTAGCATGCGGGGACTAAATTGAATAGGACACAAATGTCATGTGCACAGTAGGCTTAATGTGGGTCATGTCCATATCTGGGGTCGACAAGTATGGGTCGAAATGGCGTCCCCAATTCAAATCGAAAATAAATGTGACTCCGTGGGATGAATTAAGATTGAGTCTTATGTCAGAAAAGTTGTGCGATACAAATGAAACACAAGATGGTGTGTCTGAGTGGGACACGAAGATCATGGGTGTCGGGTGTCTTGAGTAGATCATGCATAAGAAGTTGATTTTGAGAAAATAACTAGTATTGTGCTCCTAAATTAAAATTCACAGCAACGTGCATATGATAATCAAAGATAAAAGTGGGAATTTATTAATAACTATCAAATGATCAAATGGCCTAAAATGATCTAAAAGTTGTGTGATGTAAAAAAATACAAGAGAACAAATTTGAGTGGGACATGATATATCAAAATGAAGAAATCTTGTCTACTACAAACTCATGAAGGAAGTTTCCAGAGATTGACATCTCTGACGCTCCAGAAGTCAAAGTTACGAAAAAGAACATTTAATGATCAAATTAATTAAATAACAATATTTATTGAAAATAATTTATTTAGAAATTTTAAAAGAAACCCTAAAATTCAGGGGCTCACATCCATGCTTCTGTTAAAAGTATTTTAAACTTATTTCAAGTTTGAAAACTTTGAATGAGGTATTGTAGAAGCATAGAAAATCACTAAGCCCATTCAGCCCAAACCACATTGGGCCATACGACTAAAGGGACACCAGATTCCTTATATAGCCCGGTGGCTTCCTGTGACTCCATGGATAGACCCTCCACTATCCACAAAGTCTGACAACACTTGGTCTTCCAAGGCACTTTATACCCCGTGCAAGTATAGTGCCTACATCATCGTTGCCACTTCATTGACAATCAATAACAGAACAGTGCCACAAGTATATCTCATCGACAACTTCCCATGCGGTTCGTCTCCCATGTGACACAGGACTTCCTGTCGCATAGTTCCCTGAAGCTCCTACACGACCAGACATCATACAGCAAAGCTCCTCAAAAGGCCTCTCACGAGACTAAGTCTCCACATCATCAGTGTTCCAAATGGTGGACGATTCATGCCACGTGTCGAGCCAACCAGATCCCAAATTAACCGTTAATAATGATTAATCTCACGTTTATGGCTTATGTGCAATAACAACACCATTCAAATGAGAGATTTTCTCCAAATCGTGGAATGTGCCTCGTGTCATTATGATCGGGCCACCTGATTTAAATCTTCTGATTATGGCATGTGCGTTATAACTGCCTCATTCAAACAACAGATTATCCTTGATTATCGTATGTACTATATGGCATTCCTGGTCGAGCCACACGATCTAACCATAACAAATGGCTGTTACAGCTCAGGATCCTTAAAACTGCATCTCTGGAATCTCTACAGCAGATCTCGTCTAATCAGTGCCTCATGTCATTATGATTGGGCATCGTGGTTAAACAGCAATACAGTTTTAGCAACCCAGATTGCCGATACCCCTCCACAGATGGTTCTACTGCATCACTGCTTCATGAGTAGTTTGTCCGTTGACGACGACTATAAATAGAGGCACATGCCATTAAGCATAGACAGGCAGAAAAGCATGAGACAACATAGAATACACCACCAAGAAAGCATATCAGGAAGGCCATGGTATGTCGATCGTCAATAGAGTAAATGAGCCACTACACGCTCGATCTCCACTGCAACACTTCCCCAAATTTCATACTTGTACTAGCAAACCCTCGTTGTTAGGATTTTTTGTACTTTTTTGTTGTATTCCAGTAAAGACAAATGTTCATTCAACTTTTTTCTTCTTTCACATTTGCGATGGCAACATATATACATACTAGTTTATCTAAAAGAACTGTGGTTGTAATAATATATGACAATTATAGAGTATACTCTAGCTCGATTTGCTTCATTCAAAACATCTAAAAGTATAGGGTTTTTTTAGACTTTAGATCCCGAATAATTTATGAAATTTACATTAGGATCTCCATAATCGACATAATTACTATTTTGATCTTGGACCAACGATTGACTTGACTGACTGGATTGTATTGTTGTAAGAATTCGTGTATCTACCTCGTGATAGATGTCCATACATACTATACTATAATTTTATTACTTCTACGTACAAGAGTGACTCTTTCATCATAAGTGTACAAGAATGACGAGTCAACTTTTTGTCCAAGATTCAAATAATAATTAGGTCGATTATGGAGACTCAAATGTAAAACTGGTAATAGAACCAAAGTCTAGAATCCCTTATTTATATCCCGAAAGAATTGCGACAATTATTGCAGTAAGGAAAAGTTGGTCGTCATTATTGCTCACACTACAAGTGGGATTATAGTTTATGCAATAGCTATATGTTCAACCAGTGGCGTAGCCAGGATTCGGATACAGCGGGGTCAAAATCGAGTAAAAATTTTTAATTCAAAAAAATAATAATAATCTAGAGGAATTTTTTTTTTTGCATAAATTAGTCACAAATCTAATTTTTTATACCTAATATTGGTCGTTCATTCTAGTTTTCCTATTGTAGCTGCTCATTTTAATATACGATTGGTATTAAACTGTACATTAATCTAACACAATATAATCAGAACCCTAAAATTTCGTGTCACTCCAATCAGGTCATACAAGACTTATATGATCAATTTTGACCATTTAATCTAGAAGATTTGCTGTATTTTAAAATTCATAATTGGATTCTGCCATTTTAGTCACGAACCTTGTCATCCTAGGGTCTTATAAAAATTAAATATTGTTTTCTCTCTCAAAGAAAAATAAAATATTTTTTTTATTTTCAACCACTACAATATATATATATATATATATATATATATATATATATATATATAATTTTGAGTGGGGTCACATGACCTCACTGGCGTCTGGGCCTATGCTGCCTATCCTGGCTCCGCCCATGTGTTCAACTATGTAGACGAAAATCTTGACCAGTATAGACTGAGATTATACGTCGAGGGACCGTGCAAGAGCTGTTAGATGTTCGTTTTCTTATGACAAGACTAATTGTTGCAGTATCAATGAACGAGTCATAGCATATTGTCAAACAACACATTCAAATTCTACTACTACTACTACAAGTGGGATTGCAATAGCAATATGTTCATTGCCACTCTTATATATACATACATTCTCCTTCCTTCAAAAACCATCCTTGAATTAATCTTCTGTTTATACTCTGAGAATAGAATGGGCAGCCTTCCACAAGAGACCTTCAATCCGCTTGATCCCAGCACCTTCACCAAGGAGTCTTATGCCGTCGTCGATTTCATAGCCGACTACTATCGCGAGGTCGAACAATATCCCGTGCGAAGCCGAGTCGAGCCCGGCTACCTCCGCGAGCTCCTCCCCGACTCCCCTCCCTGCTCGCCCCAGTCCATCGAAACCATACTCGAAGACGTCCGCAACGACATATTCCCGGGCCTCACCCACTGGCAGAGCCCCAACTTCTACGCCTACTTCCAGGCCAACGCGAGCACCGCCGGCTTCCTCGGCGAGATGCTCTGCACCGGCCTGAACACCGTAGGGTTCAGCTGGATATCGTCCCCGGCTGCCACCGAGCTCGAGAGCATCGTCATGGACTGGATGGGGAAGATGCTCAAGCTTCCGAACGACTTCCTGTTCTCCGGAGGAAGAGGCGGGGGAGGCGTCCTGCACGGGAGCACCTGCGAGGCGGTGGTGTGCACGTTGGCGGCGGCTCGGGACACGGCACTGAGCAAGACCGGAGGCGATGGCATTACCAAATTGGTGGTCTATGCATCCGATCAAACACATTTTACGGTCCAGAAGGCGTCCAAGCTTATCGGCATCCCTCCGTCTAACTTCCGAGCAATTCCGACGGCCTCGGCCACGGGCTACGCCCTCACGGCCGAGAGCGTCAGGTCTGCAATGGAGGCTGACGTTGCGAACGGACTGGTCCCGCTTTATCTCTGCGCCACCGTCGGCACCACCGCAGCAGGCGCTGTCGATCCGTTGCTCGGGCTGGGTCAAGTGGCGAACGATTACGGTGTTTGGCTGCACGTCGACGCGGCCTATGCTGGCAGCGCCGGCATATGCCCCGAGTTCCGGCATTACTTCGACGGGGTCGAGCTCGCGGACTCGATCAGCATGAACCCGCACAAATGGTTCCTGACCAACATGGACTGCTGCTGCTTGTGGCTCAAGAACCCTAGCTCCCTAGTAGAATCACTGTCGACAAACCCCGAGATACTGAGGAACAAGGCCAGCGACGCCAAGCTGGTGGTGGACTACAAGGACTGGCAGATTGCGCTGAGCCGCCGCTTCCGAGCGCTGAAGCTTTGGGTGGTCATGCGGAGGTACGGCACGGCCAACTTGATGAAGCACATAAGGAGCGACGTGTCGATGGCCAAGTACTTCCAGTATCTGGTGTCGACGGATTCAAGGTTCGAAGTCGTCGTCCCTCGGAGGTTCGCACTCGTCTGCTTCCGTCTCGTGCCGGTCGGAGGAGGGGGGGACGACGACGGATGGGACCTGAATTGTCGGCTCATAGAGGCCGTCAACTCGAGTGGCCGGGCATTCATGACACATGCAGTGCTAGGAGGAATGTACGTGCTGCGCTTCGCCGTCGGCTCCACCTTGACGGAGACTCGGCACGTCGAGGCAACTTGGAAGTTGATTCAGGCCAAAGCCGATGATATATACAAGGATTTGACATTGTCAGGATTATCATCAGTTGCTGCGCAATAACTATTTGTTTTAGATACTATACTCTTTTTATCATCAGAGCTTGAATATGTATGTTGTAATTCTATAATCCCTTTGTTCTCATTTAAATTGTTAATGATGTGAAGAAAAATAAATTATAATATACATTCTAATTACTGATATCGTACGGTGATTCTAATTCTGCGGTTTAATTGATCTAGTTTAAAATTATCTTATAATCTTCGTTTTCCATTTTTACGAATTAGACCAAACTTTGGTTCACCATATCTTGTAGTCCCTCAAGTTAGTTATTGTACAGTTATTACATAATCCTAGAAAATTATAAGGCTAATTAAAAATATATGACAAGTTTACCCTTTTTGAAACGGAAAAAAATGAAATGCGAGTACATAATCTTAAGCCTATGTCATCGAGTAAACCAAAGCCTATATCCATAGTACTACCATGTACCATAATCCTATATCCGTGTACACACACACACAGAGGAGGAGAGAGAGAATAAGGGAGGTGAGGTGGCTATATGTCACTCTCCCATACTATTATCATGCACTTGTACACTTTTCGAAACATGATGATGTTAGCCCAATGATTTAACTATGTTTTCGATTGTGGTTATTCGATTAAGTTTAACATTATGATATCACTAATATTTATGCTATCTCTATAGCATTGATACTTAAACCTTGCATAATCCTAATGTGCTTTATCTTATCATACTTGCAACATGTATATTGCTTTGTTCGTCTAACATGTATTTGCAGAAAAGCAATTAGCAAGATTAAATATAGACATATGCAATGAAGAAATCATGGTGGGCCAAAGACGATGGTATTCCACAAAGGTTTCTCTGAACCGCCCGACGACATCTTCGGAGCCACGCACCCGGGGGTTCCGTCAGCGGACGGAGGTCGAGGGGGCAGCGCCCCACGTCAGGGGTTCGAAGACGAAACTCCCGAAAGGTATTCAGTTTTCACAAACTGAGTATCTTTGGACTATTGCCGCCAAGAGAAAAAGTCAGCACCTATCAAAGGAAGAAGCCAAGTCATGCCATCATCATTTCAAAACTCTGAAGAAGTCTGCACCTGCCTAAGTATATCTGGAGTCTGTAATGAGTCTTAGGAATACTTGTAAACATAAGAAATGATTGAAAAAATCGAAAGCTATGGCAGAAAATAACCTAGGACAATCATCGGAATCCTAACAGATGATTCGGCGGATCTCCGCGAAAATCCAGCGGAAGATCCGAATGGACTCACAGAATACATTTTGTGATTGTTCGGAATATCCGACGGAAACCGCGGAATTTCGGCTGATTTTTCGTCCTGTTACCGTTTGCATTCCAACGGTAAGATTTTGTCGAAGATTGATCCCAACGGCTATATTTATAGCCGTTAGACTGTGCAAGCGGATAATCCGGCGGACTTCCGCAGAAATCCGACGAATTATTCGTCAGCCTGATGAAAGTTGCATTAATCGCTCTTTCCAATGCTTTGGTTATAAATAGCCTTGAACCCCTTCATTCAAGGTTGATGCTTTGAGCTTAAAATTTTCTAAACCACCAAAGCTTATCCAAAAACGACTCTACAAAGTTTTATTTGCCATCCAAAAATTGTGTTAGAGTTATTGAGTTAAAAATTGATGTCTTCATCTTGTTGTATAAGGAGATCAAAACCTATTATGAAAGGTTGAAGTTGGAGAGTCTTCGGATCCAAACTCTCGGTTGAAGTTGGAGAGTCTTCGGATACAAACTATCGGTTGAAGTCGGAGAGGCCTTCGGACTAAATCTCTCGTGTAAGAAGTTGGTGAGCCTTCGGATAAAACTCACGTTGTACTATTTGTGATAATAGTGGATTAAAGTCGGAGAGAGTTTCGAGACTGGAGTGCCCCTTGGGAGGATACCTGGATAAATCGGATGTCGGAATTGTTGTAGCTTCTTCTCTTGCACTTATATTTTTAAATTGCATAATAGTAATCCCTTAGTGCTTGATTAGTTAGCTTGACCCTATTCCCCCCTCCCCTCTAGGGTTCCTACAGATGATAGCATGGAGGGTGACACATAGCCACCAGTGGCACCTCACCTTACTTATTATATATATATATATATATATATATATATATATATATATATATATATATATATATATATATATATATATATAGAGAGAGAGAGAGAGAGAGAGAGAGAATAAGTGAGGTAAGGTGGCACCTCACGGTGAGGTGACTATGTGTCACCCCTCCATACTATCCTCATGCACTTGCACACTTTTTGAAATATAATTATAACATGGGGGATGACACATAGCCACCATCCGTAAGGTGGCACCTCACCTCCCTTATTCTCTCTCTCTCTCTCTCTCTCTCTCCCTATATATATATATATATATATATATATATATATATATATATATATATATATATATATATATAGGGAGAGAGAGAGAGAGAGAGAGGAGGGATCCGCATCCCTTCACTTTTGCATCCCCCATGCATCCCCTCTTTTGTATCCATTGAATCTTTTTTAAGTCATCTAATTTTAACCGTTTATTTTTCTACGGTTAAGATTAGATGACTTAAACAAGATCCAACGGGTGTTATCATGGAGATGCAAGGGGGTTGCAAAAGTGAGGGGATGCGGATCCCTCCTTTTATATATATATATATATATATATATATATATATATATATATATATATATATATATATATATGAGGAAGGATAGGTATTCTCGCATTTTTTGCACCCCATGGGTAAGGTTAAATGCAACCACTAAGAAAACCTATCAAGATAAACCATCTATAGATGATGGGTTGACTTTCAATATCGATAATATTCCTCATAAACGTATGGGTGAATATATATCGAATTGGTGTCAAAGAATGGGTGGTATAGCATATTTCTTGCCTCCGGATACGACTACTGGAGGATTTATTCACTATGCTACTAGCCATTGGAAAGGTGATAGTATTGCCTGGCTACGAAATTTTGAAACCCTTAACCCTGAAGCATCCGCTAGTGTGCTGGGTATGAAAAATAAATTTGACACCCTGAATAAATTATTAGAATACGTAGTGGCAGATTTTACGGAAGAAGATCCCAGCGCTACAAAAGATTATGATAAAATATTACATAAAATGATCTTATGTGATATTTGTATGTTGGAAGAATTTGTAACCAAATATATTGGCCTCATCTTCCACCTAAGTAGTAAAGCGCATAAAGAATTTTGGATTAAGGGATTTTTTTGTTAAAATACCTTATCCCTGGAATAATATAATTAAAGAAATGTATGATAAGATTAGAGGCGGAGTGCATTCTACGGGAATGCTCAAAAGAGCCTGTATGAGTGCCATGGAAGAAACCTGTGAGCAGGCCAAGGCACATACTCAAATAGATAAATACATAAAAAACTCAGTACTTGGATACAGGTGTTGTTCCAAGTATGACGAAGATATTAATTACCAATTCGGCTGTCCACCCGAATATAGAGGGTCAAAAAAGAGATGGCTTAGAAACAAAAGAGGTAAGACCTTTAGAAAAAAGAAATATATAATTACTCGGAAAAAATGGAAACCGAATTTCAAAAGGAAATTCAAATCCGAGAAGAAATTTGAAAAAAAGGAAATTTATCAAAAAGAAAAAATTTCGAAAAGGATGTAAATATTTTAAATGTAATAAAGAAGGTCATTTCGCTAATGAATGTCCTCAAACCATTAGCAGCATTATTATTAGTGACCTTGAAGAATACAGAATACATACCGGTACTATTGACGAAATGAGCAGTGATACATCTGCATCGTCATTATATGAGATAGAATCTATGAGCATATCCTCAAAGGATGCAGGAGATTCGGATGAGGATCTCTGCAACTCTATTGAGCATCTTAAAATAAATATAAATACCATAAATAAAACCTACAATCAGATTAGGATTACCCTCCTAAGTGATAAGGGGATTCTCCCCATTAAAGAGGGTATCTCAGCTGGATATACTTTATATGCCAGTAAGGCTGTTACTATAAAAAGGTATCGAAGCACAGAAATAAGCCTCGATTTAAGAATATTTATACCTCTAGGATATTATGGGATAATCCATAGTATACCTCTACATGCCAATAAAGGTATAATCCTTACACAGGGCTTTATTGAGCCAGTATCCCGACATAATGTGACTATAACAGTCAAAAATACAACTTGGGAAGGAGATTATGACATTGATAGGGGAGATCCAATTGGATTATTAGTAATCCACAAATACTAGGATCTACCTATTGTTGTTGATCCACCCCTTAGAAAATCTATTAATGAACCTCCACCTGGATCTAGTAGCTCAGGTAGGGACTATCATGAACAATATTGTGAATTTAGAATATATATGAATACTATAACTTCAGAGGAAACTTCAAATACTAGCCTCTCTCGCAGTGAAGGAGAGCAATTTGAAATTACCGATGAAGATTCGAAAAAGCTAAAAGAAGCTATACCTCATTCTGATAAAAAGGAGGTATATAAACCAATTTCTTTTCAGTCTAGATTTTTAAATAAACATACATATGTATTCGAAAGAATGCAAGAAAATATTGAGTTACGCGGAGGAGAAGACTTCTCTTCTATCTGTCTTCTTGATAAAAGGAAGATAGAAAAACTGAAAAAGAAATACCCAAGAATGAGATATCTTCATATTGGGTTAATACAAGTAAAAATAACAGGTCTATTCCGAACTGGAATAGATACACCCATATTAGTTGTTTGTATGGATGAGCGTATAATTAACAATCCTCTAAATAGTATTATTGGAGGAGCTAAATCCAATTTAGCAAATAGTTTATTTGGAATGAATATTCATCCAGACTTCTCTATAAGTCTTGAGGATGAAAATATACAAAAAACTTGTACTTTATCTATTAATCTACAAGGCATAGAACTCTTGCCTGGATCCAAAGTTTTGGGGATACAATGGGAACATTATATGGCCTTGAATGATACTCCTACCTTCAAGTCCATTACTCCCAAACATTTGGTAAAACTTTTTGAGGTTGGAGTAGGTAAAACTATTCAACCAAGATTAGTTAAATTAGAACATTTGATATTAGACAACGAAATGCAGTTGTTTGTTAAATCTCTTAAACCAAAAATCGAAGTACCTACTGAGTACTTCATTGCATCTGGAAATACAATATCTACGGTTATAAATAGCAGACGACCCATTCAGGATGAAGAATCCTCGTCTTCTAATACAGTAAAAATATCACGATCTAACTCCATGAGTCATCTTGGTACACAGCAATTACCAATTGATGAATACTCTCATAGAGCTAGTATTAGTGATTGTCCTGTAGAAGGAAGGACAAAATTATTAATAGATCAAGTAAAACAAAATAGAGAAAATCTAACAGTACATACTCCCTTATCCCGAATTCGGGAACAAAACTCCGATCTTGCTTGATGAGTTCAAAGAAAGTTAGACATACCGAGTTTAATGCTAGCCAAATAAAAGAGGCCTATAAGCTGTTTGTTATTACAAGTAAATATAAAAAAATCATAAAATATGATTATCCTATAAAGTCAAAATATAGATATATTGTTATGCGACAGCTGGACAATACTTTACGTTGTCTCAGAGAATACATTCGCATGTATCATAAAATGAATCAAGCAGCCAGGGAAAAGGCTACCATCCGTGGAATAAAAGTCTCTGCCAGTCGACTAAAAAATAAAGAGGCTGAAACTTCTAATGTTGAATTACTCCCTGAGGAGCACATTGATCTTATTTATGATGATGATCTGGACCTAGAATTGGCCAGTACATCTTTAGATATTTTGAGTCAGGATTTTGAGCGGATTGATGATGATCTCGATTGGCTTAAAATACCTCTTGACTCAATTCCTGAATTGGAAGAAATACTCAAGTCTCCAATTAATGATCAGGACAACATATGATTTAAAAATAGCTCCACAATATCATATTTATATACCCCTGACTTTACATATACCAGGGTATAAAGAATTAACTATCCACGCACTTCTGGATACAGGAGCGGAGGCTAGTGTCTTACAAGAAATATTTATACCTGAGCACTTACGAATAAAGGTCGAAAGGCCATGTCGATTAAACGACTTTATGGGACGACAAGTCCAGGTAAATTATAAAACTAATATTCCTGTCCAACTACAGGATATACATGGAAACTCTAAGACATATGAATTTACTTTTACTTTATTACCTAAGGAGTTTAACTGCGATTGTCTGTTTGGTATGGACAATCTCCGCCATTATCCTCCATTTAATAAGCATTATATAGATATTGATGGCATGTCTATACCTCGTATTCCATTCAATGTGCATATGGCTGACCTCTATAAGCCACACGCAGCACAGCGTGGTGATGATAATAATAATAACAATATCGATGACAAAATTTGTACATATACACTTCCTGTGGAAAATAATTTCCAAAAGGTTATCCATGGAATGTTAGAACCCTTATATTCTGACAATCCATTAAAATGGTTTGATAAAGCTCCTCGCTTTTGCAAAATTGAGCTCTTAGATATACATAAAGACTCTAAGGTACGAGTCAATAGAATTATGGTTTCTCCTACAGACAAGGAGGAATTTGCTAAGCAGATTGACGAGTTACTTCGTCTAAAACTAATACAAAAAAGTTCTAGTACTCATTCCTCTCCGGCTTTCCTAGTTAGAAATCATGCTGAAATTAAACGAGGAAAAGCTAGAATGGTTATTAATTATAGAAAGCTAAATAGCTACACTAAATTTGATGGGTACTTTATCCCTTCAGCAGAAAATCTAATAAATCAAATACAAGGAGCTAAGTTTTATAGTAAGTTTGATGCTAAATCTAGTTTTTGGCAAATAAAACTTGCTGATAAAGCTTCCATTGAGCTAACAGCGTTCAGTTGTCCCTAGGGACATTTTGAATGGCTTGTTATGCCCTTTGGACTAAAAAATGCTTCGCAAATTTTTCAAAAATGGATGAACTCCATATTTGGACATTTAAACTATGTTGTAGTATATATTGATGATATTCTTGTGTTTTCCAAGACTGCTGAAGAACACAAGGAGCATCTACTATCAGTAGTAAAACTGCTACTAGATAACGGAATTATTCTGAGTCCAAAGAAAATCGAACTGTTCAAGACAGAGATCGATTTTTTAGGAAAGATAGTTAAAAATGGTAGATAGAACTACAGCAACATATATATACTAAAATAAAAGATTTTTCTGAAGACTTTAAAACTCTTAAGGAACTTCAGAGTTTCTTGGGATTACTTAACTATGGCAGAAAATTCATTCCTCATCTTTCTGCTAGAGTTGAGAAATTACAAGACAAACTTGCTGCTGAACAAGCAAAGTATAAACGAGATACGGGAGAACAGCCCCGTAAGTGGGATACTAGTAGAATTCCTATTTCCCTTTCACCAGATGAAAAGGATGAAATAGCAAAAATAAAGGAACTTGTTAAGGATCAAAAAATCCTTTATTTCCCACTTGATAATGAAAAACTTGTTTTGTAGACCGATGCTTCTGATCTGTTTTGGGCAGGAGTACTCATTGCAAACCAAAAAAGAAATAGTAGCGTACACATCAGGGAAATTTACCAAAACTCAAATTAAATATGCTACATATGATAAAGAGCTATTGGCAGTAAAGTTAGCCATTAAAAGCCTAAGGATATATCTACTATACATAAATTTTATTATTGAAACTGACAATAAATCGGTGGCTCAGTTTCTAAAGAAAAAGACTATTAATAATCCTGAGGAAAATCTCAGGAGAATTAGAATAGCAATGTATTTAAAAATATTTAATTATGATGTGGTTTATATTCCTGGCTATACTAATTTTCTTGCTGATACTTTGACCAGGATATGAAATATGGATGAAGACGACTTCCTTGAGATGCGCCGGGTGTTCGAACAAATGAGCACCGAGGACGCCTTTACCAAGGTTGCTGGCAAAAAAGCCAGAGCTGAGACTTCCATAGCGGAAGCCTCTTCTTCGGGAGCACAAAAGGCGAAGAGCCCAACTCCAGGGACTGCCACCAGTCCACAGGCGAACAGCCAGAGGGTGAACAACCCGCAGGCCCCACAGGCCCCGGTGAACAGCCAGACAAACCAAGCCACTGCTACACAGGCACAGCAGGCGAAAGGCAAGACCTGGGAAGGACCAAGGAAGCCACCTCAAAAAACTTTTGCCACTGCAATGTTAAAAAATTGGTATAATCAAGATCTCGAGAGAGTTGACAAGGGCTCTTGGGATCTGTTCAATGGCTGTTACAGAGCCATTCAGGCCAACGACACTAAGGGAGCTTGTTTCTGGCTCTCTCAACTCGAGAAACAATATATTATCTCGAGAAATAGTGCTATACAACTAAATACCAAGTTGACTGATGTCCAGAAAAGGGCCACTCAGTTAATTTCTTATAGCTCTACATCAAGATCTCCCGCACTCATATCAAGGGAGCGTGATCTATTTCAGGGCAATTGCTCTGAGCATAGGGAGCTAAAAGAAATATTAAAGCAAATAAATAGCCACGACTTGGTGAATCTCAGAATGTCTGACGTTCTGACCTTCTTCACCATGTTGGATCTAAAGGATGAAAAACTCCTGAATATTGAGTCTGAGGTCATGGTTCAAAAAATGATTACCATGTACCAACAGGGACTTATAGAAGAATCTCGCCTATTGACATATTTTAAGCGCTTAGATGATTCAAGCGTTGTCAAGTATTTTGAAAATGAAGAAATTATATGTAGTAAATATGGAAATTTACACTTAGTTGTATGTTTCCAAGAAATAGTAAAGTTTGAGGCCCAGATTAAAAAAGGCCTAGTTCATGAAGTTTTTATCAGTACTTCGGATGCGGAGCTCTATGAGAAGACCATCCCAAATATTTGTTGGGAGGCGGCCCTCTCGCACACTAGCCGTTTCCAGAAGCAGTTCAGATTCACCACCTGGAGCATCTGGGAAGAAAGGAGGTTCATTAAATGCTTTCCCTCTTATCAGATTTGGGAGCTCCGAAGACATGAGGGAGATCCAGGGTTGAAGTTCTCTCAGTTCAAGAAGGAGGACTTCAATGAAGAAAAAGAACGACATGGCGCTGCTTGCGAGTTTTTCAGAGAATTTGCTAAACTTTCTGAAGAGCTCGCTCTACTCTCCATCAAGGATAATATCATCTTGGCGGACTATCTCAGCATTCTGATACAAGATGATCTCAAGCATTTGCTGATCCAGGAGTTCGTCGGATGTATGAACCTTGGACCCATTGGGCAGCAGGCTCGGGATAAGGTCTCTTCTTCAGAAGAAGAGATAGACTGAGGATTGAAGCATGGTGGACCTATGTTGAAGAAAATCCCCTTCAAAGAAGTCTTTAAGCGCTACCGAAAATGCGTTGGGTGGCGTTTCTGTAAATTATGTAAAATTAACAATAAAAATGCAAAGAAGTTTCGTGCGTATGTCTCAATTCCTACGGTGCAGCAGCCTCCTTCATTTCCATGGGAATTTTTGGAGGAAGAGGTACCAGATACACCTGAAGAGGTGCCAGAGTCACTAGAGGCAATTCCGGACAAACCATCCGAGACGATTGGGTCCAATACCCTCGAGACCCAAGCTGAGCAAGAACCAGAAGACACCGACAGGCAAATTCGTCAGTGGGATCCAGAGAATCGTCGTTCTCCATCGACAGATTTTGACAACTGGGGGGAATGGTGGGAAATCATTTATCGGGACCCACCACAAGGATAAAGCAGATTCCTTCCTATCCACACCAACGACGTGTTATGATGATGTGACATAAAGAAGTTTAATACTTATCATCATTGATGAGCTGTTATTCTGGATATGCTTTAACCGGCTGAACCGGTAGTAAGTTTTGACACCTATAAATAAGAGTGTTTGTAGTAGTAAGGGGGCAACGAAAACTGGAGAATCCTCTTGTATTGTGAAGTTGGAGTGTTCCTTTTAGTGTTCTTCTGTGTTGTTTCTTTTTTCTTGATACGGTGAATTTTGACGGATACGGATCAAATTCGTCGCGCACACACGTCCAATTTAAATTCCGTCAAAGCCCACACAACCACGAAGCCGTTACGCACCTTTCGATGCTTTCGGTTCGCGACCACGTCGCCCGGAATGGCGGGATGCACGTCGTATCGAACAAATTTCTAGTTTTTAAAACAGGTTTTTGGGAAACTTTGGGATTCGATTTCTCGACACGTAGTCGATGGTTTTGGCTTCTGTAAAAACTTTTGTGAAGGCCTATAGGTCGTCTAAACATGTGTTCAAGTGGAATTTATAAACAGTCACTGGATCGATCGGAATCAATCCTCGAATACGGGTGATTGGACTATTTTTGTGTTCTGTTTTCGGACGGGTTTTCACTCGACTTTGAGTCATTTTTTTGGGCAATCCAGCGCATGAGAATTAAACCTATTTGAAGGAATTCTAAGGGGTATAAATGGGCTACATACCAGCACAAACGGCTCGGAAAACGGCGAAGCGTGGTGGCGGGGAAGTCGACGTGAAGTCGGCTCCATCAACCGCTACTGCTGCTCTGTGATCTGCTCAGCCCGCGCGTGCGACTGATGGTGGTCGGCCTGCTGCCGGCCGGGGGCGCGCGGTGGCGCGCGGAGGCCGGAGTGGTTCGCCAGGAAGCTGAGGGGGTGGTGGCGCGGGTGGTTAGGGTTTTGATCGATTCTCGATCTCTTCCTCTCTCAATCTCTATATATATACATAAGGTCTCGGGGTCGATCGTGTTTACTCGGATGTGGGGCTGTATTTGCTCGGTTTAGTTGGAATAATTTATTCTGTGATATGCAGGAACAGGTTGGGCCCATCCGCTCTAGGCGAAGTTCGGGTGTGGCCCCTTTGGGCGGTGGGGGGAGTTTTTAGCTCGGGTCTGTCTGTTCGGGTGGGTGCTTGGTAATTGGTCCACAGTGCTACCATATTCTTTAGCCTACTATATATTTATATATCTATTTATATCTCTATGTATATAATACATATTGCTATTGAATATATTTCTATATATATATGTATATCTTATTTACTCATGAATATATTTTATATATATATGTCCATATATGCACATGTATAACTTATAGATATAATATTCTAAATCCCATATATTTAATCTTATCTATTTTCAGTCTAGGGCCTTATATATATATAAATACAAATATACATTCATTTGACAATTATAGCATAACCAATAATGATAAGATTATTATATAATAATAACACCAATAAAATAATAATAATAATAATAATAATAATAATAATAATAATAACGAAATTCAATAAAATAATGATGGTGTATATATACCTTTATGTGCCGTCTAAAAATCCCAAGATGCACAAGGATCTATTTTATATGCACTTAT
This sequence comes from Iris pallida, assembly GCA_029216955.1. Lineage (NCBI taxonomy): Eukaryota > Viridiplantae > Streptophyta > Magnoliopsida > Asparagales > Iridaceae > Iris > Iris pallida. The sequence goes on along the minus strand of JANAVB010011000.1, from coordinate 159,013 downwards.
TATTGAATATCAATTAATAATAACATTTATAATATTTAATTAAAATATTTAGAAATATTTATTAGATCACTAAAATGGAATACGACACAATCATACCAAAAAATGCATCAACACGAATGCCATTGGACGTACCGCATGACTACATGGGCTTGGGCTCAGTTCGGGTTCAGTCTGGGCCTATTTGGTTCAACCGGTCACTCAACGTCAAATAATATTAATAATAAATAATTAACTATTTATAATGGTCATGTCACAATTTGGCCTGGTTTTCCTAGTTAGGACATCCCTATGGCTAGGTTTCTCGGGGCATGGCTAGTACACTAGTCAAAGCACGCAACTGCAATATCCGTGCCATGATTCCTAACCGTCTTGTATTTCAAAACTTAACTATGGCTAAAGTCTTCAACCGTAATAACTAACTAAATAATTATTTATAGAAGAAATTCTAATATCACTATTAAATAAATAAAAAAATATTTCAAAAATTCCGGGAAGGGAGGCTACAAATCTACCCTCCTTAAAAATAATTTCGTTCTCGAAATTTCTAATTCATAACTATTCCTTAAAAAACAAAATCTACTATCACTTTAATCTCCTCAAATTTAATTTTTCAAAAATATTTTATAACCTCGAATACTTGAGGACTTCTACCCACCTTTGGTCACACAACTCCTCAAAATACGGTCACTAAAGTCTTATGGTCTTCTAGCTAGTTGCTAACAATTCTACCAGCAGATATCTAGACATATGACATATATAATCTCACATATCTTTAAACAACCAAGCATTCAATAGTCAAGCAATATTATACTATAATTTAAGAGTTTTTGATGAATTCTAGACAGCACGATTATTCGTCACCCCGGAATAGGAAGGGACGAGTATCAATGGTACAAAAAGGCAAGGGAGAATAATCGAGAACGAATACGAAGTTCAAGGACGGTAGAGAAATTTTTAAGAGAATTTTCAAGACAGAGTGGATTGAGATATCAAAGGTTTAGTCATAGTCGCAGGCTCGTATCAGTACAGTTACGTAACCGATACGATATGCTCTGACCTGCATGGGCCACCAAAAAAATATGTCACAACCCGCACCCGCTTTTCGGACGCGAGCTCGTGGGCAAGCCAACTACGTATCGAACGGACTCCAGCCCGACTCAAATACGTAAACGTTGTCAAGGCTATGGTATACTGCCAAATCATGGCAAACAAATCTATATCTCAATCCACAATAAGAATATGAAACATGAATGAACACTATGGGTCATGGTCTGCAGCCCACTAGCATAAATGCCTGATAAGACTCTAAAGGAAATAACAAGAGTCTAAAACTGAATCAAGAAACAGGATAACTCATGATAAGGTATAAAAGAACGAGCGGATAATAAACACGATAACGGTACCTGAATCCCACAAGAACCGCAAATCCTCCGCCATCCAGAACTACTAGCTAACTCCATGCAATCGCTAAACCTGAAGAGATTATCAGGTCCTCAGAGGACATAGCAAGATACGTAATATACATGCCTATCTAGCAGTTTTATCATGCGCAAGAAATAAACAAGAAAGAACAAGAACAAGACAAATGACTACGAACACGAACACGAACACACGAATACTAGAACATGAACATGAACATGAATACTAGAACACGAACACGAATACGAACACACGAATACTAGAACAACTACGTATAAATGAACTGCCGGATGAACGATAATCACGAGATCAATGGAAGAAACCAAACCCTCATCCCGAGTGTGGACTCACGGGTTTGAACTAAACACTAACCCTCGTCCCGAGTGTGGACTCTCTGGTTAGTACTAACCCTCGTCCCGAGTGTGGACTCTCTGGTTAGTTCACGGCAAGGCACCCTCGTCCCGAGTGTGGACTCTCTGGTACAAATACTACATCCTCGTCCCGTGTGTGGACTCTCTGATGTAAACACCCTCGTCCCGAGCGTGGACTCTCTGGTGCAAGTCAAGTCAAGTCAAGTCTACATCCTCGTCCCGAGTGTGGACTCTCTGGTGCAAATAATCGACATCTTAGTCCCGAGTGTGGACTCACGGATGTAAACAGATCAAGAAAAACACCCTCGTCCCGAGTGTAGACTCTCTGGTGCCAAGAAAACAATATCAAGGATTTAGCAATTCAATTACACGTATTCGTTCTATGACACGACTCAAACAAGGTAATGACGAGAACATCTCCAACACAAAGTCAAACATGGACACGGCTATATGCAACAAGAACAACTCCACAGAAAATAATACGAAAAGCACATGTCCATAAATAATCCAAAGACTGTAAAATGAAAAGAAATGCATGTAAATAAAACTTTAGAGGAATGCAAGGTATACTTGCCTGAGTGTTGCACGGAGAACCAATAAGATACCGTCAACTGGTACGCCATAAAGTCAAAGTTATCACCACTGTCTCCGAAAGCTGAAACAAACATCGCCAACATTCTTAGAATAGTCAAATAAGCTAGGATTGCCTGTCCTAAAGTCCAATTCAGGACACAGGGCAAAACGATAATTTTAGGCAAAAACGGTGTCCGCCGTTGGACCCACTTTGTACCGAAAAGCGTGCCAGAGTCAATGATCTCTAAAGGTGTCAAGCTACATGTCTACGGATCCGTATTTCCGATATGAACCCAACCGTATGTCCAAAGTTGGATTTCGGCGGGCCGTGCACAAAATTACCCGTTGAGTCGGACCGGAGGGCCCGCGATACGGCAATTTTATCAACTATCTCAGAATCGGACCAAACTTGGTATACAGGACCAGAAAAATGATACGGTCCTGATGGTACAAGTTTCGTCTCGATCTGACGAGCGTGCACAAAGTAATTAAGAAATTTGCAAAGTGCACGATACGGTGAATTTTGACGGATACGGATCAAATTCGTCGTGCACACGCGTCCAATTTGAATTCCGTCATAGCCCACACGACCATGAAGCCGTTACGCACCTTTTGATGCTTTCGGTTCGCGACCACGTCGTCCAGAATGGCGGGACGCACGTCGTATCGAACAAATTTCTAGTTTTTAAAACAGGCTTTTGGAAAACATTGGGATTCAATTTCTCGACACGTAGTCGATGGTTTTGGCTTCTGTAAAGACTTTTGTGAAGGCCTATAGGTCGTCTAAACATGTGTTCAAGTGGAATTTATAAACAGTCACTGGATCGATCGGAATCGATCCTCGAATACGGGTGATTGGACTGTTTTGAGTTCTGTTTTCGGACGGGTTTTCACTCGACTTTGAGTCGATTTTTTTTGGCAATCCAGCGCATGAGAATTAAACCTATTTGAAGGAATTCTAAGGGGTATAAATGGGCTACGTACCAGCGCAAACGGCTCAGAAAATGGCGAAGCATGGTGGCGGGGAAGTCGACGTGAAGTCGGCTACATCAACCGCTACTGCTGCTCTGTGATCTGCTCAGCCCGTGCGTGCGACTGATGGTGGTCGGCATGCTGCCGGCCGGCGGCGCGCAGAGGTGCGCAGAGGCCGGAGTGGTTCGCCAGGAAGCCGAGGGGGTGGCGGCGCGGGTGGTTAGGGTTTTGATCGATTCTCGATCTCTTCCTCTATCAATCTCTATATATATACATAAGGTCTCGGGGTCGATCGGGTTTACTCGGATGTGGGGCTGTGTTTGCTCGGTTTAGTTGGGATAGTTTATTTTGTGATATGCAGGAACAGGTCGGGCCCATCCGCTTTAGGGGAAGTTCGGGTGTGGCCCCTTTGGGCGGTGGGGAGAGTTTTTAGCTCGGGTCTGTCTGTTCGGGTGGGTGCTTGGTTGTTGGTCCATAGTGCTACCATATTCTTTAGCCTACTATATATTTATATATCTATTTATATCTCTATGTATATAATACATATTGCTATTGAATATATTTCTATATATATGTATATCTTATTTACTCATGAATATATTTTATATATATATGCACATGTATAACTTATAGATATAATACTCTAAATCCCATATATTTAATCTTATCTATTTTCAGTCTAGGGCCTTATATATATATAAATACAAATATACATTCATTTGACAATTATAGCATAACCAATAATGATAAGATTATTATATAAAAATAACACCAATAAAAATAATAATAATAATAATAATAATAACGAAATTCAATAAAATAATGATGGTGTATATATACCTTTATGTGCCATCTAGAAATCCCAAGATGCACAAGGATCTATTTTATATACAATTATTATTGAATATCAATTAATAATAACATTTATAATATTTAATTAAAATATTTAGAAATATCCATTAGATCACTAAAATGGAATACGACACAATCATACCAAAAAATGCATCAACACGAATGACATTGGACGTACCGCATGACTACATCGGCTTGGGCCCAGTTCGGGTTCAGTCTGGGCCTATTTGGTTCAACCGGTCACTCAACGTCAAATAATATTAATAATAAATAATTAACTATTTATAATGGTCATGTCACTACTTGGCCTGGTTTTCCTAGTTAGAACGTTCCTATGGCTAGGTTTCCCGGGGCATGGCTAGTACACTAGTCAAAGCACGCAACTGCACTATCCGTGCCATGATTCCTAACAGTCTTGTATTTCAAAACTTAACTATGGCTAAAGTCTTCTAACGTAATAACTAACTAAATAATTATTTATAAAAGAAATTCTAATATCACTATTAAATAAATAAAAAAATATTTCAAAAATTTCGGGAAGGGAGGCTACAGGTGGAGGGCGTGCCTATATGTGGCCGACCATGGGAGCAAGGGTTGGGGCACTTGTAATTACAAGTTTGCCCCTCCCTTGCCGTCTATGCTAAGTTAAGTCTCAAAAGGTTTTGGGATTAGCAAAAATTAAATAAAAATCATAATTAAGCTTAGATACTCATATGGGATTAGTCCAAACTCCTAATCCTAAAAGTTAAGTATGGTGGGCCATGGCTAATTAACATGCTAAATACAACTCAAGTCAAAATTTTTCAGAGTCCCGAAGTACCTCGAAATGCGATGAAATTCGAACCCGACTCCTATAATAATTAAATATTAATATTCATGAAATAAAATTCCCAAAAATATTATAAAATAGAAAATTACCATTTTATCCCTAACTTGGAAAACTGAGGGTGACAAGTCTATCCACCTTTAAAAAAATTCGTCCTCGAAATTGAAGACAACAAGCACAGGAAATCACAAACAGAAAGACAAAAGAAATAGATTTATACCTCAGGACGCAAAAAGATAAGGGAAACGCTCCTGCATGTCGTCCTCCCTCTCCCAGGTAGACTCACCTGGAGAGTGATGTCTCCACGCAACCAGAACCAAGGGTATGACCTGGATCCGGAGCACCTTCTCCCTGCGATCCAGAATCTCCACCGGCCGTTCTGGATAGCTGAGAGTAGGTCCCACCTGTATCGCTGAATGGTCCAATACATGGCTAGGATCTGCCACGTACCACCTCAGCTGAGATACATGAAACACGTTGTGCACTCCCTCGAGCCTAGTAGGCAAGTCCAGTCGGTAGGCTACTGCACCGATCCTCTCTATGATGGTGAAAGGTCCGATGTAGCACGGACTGAGCTTTCCACTGCCGCCAAAGCGAATCGTGCCACGTGTCAGGAATATCCTCAGAAATACCATGTCACCAATCTAGACACAAGACAAAAACTCAACACATAACTAACAAACAATTACAACAAACACGACAAGAACTGAAACTAACCTCGAACTCTAACGGTCTCCGGTGACTATCGGCCCAATGTCGCTGCCTATCCTGAGCCACCCGAAGTCTGTCTCTAATCATCCTGACCTTCTCGGCCGCATCCACAACCATCTCCGGCCCAAGAAGCGCCCGCTCGCCGATATCGTCACAAGACAAAGGAGTACGACATCTCTGTCCATATAGAGCCTCAAATGGTGACATCTCTATACTGGCCTGGTAGCTGTTGTTGTAAGCAAACTCTACCAGGTGAAGATGGTCCTTCCAATAACCCCCGAGATCTAGCACACATGTGCGAAGCATATCCTCCAAAGTCTGGATGGTCCTCTCCGACTGCCCGTCTGTCTGAGGATGATATGCAGTACTAAACTTGAGCGAGGTGCCAAGCTAGCCTGCAAACTTCTCCAGAAGTGGGAAGTGAATCGGCTATCCCGATATGAAACTATGCTCAGCGGAACTCCGTGCAATCTCACGATCTGACAAACATACAGCTCTGCCAGCCTCTCCGTAGACAAACCCACTTTGAAAGGCAAAAAGTGGGTCGATTTGGTCAATCTATCAACGATGACCCAAACCGCGTCTTTCCCTCCTGGCGATCGTGGAAGTCCAGACACAAAGTCTATGGTGATGTGCTCCCACTTCCACTCGGGAATAGGTAGCGGCTGTAGCAATCCACCTGGTCTCTATCTCTCGGTCTTCACCTGCTGACACACAAGGTAACGAGATACAAACTGAGCTACCTCGCGCTTCATGCCATACCACCACACGTGCTCTCTCAGGTTCCTATACATCTTGTTGGCACCAGGATGCATAGAATACTGAGAGCGATGCACCTCCTGAAGAACCTCCTCCCGAAGCTCTCCACGCGGAACGCATAGCCTAGTACCGTGCCGCAACGACCCATCTTCGGCTACAGAGAAATCGTCAAGCAAGCCCGTCCGCACCTGCTCCCTGATGCTCCTCAGGGCAACATCATCATACTGCGCTGACCTGACTCTATCCATCAGGTCAGACTGAATCTCTAAACCCCACATCTGGATCTCCACGCCCGGAATAATGACCTCAATACCCAAACTATCCAGGTCGGCCAACAAATGACGATCTGTCGTCAAGAACATAGCAACTAGATACCTGCTCAAGGCATCTACAACTACGTTGGCCTTCCCCGGATGGTACTGCAGTGATATATCGAAGTCCTTCATCAGCTCTAACCACCGCCTCTGCCGCATGTTCAACTCCTTCTGAGTGAACACGTACTTCAAGCTCTTGTGATCTGTGAAGATCTTAACTCGCTCTCCGTACAGGTAATGCTTCCATAACTTCAAAGCAAAAATAACCGCGGCCAACTCCAGATCATGAGTAGGATAGTTCTTCTCATAAGGACGTAACTGCCTGGATGCATAGGCAATCACCTTTTCGTGCTGCTGAAGAACACAACCCAAGCCCTTCCCTGAAGCATCGCTGAAGATCGAGAACCCACATGACCCAGATGGAAAAGTCAAGATCGGAGCTGAAGTCAACCTCCTCTTCAGCTCATCGAATGCAGCCTGACACTCAACAGTCCAGACGAACTCCACGTCCTTCCTGGTGAGTCTAGTCATCGGCTCTGCAATCCGCGAGAAGTCCTGGACGAACTTTCGGTAATAGCCAGCCAAACCCAGAAAGCTTCGAACCTCGGCAACTGAACTGGGCGTAGACCAAGACTCGACTGCCGAAATCTTCCTCTGGTCCATTGAAATCTCGTGCTCGGTCACAACATGACCTAAGAACTCCACCTGGTCCAAGAAGAACTCACACTTCGAAAGCTTCCCTGCAGACCATCCAGTTATCCTTCCGCGGGTTGAGAGTTATAGGTGGGTACATTGCCCGGGAGACAAATGTACCCTTAGGTAACTTAGAGGGTGCAACACATGACAGTATGCTGGAAATGTGCTCTACTCGTCGGCAAGCTACAAGTCCATTAAAGCGCCCAGATAACGAGATTGCCTGTGACTGGGAATTCTCCATGTTCTAGTTTGATCTAATAATTAGCCTAATCCAATTTAGCGCAAGTCCCTGGCCGTGGTACCCAGAAAGTCACGTCCTAGACATGATGCAAGACAAGACAAGTGGATTGTACAAGCAAGCAAGCAGGAGCACCCACGGTGTCAAGTTGATTATACGAGTCAAGTTACAAGTTACAAGTCAAGTCAAGTCAGGTCAAGTACAGGTCAAGTCAAGTACATGTCAAGAGTGCGCCGCCACGGGCCACTATCAAGTCAGGTTGGTCATGTCAGGAGTGCACCCCTACGGGTCACTGTCATGTTATGCTAGTTCCTTGTCATGCCATGCCATGTACAATAGTCATTCCAAACATATTAGGTAAATCAAGTTCATGACAAAAGGCGTAAAGATATAAAATGGGCGTAAAATATCTAATAAAATACTAATATACAGGGCAATAGAAGAGCCAAAATTAAGGAAAAATAAACCAAATCTCCATGATTGGACAGATTGTGCAAGGGTCCCTGGGGTCGGGTTGCGTAGGAGTCAAGTGCGCTAGGGGCCAACTGCGCAGGAGTGAGCTGCGCAGGAGTCGGCTTGCGCTGAACTGTTCGGCGCAGGGGTCAGATTGCGTATGAGTGGATGGCGCAGGGTCAGATTGCGCATGAGTGGATGGCGCAGGATCAGATTGCGCATGAGTGGAGTGCGCAGGGATAGATGGCGCATGGGCAGACTGCGCATGAGCGGACTGCGCATGAGCAGACTGCGCATGAGCAGACTGCGCATGAATCCATGCGCACTCGGGTTGAGCGCAGTTCGCCAAGGGGCAAGCTGCGCGGTCGGCGCTGCGCTAAGGAGCGCTGGCCGAGGGGGAATGCGCAATCCAGCCCTGCGCTAAAGAGCGCAGGCTGCTATCTTCTTCTCCAGGCCGAGAAGAAGACTCCAAGAACTCTAAGGTTTAAAACGTCATATCTTGGTAAAATCAAAACCAAATCTAGATTTTCAAAGGTCTAACTTGAGTAAAATTGAATTGTCTTCCACATGGAAGTATCAAAACCCACAAAAATCCAACCAAAATAGATCAAAACCATGTAAATCCGAAAATAGTCAAAACCTAGATCTAGAACAACGGAGACTCCAAATCACAAAATGTCAAGTTCTAATATTGATCACCATGGCCTAATCTAGCTAATGAACAAATAAAAAGTGGTGCTTATTTGATGGCAAGGTGCACTTGCCTATGGGTTGGGGAGTTGTGTGGAAGAAGGACGAAGAAGAAGCTGAAAGAAATTAATGGAGTTATGGAGGAGAGAGAAGAAGTTGGTGGGTTTTAATGAGGGTGGTTGTGATGGAATGGAGGTGGAGAATAGGCTAAGGTGTTCCACTCATGATGAACCAAACCAAACCAAACCAACTCCACAAAATAAAACCAAGCCATGGTCCAAAACCCATTTACGAGAACCCGAATCCACAAGTCGAGAAAATAAAATACGTGCCGAAATCAAATCACAAGTACAAATATGAAATACAAGAAATGGGGGTGACAACTCTATCCACCTTCAAAGAATTCCGTCCTCGAAATTTAATCAAGGAGCTAGAGATTACCACGACAAGCTATACTAAGCACAGGCAAGCTACACTAAGCAGTTCAATCATACAATCATACAATACAAGCAAGGAAAGGGAAAGCGTAAGGCATAAGAAAGATATTATACCTCACGAGTCAAACAGGTAGGGATATCGCGATCGGATGTCGTCCTCGCGCTCCCACGTTGACTCACCTAGAGAGTGATGACCCCAAGCAACACGGACTAAGTTAATAGTCTTGTTCTTGAGCGTCTTTTCTCTCCGGTCTAATATAGAGACGGGCCTCTCCTCATACGAAAGGTTGGTACCAACAACCAATTCTGAATGATCTAGGATATGGCTCGGGTCCGGGATGTACCGTCTTAATTGGGATATATGGAATACATTATGTACCTCACTTAGCGACGGCGGAAGAGCGAGACGATAGGACACATCGCCTACTCACTCCAGAATATCGAACGGCCCTATATACCTAGGACTAAGCTTTCTCCGCACGCCAAAACGAATGACGCCGTGGGTAGGCGAGATCCTAAGGAATACATGGTCACCGACGGCAAATTCTAAGGGACGCCGATGAGCATCGGCCCAATGGCGCTGGCGATCCTGAGCAACTCGAAGGTGATCTCTGACTTTTCTGACCACTTCAACCGTCTGAGAAATCAGTTCTGGACTGTGCATCTGCCTCTCTCCGATATCGTCCCATGCTAACGGGGATCTGCACTTCCTGCCATACAGAGCCTCGAAGGGTGCCATCTGGATACTGGCCTGGAAACTATTGTTGTACGAGAATTCCACCAGGTGCAGGTGATCCTCCCACGAACTACCGAAGTCAAGGGTTCATGACCGTAATATATCTTCGAGAGTTTGTATAGTACGCTCTGACTGTCCATCTGTCTGCGGATGATATGCTGAGCTGAACTTGAGACGAGTCCCCAAACTTTGATGAAGACTGCGCCAGAAGTGCGATGAGAATCTTGTATCCCTGTCTGATACTATGCTGACTGGCACTCCGTGAAGTCTGACGATCTGCCTGAGATACTTCTCTGCTAGCTGTGCCGTCGAATGTCCAACTCTAAATGGAAGAAAGTGTGCCACCTTGGTAAGCCTGTCCACAATGACCCAAATAGCATCTCTGCCTGCCGGAGATCTGGGTAACCCAGTCACGAAATCCATGGTAAGGTGCTCACATTTCCATTATGGGATCGGCAAGGGTTGAAGAAGTCCAGCTGGCCTCTGATGTTCAGCCTTGACCTGTTGGCAAACCAAACATCGAGAGACATACCGGGCTATCTCTCTCTTCATACCATTCCACCAAAAGTGTTGACGAATATCTCTGTACATCTTCGTGCTGCCTGGGTGGATGGAATACAGCAAACTGTGAGCCTCTGCCATGACTTCCTGTCTGATATCTCTACTGGGTACACAAAGACGCGTGTCGTGTCGAAGTGTACCATCCTCATGAATACATAACTCTGGCCTTCTCCCTGCCTCGTACTCTGTTCTGAGCCGCTGAATCTTGGAATCTGTTAACTGTGCTGTCCGGATCCTCTCAACTATGGTGGACTGAATCTGTAGGCAGGCCATCAAGGCCATATTGGAAGGGAGGACAACTTCTATACCCATCTTCTGAAGATCTGCCAATAGCTCTGGTTGTGCCGTCAGGAAATAAACTCCGGCTCTACGGCTCAACGCATCTGCTACAACGTTGGCCTTCCCTGGATGATACTGCAAATCCATATCGTAGTCCACCAGTAGCTCGAGCCATCTTCTCTACCGTATATTAAGATCCTTCTGGGTGAAAACATACTTCAGGCTCTTATGATCAGTAAATATCTCCACTCTGTCTCCGTACAAGTAGTGCCTCCACAACTTAAGTGCAAATACTACTGCTGCTAGCTCCAAGTCGTAGGTCGGGTAATTCTTCTCATGATCACGGAGTTGACGTGACACATAAGCAATTACCTTCCCATGCTGCATCAAAACACATCCCAATCCTCTGCCTGAAGCGTCGTAATAAACTGTGAATCCTCCGGTCCCATCTGGAAGGGTGAGAATGGGAGCCGTTATCAAACCTTGCTTCAACTTTTTAAATGATTCCTGACATTCTGCTGTCCAAACGAACGGCACATCCTTGCGGGTCAACTGGGTCATCGGCGCTGAAATCCTTGCAAAATCAGAGACGAACCGTCGGTAGTAGCCGGCCAATCCAAGAAAGCTGCGAACTTCTGCCACTGAGTTGGGTACTGGCCAAGACTCGATGGCCACAATCTTCTGGGGATCCACTTCCACTCCTCCTCGGGTAATGATGTGACCCAAGTACGAAATGCGATCGAGCCAGAACTCGTATTTACTGAACTTGGCGTACAACTGGTGCTCCCTAAGCGTCTGAAGGACGATCCTGAGATGCTCCTCATGCTCTGCTTCACTCTTGCTGTAGACCAGGATGTCATCAAGGAACACTATCACAAACTGATCCAAGTAAGGCATGAAAATACAGTTCATGAGGTCCATGAATACTGCCGGCACATTGGTCGCTCCAAAGGGCATAACTAGAAACTCCCAATGCCCGTACCTAGATCTGAACGCCGTCTTCGGGATGTCCTGCTCTCTGACTCTGATCTGGTGGTATCCTGACCGCAATTCCATCTTCGAGAAAACTGAAGCCCCCTTGAGTTGATCAAACAAGTCATCTATCCTCGGGAGAGGGTATATGTTCTTAATTGTCACTGAGTTCAAGGTATGATAATCTACACATAGCCTAGACGTACCATCCTTCTTTTTCACAAGAAGCATCGGGGCTCCCCAAGGCGATCCACTTGCACGAATGAATCCCTTGGTCCTGAGTTCTTCAATCATCTTGTACAAAATCTCCAACTCTGAAGGCGCCATTCTGTAGACTCGCTCTGATACTGGTGCTGTCCCAGGAATCAAGTCGATGGTGAACTCGATCTTCCGCTCTGGTGGCATCCCTAGAAGTTCCTCTGGAAAGACATCTGGAAACTCTTCAACTATCCGGGACAACTGCACTGCTGCTACTGCCATCCGCAATACTGGGGGAGAAGGCTCCACGGCGCCTCTGGAAAATGAAAACTCTGGCTCTCCGGGAATACTAAAGACAACTCTGCCAACATGGCAGTCTATCCTAGCATAATGGTTCCTCAACCAATCCATGCCTAGGACTACATCATAGTCTGCCATAGGGAACTCTATGAGCCTAGCGGGGAACTCTCTACCGCTAACTACGATCCGACACGAGGAAAACACTCGATCTACTCCCATAAGACCATTACCAGTAAGTATATTGAGCCTTACTGATAATGACTCGGGCTCCAATCCTATCCGTGTCGCGAATCGTGCAAACATGAATGAATATGATGCACCAGAATCAAATAATACAGATGCTGGAAAAGTGTTGACGAGAATAGTACCTGCCACTACCTCACCTGGTGCAACTTCATCTTCCATGGTCATCATCATAGCCTGACCACTAGCTGCGGGTCCCCTCTGCTGGAAACCCCTCTGTCGGTTCTGTGCTGGAGCCTGGGTGAACTACTGCTGGTTCTGCTGCTGAAAGGCCTGGGCGAACTGCTGCTGGTTCTGCTGCTGAAAGGCCTGGGCCTGAGGCAACAATGGCCTCGGGTACTGCTGCTGCTGCTGCTGCTGGACTGGAACTGGGGCTGGTCCTCTCACCGAAGAACTAGAAAGGTTGGATGATGATGGACCTCCCCTATTCGGGCAGGTCCCTATCTGGTGGTCTGTTCCTCCATAAGCCAGGCACAATCCCTATGCCCTACGACACTCTGCCACTACATGGCCCGACTTTCCGCAATGAGAACATCCCACCGCGGAAGACTGCTTCTGCTTCTGCTGCTGCGGGTACGTCGGGGTCGAATGCTGAACCGACGTCACTGAGGCCACCCGCCTCGGAGTTCCAATGGTTATACCCCTAGCTGTCGGGGCTGGAGCTGAAGATTGGTGCATCTGGTTGTGGGATCGCTTCCTGCCTCCGGTCCTGTCCATAATTCTTCGGGAGTCATGCCTCCTTGCTGCCTTTAACACTGCATCGAACGTCTGGTGCTCGAACTGCTCCACAGCCAATAATATCTCTAAGTGCAGCCCTTACTGGAACCGCTGAGCCCTATCGAACTCGGTCGCCACCAAAGTGGGGGCGAACCTACTCAGCCTGGAAAACTCGATCGCATAGCCATCGACCGTCCTGCCTCCTTGCTTCAAGTTGGTGAATCTGGTCTGCAGGTCGTACCGTGCCACCGTATCGAAGTACTTTGTCTGGAACCTCTCTCTGAACGTCGCCCAAGTGACTGGTGCCGCTAACCCCATGGCCTGAGCTGCCCACCAATCGCGAGCCAAGTCTAACAACTGTAGGCGTACCACCGCCACCTTCTCATTTTCAGGTGTCCTAGCTGCTTCTAGAATCACCTCGGTATCCTGAAGCCAAGCGTCCGCGGCAATCGCATCTTCACTGCCGTCAAAGAAGGGAGGGTTCAAGCGCTTGAAGTTACAAGTTACAAGTCAAGTCAAGTCAGGTCAAGTACAAGTCAAGTCAAGTACATGTCAAGAGTACGCCGCCACGGGCCACTATCAAGTCAGGTTGGTCATGTCAGGAGTGCACCACAACGGGTCACTGTCATGTTATGCTAGTTCCTTGTCATGCCATGCCATGTACAATAGTCATTCCAAACATATTAAGTAAATCAAGTTCATGACAAAAGGCGTAAAATATCTAATAAAATACCAATATACAGGGCTATAGAAGAGCCAAGATTAAGGAAAAATAAACCAAATCTCCATGATTGGACAGATTGTGCAATGGTCCCTGGGGTCGGGTTGTGCAGGAGTCAAGTGCGCCAGGGGCCAACTGCGCAGGAGTCGGCTTGCGCTGAACTGGTTGGCGCAGGGGTCAGATTGCGCATGAGTGGATGGCACAGGGTCAGATTGTGCATGAGTGGATGGCGCAGGGTCAAATTATGCATGAGTGGAGTACGCAAGGATAGATGGCGCATGGGCAGACTGCGCATGAGCGGACTGCGCATGAGCAGACTGCGCATGAGCAGACTGTGCATGAATCCATGCGCACTCGGGTTGAGCGCAGTTCGCTAAAGGGCAAGCTGCACGGTCGGCACTGCGCTAAAGAGCGCTGGCCGAGGAGGAATACGCAATCCAGCCCTGTTCTAAAGAGCGCAGGCTGCTGTCTTCTTCTACAGGCCGAGAAGAAGACTCCAAGAACTCTAAGGTTCAAAACTTCATATCTTGGTAAAATCAAAACCAAATCTAGATTTTCAAAGGTCTAACTTGAGTAAAATTGAATTCTTTTCCACATGGAAGCATCAAAACCCACAAAAATCCAACCAAAATAGATTAAAACCATGTAAATCCGAAAATAGTCAAAACCTAGATCTAGAACAATGGAGACTCCAAATCACAAAATGTCAAGTTCTAATATTGATCACCATGGCCTAATCTAGCTAATGAATAAATAAAAAGTGGTGCTTATTTGATGGCAAGGTGCACTTGTCTATGGGTTGGGGAGTTGTGTGGAAGAAGGAAGAAGAAGAAGTTGAAAGAAATTAATGGAGTTATGGAGGAGAGAGAAGAAGTTGGTGGGTTTTAATGAGGGTAATTGTGATGGAATGGAGGTAGAGAATAGGCTAAGGTGTTCCACTCATGATGAACCAAACCAAACCAAACCAACTCCACAAAATAAAACCAAGCCATGGTCTAAAACCCATTTACGAGAACCCGAATCCACAAGTCGAGAAAATAAAATACGCGCTGAAATCAAATTACGAGTACAAATACGAAATACAGGAAATGGGGGTGACAAGTGGAGGACCCCTCTGCTGAACTGCTGGTCCTCTAGCTGGCTGCACTCTGTCCTGGCCTCCTCGGACTCCGTAAAAGCGGCAATCCTTCAGCTGGTGATTAGGCGCCCCACAGTACAGACAGACGCCCAACCTCTTCTTACAAGCCTCCCTGGTATGCCCCGGCTTTCCGCAGAAGCCGCACGGAGTAGCCGGTCTCTAGCCCTGTCCCTGGAGCTGCTGGGTACGTGCCGGTGCCTGCTGAATCTGTAACAGAGCCTGTTGCTGAAACGGCCTCTGCTGATGCTGAATATGGGGGCGCTTGGCCGGTCCCGCACTGGAACTCGCCCCCATAGTATCTTCGCTCCTCTTCGGCTTGAGGCCGAAGTCCTCTTCTGTAATCTGTACGTCCATCAATATCTGATCGAACGTCGCGTCACGGCGACCCGAGGTGCGGGTGCGTACTGCATGAATAAGTCTCCTGCATAACTTACGAGCCTTCTGTCCCTCATCCTGGATCATATCGGGAGCGAACCTGCTAAGGCGGAAGAACTCAGCTGCATACTCGTCCATCGATGAGTTCTCCTGTACTAGACCCACGAACTGGCCCTCCAATGTTGTAAGAGCCACGTCCGGGAAGAACTTCTCCTTGGAGAGCCTCCGAAAGTTTTCCCATGTCAGCCCTCTCACCGACGTACGAGGATCCGTGCGGTACCACGTCAGCACAATGTCGAAGAATCGGCTGGCTGCGGTCGAAACCCAAAGTACTCTAGGAAGCTCTGCCAGCTCCATGCTCTGCTGCACGTTCTCTAGCCAGTCCTCTGCATAAAGGATACCCTCCGTGCCCGTGAAGTCCCTGGAGCTCATCTTCCTAAAGTCTAATACTGTCCCCGGCCTGGACTGCTGCTGGTACAGCTGCTGGCCAGTAGGGCCCTGCACGGTACCCGGTGCCACTCTTTCTACTGCTGCCAGTGCAAGCTGATACGAGTTCTCCATGCTCTGCCTTAGCATCTCAATCTGACGGTGTGATGCCTCCGACTTGCGCTGCGATGCCTCTGCCTGGGCCCGCTGTGTCTTCATCATCTGCTGAAGGAAAAAGAACATATGATGTGTATTCGTCGGTATCGGAGGTGGTGGCGGCAGTATCTCCGGAACGACGACCGAAACCCTCTGGGGTGGAGGTAGTAGACCTCCCTGTGCAACTGCCGGGGTGTCCGGGATAGTAGAATCACTGGAGGCAGTCTCGTGAACCTCCTCCTCAGCCTGGTCAGATCTCTCGGGCAAGCTACTCGATCCAGTGGCCTGCGGGTGCGTCTTCGTCATCCTGGAGACGAATTTAAACAAAGAGATCAATATGGCACATGAGTAGATTTATCAAAGAAGGACAGTTAATTTAATACAAGGTGAATAATCATGATAATCAAAAGATCAAAAATTTTCCTAGGTGTGATTGAGAAACTCCTATTATGTCCTAGGTCCTACGTCCTAATTGTAGGCTCGTAATTAGTACTCTAAGTCGAGCACCATTACGAGATCGCACTAATTGCGACACAGGACCTGCGCGGGCCACCACAAAAACGTGTCACGACCCACACCCTTATAAGGGGCACGAGCACGTGGGTACGTCCAGCCTACGCCGCTGTATCGGCGGTAGAACGCTGTATATAACGTCTGTAAATACTACGACTAACAGTATAAAGGTACCTGTACAGTATATACTCTCCGAATGGAGGTGACATATCAATACAGTCTCAATCACAGAATAAAACTAAGGTAGATAGCTCAGAAAGAGAACATGTGATAGATGAAATAGTAAATAAGTCCAGTGTCCAATACAAGCCCAGATATATGCAACATCACAGGGTCTCAAAATATAACATAGAAGCTACAGTCTAATAAAGCTAGCTGGATCGCAGTCCAATCAAACCTAGCTAATCTATACTACTCCGGGAGTACAAAATCTAGTGGCTCTACTATAAGGCCACGGTCTTGGGCTACTCCATCTGACTCGAGCCCATAATAGGTCGAACAGTCCGACTCAGAATCATCTGTAATATATCATAACGGTATCCTGTCAGGAAAATGAGCAAGTACAAGCACTAACAGCAGTTCCATGTGAATTGATAAATTCTATAAGAGACAGTATAATGAACTACAAGACAAAGATATGTGAAGACTTGGGAACCATTCGGAAGCTGAGTTACAACCCTTAAACCAAACATGGACAGGGGTTGTAACTCTTCTCCCGAGCAGAACTTAGTCTCCAATCAAGGTACAATATAAAGGCATGTAGAGCATGTGAGTAACTGTATATCAGGCATGGAAAGGAAATACTGAATGTAGAACAGAGCAAGATATACGATAAGAAAAAGTAAATATAAAATGTGACTTGAATTATTAGAGCGATATGTGATCGGCTTGGGATAAGTGATAGGACAGGCTATCCACTTGGCCCGGCAATCCGCGGTGACCTCAACGGAAAGTCATGCCGGCCAACCTGGATAACAAGCACAAGGCAAAAGGATCTCGCTACACCCTTCGTGAGGGGAGAGTGGCGCGAGCACAAGAATAGTGACAGGATGGCTTGGATCATATAGCCCCTAATAATTCTCCATCCCCGAATAGTATAATAGATCTGGACATGACACATCATGGCACGTGATTCCGTAAGAGGGTAGGAAATCCCCTTAGAAATCTGTGTCTGTACAAGTACAGGAAACAAGATAGGAAGTGTACCAATATATCCAGAAATCCAGGAACAACTTCTCATGCCGTGATCCAACGTGTACTAGTCCGTGAACTATCGTGAATGAGAATCAAGTAAGACACTACGACTGAATCGGATATAGCAGATATCAAGACAATAAAAACTATCAGTGAATGTACTCGTCTGCTGTCCTAAGCTGTAGGGTATATCAATGCTCAGAGCGGTAATCAGAAATCTAAAGATGAGATATTGTATGTTAATTTAGGTTTAAACAAGTTTAAGAATGATTCACAATTAATGATATGAAATCTAGGTTAAACTAGGTCTCACTGAGTCACACTAAGTCCTGTCAAGTCAATCTACGTCAAATCAAGTTATATCAAGTCAATCTAAGTCAGACCAAGTCAACTCTAGGTCATACCAGTCATCGCAGGTCAAAACAAGTCGAAGAAAGTCAAACGGGGTCAAGAGTTAGCCTACAATTGACTTTTGGTCAACTGGTCAACCCTGGTCAACTCTGGTCAACTCTAGGTCAACCCTAGGTCAAACTAGTCAAATTTTGACCAACAGTTGACTTTTGGTCAACTGGTCAACTCTGGTTTGGATTTGGTTAAATTTAGACAAAGTGTTGACACACGGTTGACTTTTAGGTAAAAAGTCAACTCTGGGTCAACTGAGCCAAAATCGGTTCAAATATTACATTTGTAGGGTGTACCTAATAAGTCACCAAAGTTTCAAGTCGATCCGAATACCCGAACCCCGTATTTTGAATTTACCCGATTACCCGTAATACATTTACCCTTAACCATTCTAACTCGACGCCAAGTGGCTTCCCTTAGGAATTTCACTCCGGGCTTCCTAGGGTAGTAGGGTACTAGCCTATACAATCATTACCTATCAAGTTTCCTAGGGTAAGTGGACATCCAGTCCATCTTACGGTCCGTATCGCCCGTTTACCCCTTATCTTGAATATTTTAAGATACGCGATGGTGCGGTACGATACCATCTCCCTAATCCCACACGCAACCCCGATTTCCACCTGGGAGCCTACCCGCAAACTCTATTTCACATTTGCTAAGTCCCCTCCAAGTTTCGACGCGTTTCGAATCACGGAACTCAATTTCCCTCTATCACCAAATCTAATTCAACCCTTTAACCCACTCACTCAAACTCTCCTTTTTTCACTCTTCTTATGACAAGTTTTGGGGGTTATTCTAGTGGATTTATTAGGGTTATATAGAGCTAATAAATAGGGTATATATATATGTATATATAGTGGGGGTTATGGGGGTCAAATGGGGGTGGTTTGTGGGTGCTACTGCTGCTAGCTGCTGCTGCTATTGCAGCTTGCTGCTGCTGCTATTGCTATTTTTGCTGCTGCTGTGGGGGGGGGGGAGGCAGCAGCCCCCTTGGCCCCCCTTGCTGCCATGGCTGCTCTACTCTTTCTCCCGTTCTTTTCCCCCCTCTCAAGCTCTCATTCCTTCCTCTCAAACTCCCAATCTCTTCCTCTCAACTCTCTCTAAAACACACACATCCATATCCATATATATATATATATATATATATATATATATATATATATATATATATATATATATATATATATATATATATATATATATATTTTCTTTTATATATATATATATATATATATATATATATATATATATATATATATATATATATATATATATATATATATATATATATAGACACTCACACCCACATACTAATCTCTCTTTCTTCCCTCCTCCATATATGTAAATACTCACACTCACACATACATATCTACATATGTATATACATATACACACACATACATATATATATATATATATATATATATATATATATATATATATATATATATATATATATATATATATATATATATATATATATACTCACAAACTATATATATATATAATATATATATATTATATATATATATATATATATATATATATATATATATATATATATATATATATATATATATATATATGTATTTGTGTGTGTGTAGAGGAGAGTGGTAGTGTTGTCTTGAGTGTGTGTATTTATGTGTAAGTGTGTGTGTATTTGTGTGTGTGTATATATATATATACATATATATGGACACACACACACTTACACATAAATACACACACTCAAGACAACACTACCACTCTCCTCTACACACACACAAATACATATATATATGTATACATATATATATATATATATATATATATATATATATATATATATATATATATATATATATATATATATATATATATATTCACCTCTCTAAAAAGGGGTAAAACCATGATAAATTCCTAAACTAGATTTTAGGAAAACCTACAAAAGCTAGGGTCAACTTGTAGAGAATGGTCTCCTCTATAATTAATGTGAAGGAATAAATGCAAAAATGAAAATTTATGAGAGTTTAAGGAGTGTACCTAGTGTAGGTTTGGAAGAAGAAGAAGAAGTTGGAAGAATGAAATGAAGAGAGAAGAAGAAGACTTAGTGATGAAGCAAAGAGAGGTGGAGGGGGTGCCTATATGTGGCCGGCCATGGGAGCAAGGGTTGGGGCACTTGTAATTACAAGTTTGCCCCTCCCTTGCCTTCTATGCTAAGTTAAGTCTCAAAATTGGTTTTGGGATTAGCAAAAATTAAATAAAAATCATAATTAAGCTTAGATACTCATATGGGATTTGTCCAAACTTCTAATCCTAAAAGTTAAGTATGGTGGGCCATGGCTAATTAACATGCTAAATACAACTCAAGTCGAAATTCCCCGGAGTCCTGAATTAACTCGGAATGCGATGAAATTCGAACCCGACTCCTATAATAATTAAATATTAATATTCATGAAATAAAATTCCCAAAAATATTATAAAATAGAAAATTACCATTTTACCCCTAACTTGGAAAAGTGAGGGTGACACGTCCCAAAACCAGAATACTGGTAAGTAGAGACAGATTAGGCCAGCTACGTATACCAAAGTACTCTAGTACCCTGAGATACGATCAAAGTTGTAGATATGGAAGTTACTACCACAAGTCAACAGTCAATCATAGGTCAAGCAATCATAGATATCTCAATCACAAGCAAGAAAAAGTACAAGAGTATGATCATCAAGCATATAAGACAATAAAGCATCCCAAACTATAGTATATAGATGATTATGAAGCTAGTAATACAAAATGAAGGACTAGCAATAGTATGAGTCATACATGATCAGCTCTAACTGTAGACTAGTAAATACAAATCATGTCTATGCTCGTAGGCTAAATGTCAAGGTCCGAAATACGAGATAAACACGTGCTCCCAGGCTAAATGCCTCAAAAGAATATATATATATATATATATGTAGAATACTAGTGGGTGGAGGAAAGAAAATCCACTTAGGCACCCTGGCGCTTCAGAAGGTCACCATCAAGTGGAAGGTCCGGAAGATCCTCGGGCACCTCTACCAGATCTGGCCAAACAAAATTAGTAGGGTTATACCCCAGATAGCAAGTATCATAAAGAAAGCCAAACTATGAACTAAAACCAACATGTAATCATAATATCACTAAAGTAAAAAAAAAGCAAGCAGTAATATGAAAGTACAATAGAAAAATACTAAAGAAAACTAAAAATATATGAACATGTAGGGGATCATGTAAAAGAATAAACATGAATAGCATATGGGTGAAATCGAGCATGAATAACATGTAGTAAAACCGGACAAGTGTAACATGTAGTAAAGTCGGGCATGTAAGCAGGAATAATAACATGTGCAGGAATATGCAGAAATCTAAATACTAGAATAAACAAGCTAAAACAAGACTAGGTTAGATAAGAAATGGACTCCATCCATCAATCAGACCAAACAATGAGTACGGCTTGATACATTAGCTAACTAGGGTTATCATAGTTCTAATTACTAACATATGCAGTTTGAGAAATTATGTCCAGCTACCTGCCCTGCAGACTACCCAACTTATCTAAGCCGGGGACCCAAGGATATACATATATAACGGATACACCACCCAGGAGACATGTATCCTAAAAGGTAAGCTCCATACGACAACGAGCTAAATATAGTAATCATGAATACTATAATTGTCCCATTCGACAGTGAGCTAGAAATGTGCCCCTCACGATGGAGAACAACATATGCATGGCAAAGGCCGAAATAAAGGGCTTGCAAGCAAGCAAAAAAATTATCTACCAATGCATCTAGATAATCAAGCTAGTTGTTTAGTCATTAACATTTTCTAACAAGATTTCGAGTGTGGCAATCTGCGAAATCTATTCTAAACATGATCCATGCAAGACTGGACAAGATAAGCAAGAGTGCACTATAACAAGCCACAACAGGAATAGAAATATCAGGAACATGAGTGCGCTACGACGAGCCACTATATCAAGCAAGTCAGTATAGGAATCAAGAGTGTACCATGACAAGACACTATCAAGTAAGGCAATACATGTACAAGGAATCTAGGCAAGCATAACAGTATATAGCAGAAACATGACATGGCATATACAGAAATCTACTACAAAAAGAAAATCAGAAAACTGGAACAAAAATTACAGAAGATGAGAATTTGGGAGTTCATTCGGTAGTTCTGACAGATTTTTAAAGGATTATCCAGTCGGTCACAGCGAGTGTTTTGTTTCAGAAAATGGGCCGTACGGAAAATTCGGCAGATTTTTGTGAATTTCTGAAGGATTTTCGGACTCAGTGTAAAAACTTAGTAAAGTGGTAGGAACGAATTTTCGGGACCAGAATTCTAACCCAAATCTCATCCAAGTCAAATCTAGCTATCACCTATATTAGGGGCAAGCCTCATATAGCATATAGACTAAGTATTGAGAGAGGAACCCCATATCGCTCCTGACAGAAAATTAAAAAAAATCAGGTCATCGCAGGAAAACAAAATCTAGCTCGAACTAAATCTTGAGATGGTCAAAATGACGAGAATCTCGAGAGAAACATCTTTAGTAAAACACGTTCTAAAGAATATTAAACTATTAAGACTGCATAAATTAAAATAGCTATAAAGCAATATTTATCCAGTAGTTCGACAAGATGTACTTATCTAAGATACCTCACATCCTAACTCTTCAACTCCACCACCAAGAGGAGTTCAGCAACTACACTCTTAAGCCTCGAGACCAAGCTCCTAGCTCATGAGAAAAAATGGAAAAAAAACTAAGAGAGAAGAAGAGTAAAAAGAGAGAAAAGAAATTTTAAAATAAACCAAAAGGATATATATAGACGGGGTGAATTTACCATGACCGTCGGATCGCGATCCCGACTCGATCAGGATTAATCTCGACCATCCATCAAAGGAAACCAAGAAACAAATGGATAATAGAACGTATCAAAAGCAAGAACTAACTATTGGACAAAAAAATGTATCATTATTATTCATCAAAATATCTATAAACTATTTATCAAAATATCTCAAGTATTCCTACGGAAGAAAGATCTGGCAAATTTTTGTAGATCTCCTTCAGAAAATCAAAATTGTAACAACAAGTATTTGTCGTCGAAAAAAATTACACGAAAGATCAGCCGGTGGTATGAATCTCCAATGGATTTTTCGCAAGAAAGAAAAATTCTCCACTTAGAAAATTTTATGGGTTCTCTGTTCTATATGCGGGTCCATACACAGGCTTATGGAAAGGCCAACAAGTATGCTAATAGTCTTGGACAAACTAGAAATGAGCATGGTTAACAAAACTTAATAAACCAAGAGTATTGCATGATACCACAACCATGAAAACCAAGAAAACTCAAACGAATAGTAAATACTCGTGTATCCATATACAAATATCGATATTGTGAGATGAGTCTCACAACAGTCGACTTCTTCCCCTCCTCGGTCAGGTAAACCTTAACCCTAATTCTTATGAAACGGACACACACGCTTCTCTTCCCCTCTTTAACCCTAATGTTTGCTTGCCCTCTCTAACCTATCACACGAACACACACTCGGACACACACCCTAGTTAATATAAAAATTTGATCAAATCCTATAAAATTGGGTTAAATCATATGTTAAGAAGGAATAGGTTATACCATTGTGATCAATTCGTTCATAGTTTTGATATATAATTGGGGATTGGTACTACCAAAATAAGTCATATTAGCAATGCCAAAGGACGGTGCTAAACGAAACAAAAACGTCGTTGATTTTATTTAGCGACGAATTTAGCGACAAAATAACCATGTCGCGTATTACCTGGTCGCTAACACAAAAAATTTCGATGTTCGTCTTCATGGCGACGTAAATTTGCGATGCAAACACGATGCCAACTTTTTACTGGATAGCGACGTTTGCCGACGTGGCGTTGCTAATTACCAATGTACATATTCGTTGCTAATTGTCGCTGACAGTTCACAGTTAGCGACGTTTAGTGACGTACAATCTAACATTTTGGGTTTGTCATGTCATAATTATTAGCAACATCTAGCGACCGTCAGCGACGTACCTGACACAGGCTAGCAACGTTCAGATGCGTGAATAGCGACAAAATTAGCGACGTTATTGCTGATATGTCGAGTTGACCATGTCAACATGTTAGCGACGTCCAGCGTCGCTTAGCGACGTTGGCTTTTCAGTTTAGTGATGTATCGATACATGTTAGTGACGTAAATTGGCATCACTATTCGTTGGTAAAAGTCGCTAAGCGTCGCTAAGTTTAAAAAAATTTTAAAAATTAGATTTTGTTTGCTTTTCGGATCGGGACATGCCAAACCGTATCAAAAAAATAGGTATCAAAAAAAATTATTAATAAATTATTTACATTTAAAAACATATACACATATAAAACATATACCAATGTGGGTATCGGTCAGTATTGGGTATCGGTCGGTATCGATCGGTATCGGATCGGGACATGCCAAACCGTATCGGTATCGATCGATACTTTAAACCATGATTATTAACCCTCACTAGCTCACTCATCTCTCACTTAAACATATACACATACACACCTCTCACTTAGACACTCCATACACTTAACTGTATTCTGATCCCCTTTTAGAATCTTTCAAGTAGTGTCTAACAATTTCTAGTCCAAGAGCTATGGTACTTGGTTATTAATAGGGTAATTTCTGAGAAATTTCTAATGATACTTGGAATCAAGACTTAATATGGTTCCTAGGATTTAGTTTTCATCTAAATTCCCTCAAAATGTCAATTCTAAATTCCCAATAAATGAATTCATATACCTAATTTCAATTCTAAATTTTCCAATCAAAGAATTCACACACACACATACATTACATAACGTGTGTGTCATGTGAGTGTCTGTGTCAGCATTTTGTGTGTCATATCTTTGTCATTGCCTGTGTCAGCGTGTGTGTGTATCGTGTCAGTGTCAGTGTGTGTGTCTGTGTCAGCGTCTGTGTATCGTGTCAGCATGTGTGTGTGTCATGTTTGTGTCAGCGTGTGTGTGTCTGTGTCTGTGTCTGTGTCTATGTCGTGTCAGAAAAGGGAGATAGGGTTAGGTTTATACCTGCCTTGGTCGGGGTCATTGGGGCATTAGGGACTGGAGCGACAGTGGGGAGGATGTCGATGACGAAGGACTGGAGCAGCATCGGTGAAAGGTCAACGGTGGAAGACTGGAGTAGCGTCGGAGGGGAGGGTGATCGCTGGAGGGAGGGGGTCGCCGGGGGGAGGGGGTCGCCGGAGACGAAAGAAGGAGGGGGAGAAGAATTTTGGGAGAGCGGAAGAATAAAAATTTTGGGTAAAAAAATAAAAAGTCGATCGGCCAGAACCCTATATGAAATACTTTAGCGACATCCGCAAATGTCGTCATTGAACGTCGTTGTTCACTAATACACTCGCGACACTCAAGTGGCCGAGTCGCTAAACATCGCTGACTAAAATAAAATAATGACGTTCTCCGACTAACCCGCAACGTTTGCTTTCCAAATAATAATGCATGTCTCAAACTGTTACTGAAAGTCGCTGATAGTGACGTTCAGCGATGTCTTTCTCTGATGTCGCTAAGTACAACAAAATCAGCAACGTTTTTAACTGGCATCGCTAATCTTGTCGCCAATATGACTTATTTTGGTAGTGTGGGTCGACGCACTTGGCAGGCTTGCTTGCACAAGGTGTTTACAGACGTGTTAGGATGAGAGAGAATGTGAGGGTAATAAGTGTGAGTGTGTGTGAGAGAGAGAAAAAGAGGGAGGGAGGGAGAGGAAGAAAATGTGAGGGGTGGGTGTTTGTTGTTGTGTGTGTAATATGTGTCTGAAAGATATTAGCATGTATGGGTGATCAAGGGGACAGTAAAGTGGTTTAAAATGGACAGTGGGATACCTAACTAGTTTGTGAGTTTAAAAGTAGACAGTGGAATATATATAGTTGTGACTATGATCGTGCCTATGTTGAACATTTCGAAGTCAAGTGTCCATGTAAGCCATTATCTGAAAACTAAATTTACTTATGCAAGCCTTTTGAGGCTATTAGAGTTATACCAGAAAAGGCTAAGAACTTAGTCTTTTCTACAATTTTTGAAAATCTAATATAACTCTACTAGCTTCAAAAAGCTTGCAGAAGTATTTTTTCTTTTTCAGAGAATGACTCACAAGGAACACGTGACGACACCCATATCCTTCTTTATTTTACTAAAAGGATATCTATTTAATAAGCTGTTGGCGAAAATTTAATTTTGCAATGAGACAAGTAGGTCTTCATGCTAAAGAAAGTGGTAATATTGATCGTAAAAATTGGTGTTATAGGAAGAAAAAATTTAATATTATTTGTGTTGATAAATGTAGTTTTTCTTCATAATTTTGTACAACTTTGTTGTGTATTAGTAATTGGCTAAATTGCACTTTGATACCCTCAACTATTCCGATTTTTTAACTTCATACCCTAAACTATTTTACTCAACAACTTAATACCTCAACTATTAATTTTTTTTCAACTTCATACCTAAAATTTTAAAAACCCCAAAAATGCCCTTATCCCTTCCCTCTCCCCTTCTCCCCTCCCCCCTCCCCCGGACCCACTCCGGCCACCCCCTCCTCCCGCACAGCCCCAGCCCCCTCCCTCCCGCCCCGTCCCCCTCTGGCCACCCCCCTCTCCCACTTCCGGCCACCCCCCCTCCCGCTTCCGGCCGCCTCCCTCCCTCCCGCTTCCGTCCACCCAGTCCCCCTCCTCCCACGTTGTCGTACCCTGGGGGTGGGGGGTGGGGGTAATTTTCAAGTTTGACCAAGGGTATTTTTGTCCAAAATTTTTTGGGTATCAACTTGTTACAAAAAAAGTTTAGGGTATCAAGTTGAAAAATAGAAATAGTTGAGGGTATCAAAGTGCAATTAAGCCTTAGTAATTTAACGATAAGTGGATCCTTGTATACACGAAGTATCAGAGGATCCACAAATCCTTAAGTCATTGATATGTCACCAAAGTTATACAAAATTAAGAAGAAAAACTTTATGATTTACCACCACAAGTACTATTGAGTCCTCTTCTATAATATCAATTCTTACGACAAAATTACTATTTTTATGTCATGATAATCTACGTGTCTCCTTCTTCAAAGAGCAAATTTTGCAAAATGAGACAAGTAGGTCTTCTTGCTAGAAAAAATGGTAATATTGATAGTAGGAGTTTGTGTTTACAAAATTCAATATTATTTGTGTTGCTAAATGTAGTTTTCTTTATAATTTTGTGCAACTTTTGTTGTGTATTAGTAATTTGAGGATATGTGGATCCTTTCGTATACTATGTATAAGAGGATCCACAAATCTGTAAGTTATTGATATGTCACCGAAGTTATACAAATTTAAGAAGAAAAACTATATTAACCCCCACAAATACTAGTGAGTCATCTTTATAGAATATCAACCCCTATGACAATATTACTATTTTTCTTTATCTCGACCATCTACATGTCTCCTTATTTGAAGAGAAAATTATTTTTGCTAACCTCTTGTTATATAGGTATCTTTCTGTTGGTAATATATATAGTATAAAAATTATGAAAATTGGATAATCGTAAATCACAATACGGATAATCACCTATCAAGAGTATGTGTATCCATCTTTGTATTCATTTGAAGAATACAAATATATTTGAACAATATGTATCCATATTAGCTGAAGTATCTAAAAATGGATATGAATTACTACTTATGGCATCATTCATGGATGTACAATCGTCATTCTTATGACATATGCGATGTACAGAATAAATTTATACAAGGGGTAGAGCAGCTTCTGCAATTCGCCAAGGCGTTTTCCCAGTACATAGACGACACCAAAATTAAGTGACCGTGTGTGAAATGTCTCTACTTGAAATACAGTACCGAAGTGGATGTGATATTTCATTTGTACTCGAGGAGTTTTATGCCAAACTACTATCAGTGGACCTCACACAGAGAGCTTGCGCCTTTAGCATCGGAGCAGGAGAATTATGTGGAGATGTATGAGAAAATACGACTTATGATTAAGTTTTAAAAATAAAATATGACTCTTGATTTGTATTGACATAAAATGAAAGTAGTAAAAGATAGAAAGATCACCATTAAAAGGTCATTTTATCACATGATTACTTTCAGTTGAGTGTAACTTTGGTCGCTTACCAGTACATTCTCTAGTTTACTGACCCCCCACCTCCACAAGTGTTAGATGTTCTGTTAGACTTTATGAGGCAGTAGAAAACCCTCATCCTTTGGAAGGTAGATATCGAAAGGCACATTGTTGTTTTCATATAAAGGAATATAATGTATGGAATGAAGTCATTGTACTTCTTCTTAGTTTCAACAGTTGTAAGCCAAATTGGCATTTTGAGTCGGTTAGTAAGAGCCCTTCTTTGTAACCGCTTCAAATATCAATAAAAGAAAAAGATTGTGTTCTTGTTCTATTGTTGTTATTCGGTTTTTTGAATTAAAGTTTTACAGCTTCACTCTCGATTCAGTTTATTTTGTTATGCAAGATCGTGCCTGGTACAAGAACAACTTAGTCTTGTTCGGTATCACGCCTAGTGGCAATTTTTCGATCCTACGAAATTGGGGCATGACATAATGGTATCAGAGTGCTACGTTTATTTCCTTTAGTCCTCCCATGAGTCGATCCAATCAGAACATGTCATCTTGATCGAAAATCCCTTTACCCTCTTGATATTGTTGATAAAAGTTCCATACAATAAGTACATAAATATTTTATATGATGCTAGCATGTGTTTTATTGATTATAATTTTATTGATTAGTGATGGTGCTGGGAAGAGGATCATCTTTTCTTGGAATATTAGTAATTTTATTAACTAAGTTTCGGGAACGAACATTTTCTTACTTGGGTATTATGTAATGACGCACTTCTAATGATGGCATTATATGGTTATAGACGTCGGTTTGCTGGCTCAAGTAAGAAAAGCCTTTAGTAAGAGCTCAATTGACATGAAGATCTTTCATCATAGGTGAGTAGACAAGACATTGATTTCTGATTCTTTCATGATTAATAAAAACCCATAAAGCGTTTTGCATGCTTAAGATAGAATGTGAATACAAATATGAAAGGACCGTTGCTCAGCTTGTTACAGAAAGACAAAATGATTGCATAGACTATATTTTATGTTGTTAAATGGATAGAATTTCATGCTTAGGTTATATAGACTGTTGACGGAATCGAAATAATTATATTTGTTGTTGTGTATAAAGAATAAAAACTATAGACTTGAAATTTATGATGTATGAGACACAATTGTTAAATGAAAGTATTGTACTATTATAATGTGTTTGTGTAAGAAAGAAAGGAATAACATAGTTACGACTTTATGGTCAAAAAGAAAGAAAGAGACATGTTTACTTGTTGTTTAACTGTTGTATCATATTATTTAATTTGATAAAAGTGGCATATCATGCATTGGTCTTGGAAAACTTGTGTAGAAGGTATAGTCTCCAGATCAATATTTGGGACACCGAGATCGTATTGACCTAGAAGAGAATATGACACCTTGAGGCTTGTACGTCCTCGCGATCAGGGGAGTGTCATGTCTATTAAAGAAAGGGGCTTATATGTCCCAACATTTAATTATGAGACGTCACTCATGGATCACAATATTGTTAGACTGGGGATAGCATTAATGTAATCCTAACCGTTTGATGCAGAGATATAAGAAGCACATACATACAAATGTGTAATACTTAATTATTTGTTGCAGGAATGGACAGTTGACTGTGGATAAGAATCACTACATAAGTGATGTTTTTTTTTTCTTCTTATATTGAATTGTTCATAAGAAAGAAATTGCATTAAGTGTAATGTTGTTATCATGTTAATAAGAAGAAATTGGTTTAAGTGAGATGCTTCTATCATGTCCCTCAGAATGAACATGGTTTAAGAAAAATTGTGTTTGGTTAAAAAGTAGAAAGGAACAGATTTTGTGCTTGAAATTGTCTCTACTGCTTGAGTGATTGAAAGGGAAAAATGACTTTTGATTAAGTTTTCAAAAATGAAATATAAGTTTTGATTTTTATTGGTATGAAATGGAAATAGGTAAAAAGATAAAAAGACAACCACTAAAAGAACATTTTCTCAAATAATTACTTAGTGACTGGTTTCAGTTGAGTGTAGTTTTAGTTGCTCATTATTGCATTCTCTAGTGTACTGACCCCGATTTCCACAAATGCTAGATGTTCTGCTGAACTTTATGAGGAGATAGAAAACCCTCATCTTTTGGAAGTTGGAGGTGGGAAGGCGCATTGTTGTTTTTGTACTATAAAGGGATGTAACGTATGGAACAAAGTCATTTTAATTCTTTTAAGTTACAATAGTAAACCAAGTTGGCATTTAAGTTGGCCAGTTAGGGGCCATCTTTGTAACCGTTGTAAGTATCAATAAAAGAAAGAGATTGTGTACTTGTTCTATTATTGTTATTTGGTTTTCTACCTTAAAGTTCTGATACTTTACTCTCAATTTAGTCTATTTTGTTATTGTGGAAGATCGTGCCTCATACTGTTGGAAATGAAGCGCAAAACCGTTCCCCCAAACCAAAGAGTCCTGCGAGAGAACCGAGCAAAAACATACAAACCAGAAATACCAAACACAAATCGCAGACACAGATATTTTTGACGTGGAAAATCCAAATGGGAAAAACCACGGGACGATCGGAGTCCATGTAATAAATAGAATATACCCTCTACAAGCTTCTTTCGATCCAAACGGATCACCACAACTCACTTAAAAGAAGAAAAATTAATAGACTCCAAAGAACAAGAGATGTCAAAAAATTATTCTAAGCAATCTCTTCTTCACAACAGTCATCAATCATTTCTCTCTCTCAAAAGTTGTAAAGCACTATTGCTCCTCTTTTTTTAAGATATGTTTAATAGTGAGAAAACACCTAGTATATATAGCCTCAAACCTACAACTAATTCCTCCGTTGTCATCTGTATGAATCTACTCAAGCATCGCGTCCTTCTTCTCAACCACATCCTGTATCCAATGATACAGAGTCTCAATGTACTTGGACCGACTATGAAATGCCTGGTTCTTCACAAGGTGAATAGCACTCTGGCTATCATAAAGCATACTATAGTGCACTTACTTTAGCCCCACTTCCTACAGCAACTTCTTCATCCACAGTAACTCCTTATAAGCCTTTGTCGTCGCAGTGTACTCTGCCTCTGTCATCGACAAGGCAACACATTTCTGTATTTACGACTGCCATGATACCGCTCCACCAGCAAACATCGTCACATAGTTCGAAGTTGATCATCTCGTGTCTAAATATCCATCCATATCAGCGTCAGTATACCCAACCAGCTTCGGTTCGTCATTACCAAAGGAAAGTCTCCAATTGGTAATGCCCCGAAGGTACCGCAAAACCTACTTGACCGCACTCCAATATACCCTTCCAAGATTGGAAAGATACCTGCTAACTATGCCAACTGCGTGACCGATGTCTGGCCTCGTATACACCATAGCATATATGAGGCTTTCTACAGCTGAAGCATATGGAACCTGCTCCATATCTTTCTTCTCGTCCTCGGTAGATGGACACTACTCCTCAGTAAACTTAAAGTAAGCTGTATTCTTTGACACGTCCATCTCGAAACGTTAAAGTACCCGATGAATGTACTTATTTTAGGACAAGTGTGGCAACTTGGACTCTCTTTCTATCTCTTTCGGCTGATCTCCATCCCATGAATAGTCTTTGATGTGTCCAAATCCTTTATAGAGAAGGATGTGTCCAGTTGGTGCTTCAACTCCGCTATCATAGTGTCATTCTAACCTACTATTATCATATCATCAACATGGAGCAGTAAAATAATGAAATCATCCTCGGTAAAGTATCTCATAAATACACAGTGGTTCGACGTCATCCGTGCATAACCATGCTCTCCCATAAATGATTCAAAATTTTTGTACCACTGTCTTGGAGCCTGCTTTAGACCATACAAGCTCTTCTTCAACCGACAGACCAAGTATGATTTGCCCTTCTCATAGAATTCCTCTAGCTGCTCCATGTACAACTCATCCTTAAGATTACCGTAGAAAAATATTGCCTTCACGTCCATCTGTTCGACCCCCAAGTCGAAACTGGCTGCCAATGCTAGCACCACCCGAATAGACAGTTGTTATATGACTGACAAAAATATCTCATCATAAGCTATGTCTTTCCGCTGACTGTAGCCTTGTCACGACCCGCACCCGCCTTTCGGATGCGAGCTCATGAGCAAGCCAGCTACGTATTGAGCGGACTCCAGCCCGACTCGAGTACGTATAAGCTGTCCAGGACAGGGTATCATGTCTAATCTAAACTATATCTCAATCTACAGGAAACATATAAAACAAGAATGAACAAGTATGGGTCATGGTCTGCAGCCCATTAGCATATTGTCCGATTAGACTCTATGAACGATATGAGTCTATAAATAAGCAGAGTATATCATGGCACTGAATATAAAGCACGAGAGGATAATAAAGAAATATCACAAGCAAATACCTGTATCATGCATCGCAATTCTCTACCATCCTACTCTGCTAACTAACTCTGTACCATCGCTAAACCTGAAGAGATCATCAGGTCCTCAGAGGACTAGCAAGATACATAATATACAAGCCAACATGTAATAGTATAAATATACAAAGAAGTAAGGAACAATCAAGGACATCCAACGAAAAAAAAATGGACCAAGACACAAGATCTAAACACAAGGATCCTAAGACACTGGCATGCCATACTAGAAATGGCTAATAGGTCAAAGCTATAGACTGCAGTCAAGGCAAGTACTCACAATCTATAGTGTCTCAATCGCAGTCAAGGCAAGTACTCACAATCTATAGTGTCTCAATCGCAGTCAAGGCAAGTACTCACAACCAAGACAGTAGCCAATCCAAGTATAAAAATCCCATAGACCGTAGTCAAGGTAAGTACTCACAATCTATAGATTGTCAAAGTCAAGTCCTACTCAAGTCATGTCAAGTCAAGTCAAGTTATAATCAAGTTGAGGGAATCGTGGTGTAGGACTAGACGACTCTATTAAGGAATACATATGAAACTAACACAGTGTAATAGATAGAACTATCATAACAGAAAGGAATAAGAATGTGCAGGCAACTAGAAACACGTAAAGTAAAACTATAACAGGATGAGTGTACTAGACATAGAATAAAGCAATCACGAATGTAGGGAAAAGAACAGCAGCGAGATGATAAACATGCATATAAATTATACTGTACAAGTTGGCAAGGCATACTTGCCTGGAGGTTGCACGAAGAGCCAAAAATAAATCGTCAACCGGTAAGCCAAATAAGTTCAAAACCCACAAATGTCTCCGAAAGCTGAAACAGACATTGCCAACATTCTCGGAATAGTCAAATTAGCTAGGATTGCCTGTCCTTAAGTCTAATTTTGGACACAGAGGCAAAATGGTAATTTCGAACAAAAATGATGTCCGCCGTTGGACCCGTTTTGCACCGAAAAACGTGCCAAAGTCAATGGTCTCTAAAGCCATCAAACTACAAGTCCACAGATCCAATTTTCGGATACGAACCTAACCGTACATCCAAAGTTGGATTTCGGCGGGCCGTGCACAAGATCGCCCGTTGAATGGGACCGTGGGTCCCGCAAAACGGCGGTCCAATCGACTGTCCCAGAATCGGACCAAACTTGGCATACAGGACTAGAAAAATGATACGGTCCTGTTGGCATAAGTTTTGTCTCGATCTGACGAGCGTGCACAAAGTAATTGGAGAATTTGTATAGCGGCCGATACGGTGAATTTCGACGGATATGCATCAAATTCGTCGTGCACACGCGACCAATTTGAATTCCGTCAAAGTCCATACGTCCGTAATATCCGTACGCGCCTTTTGATGCTTACAGTGCATGACACGTCGTCCGGATTGGCGGGACGCACGTCATGTGGATGAGTTTTCTAGTTTTTTTTAAAACAGTTTTACAGGTTTTTCTTGATTTTAAAATACAGATTTTTTTGTGCACTGATAATATAATCTGGATCTACAAGTTGTGATCTGGTGTCCTATAGGTTGTCTCAATATCTGTTCAATTAGTTTTTTTTTTGAATCGCTCACTGGTTCGACCGAATCTGCCTTCCAATATAGGGTCGGGGCTGTCATGTGTGCTGTTTTTAAAACAGGGTTTTGTCGATGTTTGCATCGATTTATTATAGGGTTTTGATCTATTTCGATTAAAACTGAATGATGGCATGAATAGTCGTATAGTTTAGGATCGTACCTGAGAAGACGGAATGCGAAACGGTGGAGCGTGCGGCACGGGAGTCGGGCGCGAAGTCGTGGTCGGGCAGCGTGGCTGCTGTCGGTTCTCCGTCCGTGCGTGCGTACGCGCGCTGCCTCCGCGGCCGTACTCCGCCTACCGCCGGCGACGTGCGGCGGCGAGCGCGCAGGGGAGGGCGCGCGTGGCATGGAGTTGGGTTAGGGTTTGTGTTTTCTCGCGATCTCTCCTCTCTGCTCTATCTATGCGTATATAAATACTAGATGTTCGATATGAACCGAAGGGGGGGTCGAGTCTCCTGTGTGCTGGGAGCCCTGGGTGTTCTAGTTACAGCCCGAGAAGGCTGAGCCAAGCTTGCTGGGCCTGTGCGGGTTCAACTCGGTGGGCCCAGGGCTGAGATGGGCTGGGGGCTTGTTTTGTGGGTTTTAATTATTGCTTTCCTTTCTTTTTCTTTTTCTTTTTCTTATTTATATCTATATCTATATATATTCAGTTATATACATACATAATTATATATATACAGTCATCTATATATATATATATATATATATATATATATATATATATATATATATATATATATATATATATAAATATATAAAATATATATATATCTTTATATATATATATATATATATATATATATATATATATATATATATATATATATATATATTATTTATTTATATATCCCTACCCACACATATATATACATACATATTTTTACTTATATAACGACTCTCCAAAAATCCAAATAGATAGTTTAATATAATTACAATCTCAATATTATATATATATATATATATATATATATATATATATATATATATATATATATATATATATATATATACACATACCACAAATACGGACAATAAATATTAAATATAATTAACATTTGAAATTCAATTCTTAATTTATACCAAAATTCGCACAAATATGATACAATGATATTATATATATATATATATATATATATATATATATATATATATATATATATATATATATATATATATATATATAAAAGCCTAATTTTCCATATACCATAAATACACTTCTATATATATATATATATATATATATATATATATATATATATATATATATATATATATATATATATATATATATATATATATATATAACAATTGTTCCTAGAATTGTCTCCAAAATTACCGAGGTAAAATACCAATACAATATGCGTCTACACTGACGTCTTTGGTCTCACTACATACCTACAAAGGCTTGGATTCGGTTCGGGCCCAGTTCGGGCTAAGTTGGTACAATCGGGTTATCTAAAATCAATATATCTAATTAATAAATAAATAATTAATCGGTGGGGATTAATTCGCAACTTGATCTGATTTTCCTAATTAGGACACACTTTTGGTTAGGTCTTCCTTGACATGGCTAATACACTAGTTAAGGCATACTGCTACATCTTTCGTGCCACAATTCCTTGTCGTTTTGTACTTAAAAACTCAACTATGGCTAAAGTCATCTACCGTAATAATTAACTAAATAATTATTTATAAAAATTTAAAATCACCATTTAAATCAAAATAAAGAATAAAAAATATTTCAAAAATTTCGGAAAGGGAGGCTATAAGCCTTTAACTGCCAGTCTTGCTTTGTATCGAGGGCGAGTAGTATCATCTATCTGCTTTACTCTGAAAATCTATCACTTCTTCAAAGCCTTCTTATCTTTGGCAACTGTACCAGATTATAAGTAGAGTTGGTCTATAAGGAACTCATTTTCCCCTGCATAGCCTCCATCCACTCCTGTCCATGTTCGTCGTCTATAGCCTCTGTCTATAGCCTCTGTAAAACTTTTGGGCTCTCTCCCGTGAATCAATAGCAGATACTCATCTAGTGAGTATCTCGTAGATGGTCGATGCTCTCTGTCGCTCCTTTTCAACGGAACTACTGGTGTTGGTTGTATATCAACAGCCTCCTTTTCTTCAAAAATTATCTCCTCAGCATGCTCATCCTCTTGAGGGTTACATTGACCACCATTAGCAGGCTGATGTCAAGGTTGGAAGCAACTCCATGTACTGGCTCTCTATAACTAGATCCTCTGCGATATCCTGTGAAAACTACTCGAAGCAAAATGACTCTCGCTCAGGCAATTCCTTAGCCTTAGAAGGCATCTTCTGAGTATTGGTCATGGTCTGATCCTCGACAAATACCATGCCCTACTTCTGTAGAGCTTTCTTTCCACAGGATCGTAAAGTCTATAGCCAAACTCATCTCGACCGTAGCCGACAAAGATGTACTGCCTCGTCTTCAGCTCAAGTTTGTATCTCTTGTCCTTCGGCACATGAACAAAGGCCTTATAACCAAACACTCGCAGGTGATTGTATGACGGCTCTTGGTTGTACCATATTTTGTCAAGCACACCACCCTGTAAAGGAGCGCTGGAAGATAAATTAATAGTATAAGCAACAGTATAAAGAGCCTCACCCCAATAACTGTCCGATAAGTTTGCTTATGATAGAAAACATTGTTCTCTCTCCATCAGTGTCATGTTCATTCACTTCGCTATACCATTAAGCTGGGATGTCTTTGGTAGAGTCTTCTGCTATCATATCCCTTACTCTCTGCAATAAGCATCAAAGGGACCAATGTACTCGCCACCATTGTCTAACCAAATACATAGCAGCTTCTTACCCGTCTTCCTTTCAACATAGGCCTGAAACTCATTAAAAGTTGACAGTACCTGATCCTTGGTCTTTAATGCATAGACCCAAACCTTCCGGGAACAATCATCAATAAACGTCACAAAATAAGAAGCAACACTAGTGGATTTTACCTTCATAGGATCGCAGACATCCGAATGAATCAACTAGAGCAATGTCGACTTCTTCGAACTTGGGTAACTTTGGAAAGATACTATATTTTTCTTTCCGGCCAAACAGTGCGTGTATCTCTCCAATTTTGTAGACTTTAGCCCTGGAACCACCTTCATGTTCACCAAGTAGCTCATCTCCTTCTCGCTGATATGGCTGAGTTGCTTGTGCCACAACTTGGTAGATGCATCACTGAGTGCATTCACCTCATGTGTCCCCTATGCGCTCCCCTCCATATAGTAGAGTTCGAAGTTCTTGCTTCCTCTGGCAATCACCATCGAACCTCTGGAAAGCTTTCACTAACGGTTCTCGAAGAGATTAAAAAAACTCTCGTCATCCAACCTTCCAACTGACAAAAGATTGAAACGCATATTAGGGACATGACGGACATCTTTGATAATAAAAACTGAACCCATCTTCGTCTTGATAACATGCACATCTCCAATGGCAATCGGCTTCGACACCTTTTCGTTGCCCAGGTCACCGACATAGTATTCTTACCTTGATTCCTCTTGTCACCCTTCTTCTCTCTCTTCCAAGCGAAATAGTTCCCCTTGATGTGGCCCTTCTTGCCACAATGGTAACACTCTGAGTCCTTGTATCGACCCTTGGAGTTGCCTCTGCTCTTGTCTCTGCCACCACCTGGATTCCTGCTTTTGTCCCTTCCGTGGCTCTCTAAAACTAGCACCTCTGAGTGAGATATGGATGAAGTACCCTGAGAATGTCTATGTATCTCTTTATTCAGTACCCCGCTCTTGGCAA
Source organism: Iris pallida (assembly GCA_029216955.1). Lineage (NCBI taxonomy): Eukaryota > Viridiplantae > Streptophyta > Magnoliopsida > Asparagales > Iridaceae > Iris > Iris pallida. The sequence continues at coordinate 120,873 of JANAVB010011000.1, read as the reverse complement.
ACTCTAGACTGATCATGCCTTCCAGAGAAGAAGCGATCATAGATACTCGTACGGTCTCCTACGAGTCTGGCAATGTACATAGAAACCAAAGTCCCTGAACCTTGTCGTTGAACTTGACTGCCATAGAGGATAGCTGGTCAACCACGCCCTTGAAATCATTCAAGTGATCGGTAATGGATGCACCATCTTTATACCGTAGAACCATCATCATCCAAATTAGGAACAATTTATTTATTCCTAATTTGGATACGGGATGCGGTTGAGAAGAATGATGCAACGCTTGAGAAGGTCCATACTAATGACAATGGAACGGACATGCTCACGAAGGTTCTAACAAGAAAAAAGTTTGAGTACTGCAGACGGATCATCGGGATGACGAGTTCCTCCAACTAGTTGTGAAGAGGGAGATTTATTGGAGTGGGTGGGGTTCCTAACCTATGTGGAGAATACCCCGGAGTGCGACGAGTGCATCCGTGTATCGAAGAAGCTCGGGGAGTGCATGGATCCTATTTTGGAACATATATGGTAAGAAAATATATTGAATTTCCATATTTACTTTGATCATATATTTATGATTGGATCCTTCATATAGTAGCTTTCCATATAATTGGGTTTCCAATTATGGTAAGCCAATTATGATCGAATTTCTATTAAATATATGATTGATGCATATTGGAAGTTTTCATATATATATATTGACCTTCCATGTATGGGTTACCAAGGGCTTATAAAAGGGTGATGCGTGCTAGTTGAAAACTCATCTCAAAATAAGAGTGATTTACAATATTTAAGAGAGAGAGAGAGAGAGAGAGAGGATTAAGGACTATTGTTTTTGGCATCTCTTGTTCTTCGGAGTCCGTAATCAAAAAACATTTCTTTCAAGTGAGTTGTGGTGATCCGTGTTGGATCGGGAGGAGCTTGTAGAGGGTATATTCTCTTTATTCCACAAGTGGAGGTTCTTCAGGATTGGACTCCGATCGTCCCGTGAATTTTCCCGCAAGGATTTTCTATGTCAAAAAATTTTGTGTCTGCGATTGTGCTTGGCATTTTAATTTGTGTACTTTTGCTCGATTCTCTCGCCTAACTTTCTGGTTTGGGGGAACAATTTTCATGCTTCGTTTCCAATAGAGTGGTATCAGAGCTTTAGGTTCAAAGAATTGTCAGGAGTTGATAGTCAAACCAGAAAGCAGAGATGGACGCGAAGCTGGTGCGCATGGTGAACCTGAACGGTACCAACTACCATTATTGGCGGAGCAAGATGAAGGATTTGTTGTTCGTCAAGAAGTTTCATCTTCCAGTAATTGCGTTCGAGAAGCCTAGTGACAAATCCGATGAGGACTGGAACCTTGAGCATATACATGTGTGTGGGTACATGCTGCAGTTCGTTAGGGAGAACGTGTACAACAATGTTGTCAATATTAAGCATGCGAAGACGTTGTGGAAGAAGCAGAAATCTTTGTACGTAAAAAAGATCGGGTAAACAAATTGTTCCTGATCCAGATGATGATGGGTCTGCAGAACAAAGATGGTGCATCCATTATGGATCACTTGAGTGAGTTCCAGGGCATGGTAGACCAGCTATCCTCGATGGGAGTCAAGTTTGACGACGAGGTTCAGGGACTTTGGTTGCTATGTATATTGCCAGACTCGTGAAAGACAGTACGAGTATCTGTGATCGCTTCTGCTCTGGAAGACATAGTCAGTCTGGAGTTTGCCAAGAGTGGGGTGCTGAATGAAGAGATGCAGAGACGTTCTCAGGGCACTTCATCCACATTCCATCATTCAGAGGTGCTAGTTTCAGAGAGCCGCAGAAGGGGCAAAAGCAGGGGTCCAGGTGGTAGAAGAGATAAGAGCAGGGGCAAGTCCAAGGGTCGGTACGAGGACTCGGAGTGTTACTATTATGGCAAAAAGGGCCACATCAAGCGAAACTATTTTGCTTGGAGGAGAGAGAAGAAGGACGACAAAGGAAAGCAAAGTGAGAACACTACAGCGATTGTGCTAGGACATGGAGGCGATGTGATCATCGTAGGTGATGAGGTTGTCATGAATCTCACCTGTGATGGCAATTCTTGGCTGGTGGACTCAGGTGATTCAGCACACTTATCTCACAACAGGCCACTATTTGCCACTTACACAACATGCGACTGTGGAGTATTGAAGATGGGCAACGGAGATGTGTCAAAGGCGGTTGCCATTGGAGATATGTATTTAAGGACGAAGACGGGTACAGTTCTTGTTCTCAAAGATGTCTGTCATATTTTTGATATCTGTTTCAACCTAGTATCAGTTAGAAGGTTGGATGACGAGGGTTTCTTCAAACTCTTCGGTAACGGTCAGTGGAAGCTTTCCAGAGGTTCGATAGTAATTGCCAGAGGAAGCAAGAAGTCCAGACTCTACTATATGGAGGGGAGCACACAAGGGGCACAAAAGATGAATGCAGTCAGTGATGCGTCTACCGAGTTATGGCATAGGCGGCTCAGCCATATCAGCGAAAAAGGGATGAGCTACTTGCTGAACAGAAAGGTGATTCCAGGGCTAAAGTCAACAAAATTGGAGAGATGCACGCACTGTTTGGTGGGAAAGAAAAATAGAGTATCTTTCTAAAGTCACCCAAGTTTGAGGAAGCCGGCGTTGCTCGAGTTGATTCACTCAGATGTTTGCGGTCCTATGAAGGTAAAATTTATTGGTGGTGCTTCTTATTTTATGACATTTATTGATAATTGTTCCAGGAAGGTTTGGATCTATGCCTTAAAGACCAAGGATCGGGTGTTACCCACTTTTAAAGAGTTTCAGGCCTCTGTTGAAAGAAAGATGGGCAAGAAGCTGCTATGTGTTTGGTCCGACAATGATGACGAGTATATCGGTCCCTTTTATGCTTATTACAGAGAGCAAGGAATACGACACCAGAAGACTCCACCAAAGCCACCGTAGCTTAACTATGTAGCGGAGCGCATGAACAGGACTCTGATAGAGAGGGTACAATGTTTATTGTCTGAAGTAAACTTGCCGAACAGCTATTGGGGTGAGGCACTTTACACAGCTGCTTATGTTATTAATTTATCTCCTAGTGCTCCTTTGTTGGGTGATATGCCTGATAAAGTATGGTACGGCAAAGAGCCATCATATAATCACATGCGTGTGTTAGGTTGTAAGTCCTTCGTACATGTACCAGAAGACGAGAGATCCAAACTTCAGCCGAAGACGAGGCAATGCGTCTTTGTCGGCTATGGTCGGGATGACTTTGGCTATATACTCTACGACCCCTTGGAAAGAAATCGATACAGAAGCAGGAACGTGATATTCATCGAGGATCAGACCATGACCAACACTCAAGATTCCGAGATGCCTTCTGAGGCTGAGGAATTGCTTGAGTTAGAGTCATTTCGCTTCGAGCAATGTTCAGAGAATATCGCAGAGGATCCAGTCATGGGGGAGCCAGTACATGGAGTTGCTCCCAACCTTGATCATCAGCCTACTGATGGTGGTCAAGATAACCCTCAAGAGGATGAGCATGACAAAGAGGTAGTTCCTGAAGAAGAGAAGGCTCTTGATATATAGCCAGCACCAGTGGTTTCGTTAAGGAAGAGCGACAGAGAGCATCGACCATCTACGAGATACTCACCAGATGAGTATGTGCTATTGACTAACGAGGAAGATCCCAAAAGTTTCACAGAGGACGATGAACATAGACAGGAGTGGATGGAGGCTATACAGGAGAAGATGAGTTCCTTACAAGCCAACTCTACTTATGATCTGGTACGATTGCCAAAGGGCAAGAAGGCTTTAAGAAATTGACGGATGTTCAGAGTAAAGCAGACAGATGATGCTACTCGCCCTCGATATAAAGCGAGGCTGGTAGCTAAAGGTTATGGTCAGCGGAAGGGCGTAGATTATGATGAGATCTTTTTGCCAGTCATCAAGCAGTCGTCTATTCGGGTAGTGCTAGCATTGGCAGCCAGTTTCGACTTGGAGGTCGAGCAGATGGACATGAAGATGACATTCTTCGATGGTGATCTTGATGAGGAGTTGTACATGGAACAACCGGAGAGATTCTGTGAGAAGGGTAAGTCACACTTGTTCTGCCGGTTGAGGAAGAACTTGTATGGTCTGAAGCAGGCTCCGAGGCAGTGGTACAGGAAGTTCAAATCGTTTATGGAGGAGCATGGTTATACAAGAACGACATTATATTACTGTGTCGGGTACTTTGTCGAGGACGATTTTATCATTTTAATGCTCTATGTTGATGATATGCTACTGGTGGATCGGAATGCCACTAGGATAGCGGAGTTGAAGGGCCAACTGGGCGTGGCCTTCTCTATGAAGGATTTGGGCACAGTAAAGACTATTCTTAGGATGGACATCATTCGAGAGAGAGAGAGAGAGAGAGTCCAAGTGTTATACTTGTCCCAAAAGAAGTACATTCACTGGGCAGTTCAACGTTTCGGGATGGACGAGTCGAAGAAAGTGAGTAACCCCTTGCAGCTCACTTTAAGTTTACTGAGGAGCAGTGTCCATCTACCAAGGATGAGAAAGAAGATATGGAGAGGGTTCCATATGCTTCAGCTGTGGGGAGTCTCATAAATGTTGTGGTATGTACGTGTCACGACTCGCACCCGATTTTCGGACGCGAGCTCGTGAGCAAGCCAGCTACGTATCGAGCGGACTCCAGCCCGACTCGAGTACGTATAAGCTATCCAGGGAAGGGTATCATGTCTATTCTAAACTATATCTCAATCCACATGAATCATATAAACAAGAATGAACAATTATGGGTCATGGTCTGCAGCCTATTAGCATATTGTCCGATTAGACTCTAAGAATGATATGAGTCTATAAAACTAAGCTGATAAGCGGGATATGATATAAAAGCACGAGGAAGATAGTAAATCAATATCACTAACAAAATATCTGAATCATACAGATGAAGCCAACTACCACATGCTCAGCTAACTAACTCCATGTAATCTGCTACCTGAAGAGATCATCAGGTCCTCAGAGGACATAGCAAGATACATAATATACATGCCTATCTAACAGTTTTATCATGCGCAAGGAAATAAACAAGAAAGAACAAGGACAAGACAAATGACTACGAACACGAACACGAACACGAACACAAATACGAACACTAGAACAACTACGCGTAAATGAACTGCCAGATGAACGATAATCACGAGATCAATGGAAGAAACCAAACCCTCATCCCGAGTGTGGACGCACGGGTTTGAACTAAACACTAAACCTCGTCCCGAGTGTGGACTCTCTGGTTAGTACTAAACACTAACCCTCATCCCGAATGTGGACTCTCTGGTTAGTACTAACCCTCGTCCCGAGTGTGGACTCTTTGGTTAGTTCACGGCAAGGCACCCTCGTCCCGAGTGTGGACTCTCTGGTGCAAATACTATATCCTCGTCCCGTGTGTGGACTCTCTAATGTAAACACCCTCGTCCCGAGTGTGGACTCTCTGGTGCAAGTCAAGTCAAGTCATCACCCTCGTCCCGTGTGTGGACTCTCTGGTGTAAGTAATCGACATCATAGTCCCTAGTGTGGACTCACGGATGTAAACAGATCAAGAAAAACACCCTCGTCCCGAGTGTGGACTCTCTGGTGCCAAGGAAACAATATCAAGGATTTATCAGTTCAATTACACGTACTTGTTCTATGACAAGACTCAAGCAAGGTACTGACGAGAACTCCAAACACAAGGCCAAACATGGACACGGCTATACGCAACAAGAACAACTCCTCAGAAAATAACACGAAAAGCACATGTCCATAAATAATCAAAACTGGGAAATAAAAATACAATGCATGTAAATAAAACTGTAGAGGAAGGCAAGGTATACTTGCCTGGAGATCGCACGAAAAACCAACAATGTATCGCCAATCAACAAGTCAGAAAGTCCAAGTCATCACAACTGTCTCCGAAAGCTGAAATAAACGTTACAAACATTCTCAGAATAGTCAAATTATCTAGGATTGCCTGTCCTTAAGTCCAATTCTGGACACAGGGACAAAACGGTAATTTCGGGCAAAAACGGTGTCCGTCGTTGGACCCGCTTTGCACCGAAAAGCATGCCAGAGTTAATGGTCTCTAAAGTTGTCAAACTAAATGTCTACGGATCCGGTTTTCTGATACGAACCCAACAGTATGTCCAGAGTTGGATTCCGGCAGGCCATGCACAAAATCACCCGTTGAGTCGGACCGTGAGGCCCGCAAAACGGCAATTTTACCAACTGTCTCAGAATCAGACCAAACTTGGCATGCAGGACCAAAAAATCGATACGATCCTGTTGGCGTAAGTTTCATCTCGATCTGACGAGCGTGCACAAAGTAATTGAGAAACTTGTACAGAGGTCGATACGGTGAATTTCGACGGATACGCATCAAATTCGTCGCGCACACGCGACTAATTTAAATTCCGCCAAAGCCCACACGACCACGAAACCATTACGCAGGTTTCGATGCTTTTGGTTCGCGACCACGTCGCCCGAAATGGCGGGACGCACGTCGTGTGGAAGGTTTTTTCTAGTTTTTCTAATGTTTTAAAAATAGATTTTTATTGAACTTTGAAAGTTGATTTCTTTGCACATAGTTGATAAAAGTCGAAACTACAAATTAGGTTATGAAGCCCTACTTGTTGTCTTCAAGTCTGTTCAGAGAGTTTACCAAAAAGGTCGCTGGATTGATCAGGATTGATCCTCCAACATGGGCATTTGGACTGGGTTTTGTTCTGTTTCAACCAGTTTTTCGATGAGCTTTTCATCGATTTACCGGGCAATACAGGATCGCAACCTGCAAACTACCTGAAGAGGTTTAAATCCCTATAGACGGTGAACGGGACGCAAGACGATCACGTGATGATCGAGAATTTCTTTCGCAAACTTCGGCATACACTGCTGCGATCGCTGGTGCACTCGCTGTGCATCCCGGTGCATCCGCCGGCGGCCGACGGCCCGCGCGACCGTGCACGGCGGTTCAGGTGCGTGCGCCGGCATCGGGGCTGGTGGAGTATAATGGTGGTGGCGGTGATCATTTTTGCTAGGGTTTTTTCCTTTCAATCTCTTGCGTTGTACTATTATAAACAGTCAGGGGTTTCCCTGTGTTCTGGGTTCGGTTCGTATTAACTGGGTTCGGGTGGGCCTGGCTTTGTAAAGCCTGGGGAAGAGCTATAGGCTCGGGCTGGGCATTTAGGCTGGGCTTAGTTCAGCTGGAGGGAGAAATTGAGTGTCGGGCTGGGCTTTGGGAAAACTCAGGGGCTCGGCCTGTGAGCCCGGGCTGGGTCTAAGGTTTTGGGCTCGGGCTGGGTTCCCTGCTATAATTTCTTTTTTTCCATTTCTATTGGCTACTAGTATATATATATATATATATATATATATATATATATATATATATATATATATATATATATATATACAACTACACATTTATACATATATTATATATATATATATATATATATATATATACACTACACATTTATACATATATATTTTAGATATATATACACATACATACGCTATTATCTATATTTATATATTCATACATTCACATATATAATATGTAACATACACACATGTATAATATATATATTTATAGATACATATACGTACACACATTTAATATATTATATTTGTGCATAAATTATAAATTTCTTGATAACAATTTAATATACAATTAAATATAACCATTAAATATTACCAATAAAATAATAATATTAAATAACAATCCCAATAAAATAATAATAGTAATAAAATAATAACAAAATTTAATAAAGTATATACCATTATTGCACCATCTAATAATCCCAGAAAATATACAAGGCCTATCTTATACAAACATTATTGAATATCAACTAATAACAATATTTATAATATTTAATTAAGAATATTTAGAAATATTCCTTAGATCACTAAAATGGAATACGACACAATCATACCAAAAATGCATCAACACGAATGTCATTGGACGTACCGCATGACTACATGAGCTTGGGCTCAGTTCGGGTTCAGTTTGACTAGTTTGGTGTGACTGGGTCACCTAGACGTCAAATATTATTAATAATGAATAATTAACTATTTATAATGGACATGTTACAACTTGGCCTGGTTTTTCTAGTTAGGACATCCCTATGGCTAGGTTTCCCCGGGCATGGCTAGTACACTAGTCAAGGCACACTGCTACATCTCCCGTGCCATAAATCCTAGTCGTCTAGTACTTCAAAACTCAACTATGGCTAGAGTCATCTACCGTAATAATTAACTAAATAATCATTTCTAAAATCCTAAAAATCACAATTTAAATCAAAAAAATAATTCAAAAAAAATATTTTGAAAAATTCTCCGGAAAGGGAAGCTACAGTACGAGACCAGACATCACTCACGTAGTTGGCACAGTTAGCAGGTATCTTTCCAATCCTGGAAAGGTACATTGGAGTGCGGTCAAGTGGATTCTATGATACCTTCAGGATACTACCGATTGGAGACTTTTTTTTTGTGGTGACGAGCCGAAGCTGGTTGGGTATACCGACGCTGATATGGCTGGAGATGTAGACACGAGACGATCGACTTCGGACTATGTGTTGATGTTTGCTGGTGGAACAGTATCGTGGCAGTCACGATTGCAGAAGTGTGTTGCCTTGTCGACGACAAAGGCAGAGTACATTGCGGCGATGGAGGCTTGGAAGGAGTTGTTGTGGATGAAGAAGTTGCTGCAAGAAGTGGGACTAAAGCAAGAGCAGTATACCTTGCTTTGCGATAGCCAGAGTGTCATTCACCTTGTGAAGAACCAGATATTTCATAGTCGGTCCAAGCACATTGAGACTCGGTATCATTGGATACGGGATGTGGTTGAGAAGAATGATGCGACGCTTGAGAAGGTCCATACTGATGACAATGAACGGAAATGCTCACGAAGGTTCTACCAAGGAAAAAGTTTGAGTACTGCAGGCGGATCGTCGGGATGACGAGTTCCTCCAACTAGTTTTGAAGGAGGAGATTTGTTGGAGTGGATGGGGTTCCCAACCTATGTGGAGAATACACCGAAGTACGACGAGCGTCATCCGTGTGTCGGAGAAGCTCGGGGAGTGCATGAATCCTATTTTGAAACATATATGGTAAGGAAATGTATGATTGAATTTTCATATTTACTTTGATCATGTATTTATGATTGGATCCTTCATATAGTAGTTTTTCATATAATTGGGCTTCCAATTATGATTGTATTTTCATTAAATATATGATTGATGTATATTGAAAGTTTCCATATATATATATTGACCTTCCATGTATGGGTTACCAAGGGCTTATAAAAGGGTGATGCATGCTAGTTGAAAACTCATCTCAAAACAAGAGTGTTTTACAATATTAGAGAGAGAGAGAGAGAGAGAGAGAATTAAGGACTATTGTGAAGGAGAGATTGCTTCGAATAATTTTTCGGCATCTCATGTTCTTCAGAGTCCGCAATCAAAATTTTCTTCTTTCAAGTGAGTTGTGGTGATCCGTGTTGATCGGGAGGAGCTTGTAGATTGTGTATTCTCTTTATTCCATTAGTGGAGGTTCTTTAGGGTTGGACTCCGATCGTTCCGTGGTTTTTTCTGCAAGGGTTTTCCACGTCAGAAATCTTCGTGTCTGCGATTTTGTTTGACGTTTTTGGTTTGTGTGCTTTTGCTCGGTTCTCTTGCAGGACTTTCTGGTTTGGGGGAACGGTTTCCGCGATTCGTTCCCAACAATAATAGCATCTTGCTGACTTGAAGCACCCAACTTCTAAAATTTTATTTATCCAAACAAGAGAATAAATTATAAGTAAGAATATTTTCAGAAATAAATTCAAAAATGTTTTAAGAAAAATTCTTCTAGCAAGCATTTTATGCGGATTTTATAGGTTTTTTTTTTGCGTGAAATCAAGTTTCAATCTAAATGTTTATATTATACTCTCTTTTTTGACAATTATCCATCAACAGTGTTAGGATATTAAGTTGTACAATTATCGTTGAGTTATCAAATTGTCAAATTTTAAAATTTAGGATATCAAGTTGAAAAACTAGAATAGTTGACAGTATCAAGTTGAAATTAGCCAAAAAAAAATTAGATCCCGTTGTAATGTAATGAAATAAAAAAATTTATATTTTTCATTTAATTATATTGTGATTACAATTATATTACAGCGTACCAAAGGAGGCCTTAGTATGATATAAACATTTAGCTAGGGCTGTAATTGAGCGGAGTAAGAGTTTGGCATACATGTTCAAGCTCGGCTCATATATTCTGCCAAAGTAATGAAGCCCAGCTATAAATCTCTCACTTCGAGCTTGAAACTTTGTTCAGATTCTTGAGTTCAACTAGCTTGCTAGCAGCTATCCTCGATCGAAGGAAAAAAAAACACATCAGACCATGGTTCGGGCTTGTTTTGATCAAGACTCACAATAGCTTCTATGTAAGTCGAGTTTTTTATTTATTTATATTTTTTTGCAAGTCGAGTTTGTTCACGAGAATAAACAAAAAAAAAAAAAAAAAACATTAGGTCGAGAGGTGAGCTTGTTCACAATCCTCCGAGCCGAGGTTACTATGTTCAAAACGGACTGGACGCTTGTTAGCAATACCGAATAAAACTCGTATTATACGCAAAAAAAAATTCGTATCTTTCAGAAATGTATAATATTTGCATACTTTGAAAAGTTTCGAATTTGTATGAAAATTTTAAACATGTTCCGTATGAGTTATAGAAAAAAGGGCAAAAAAACATAGTTGGAATTTGTTTGATTAACTAAATTTGGCAACCGGTTTAAATGTGAAGTTTCTAACCTCAATATTTTCATTTGACGAATATTTGACCAATTTTTTAACATATTTTACCTGCACTGAATGGATTTATTGTTGGAGCTTTTCCTTTAACATGTGAAGAGAGCTTGCTCTCAACACATGCCTAGCAAAGTTTAGTCCTACATTGGAAAAGCACCATGAGTAATATCTCTATATATACTTGATATGCTGTTGAGGTGTGCACATGGGGTTGTGACCCTAAGGAGGGAACCATGTGGGTGATTTTACTAGGATGTAAGGATAAGACTCTATGGTAAAGCTTAATGCTTTTTTATCTTGGAATTTATTCCATAGGAGCTAAGTCCCTAGGGGCTTAGCGACTCAACTCGGACTCGGACTCATGAGACGTAATGTGGCATTTTGTGAGAGCACTTTGCGCCAGTTCGCGCGACCAGATGGCGCGCCAGTTGGCGTGGCCTGATCGCGCGGCTAGATGGCTCGCCAGTTGGTGCAGCCAGATGGCGCAGTGGTTGGCGCGCACCAGTCGGTGCAGCCAAATGGCGCGGCAGAAGCCACAACGCTTGGCGCGGGGTGCGCGCAGTGCGCATGGAAGCAAGTGGCGCCATTGGCTCAGTGGCACAGTTGGCGCGCGCTGTGCGCTAGTTGGCTCAGATCATGTCTGTGCACGATTGAGCAGTTACAGAATGTTCGAAAGGTTTTTTCCCACGTCCCAAACATTTTGCTAGCCGGACAGTTACAATGCGGCCTATATAAGCTTTTCTGTTCTCTCTCTCTATCTCAGAAACACAAGTGTTCATAACACAATTTCTTACGAATTTTCAGAGAGTTCAAGAGAGAAGAGAAGTGCACCGGCGCTACTTAGCGTAGGAGTCCGCGCCATCCGAGGAGTCAGAAGAGCAGAGTGTTCCGAAAGTTCTCCGTCGAACTTGCTGGTTCCTGGAAGCTGTTCGTGTGGGGCGAATCAAGCTTTGAGCACTGGTGATCATTCACCCCAGCAGGCCATCATCTCCTTCTATCCACTTCTACTCGTTCTGAACGAGAACAGTTCTAATATAATCAGAAACTGTCAATAGACAATCACTGCTGCTGCTAACAATTCATTTGTACCTTCTTTTTAAAAGTACTACATTTGAATTCGTTTTCCACATGCACCTTCTTTGAAGTGTTGCTACGAAACATTATTTTCACAATCGTTTCATTTCTCAGTTTTCCATCGAAAGAAAATTACGTCATGGGACTAACAATCTCAAAGCTTGATTTCACAAGATGAAAAACTTTCGTGCTTCACTAATCAATCATAACTTCACCAAGTTAGAGCAATTTGATGGAGAGCACTATCAAGTCTGGAAGAGGAAGGTTACTCTTAATCTTCAATTTTTTTAAGTTGACCACGTGTTAACCGAGAAAGAATCTACTGTTCCAAAAACTGGGTCTGCAGCCGCAATTACTGCTGCTACTAAAAATTTGGCCAAATGGAGAAGGAAGAATAGCATTTGTAGGCTTTTAATCCTAAATGCTACGGAAGACTCCCTAGCAGAATCATATTCAAAGAAAACAATTGCCAGAGAGAGTTGGGAGTCTCTGGAGAAACTTTACGAAGATGACAAAAATAGGAGCAAGCGACTTTGTCATGAGGACTCTGAGTGGATTGACTCAGGAGATGACATGAATTGTCTGTCCCGAGACATAATGGCGAGTCTTCTGGATGACAAACACCAGAGCAAGATATTTTTTCGACGGGATTGTATCGGTGTTCGGCCCCGACCATTATCCTGTTTAGGTAGTAGATAGCCTGCTCAAGGCCCGCTTCGTTGTTCTGGGCCAACAAAGCGCCAAGGGAATGGTCCATTGCACGGACGTAGAGCAGGAATGGTTTGCCTGCGACAGGTGCCACTAGAACTGGGGAACTCGTCAGATAAGCTTTGTTGTCGTCGAAACCTTTCTAACATTCTTCCGTCCAGACATAGGAGACCCCCTTCTTCATGAGCTTGGTGAAGGGTTGGCATTTCTCGGAAAGATTTGCAATAAACCTTCGGATATATGCGAGACATCCTTGTAGGCCTCGAAGTTCTCTAAGGTTCTTCGGAGGATCCATGTCAAGGATGGCTTTGCTCTTCTCGAGATCGACGTGAAAGCCCTTTGCAGCGATAATAAAGCCCAAAAATTTTCTACTAGAAATCACAAGGAAGGATTTAGTAGGGTTCATCTTAAGCTGATGCGCCTGCATGAGATCGAAGACTGTCTTCAGGTCTTGTAGGTGATCACCCCGAAGACGGCTTTTGACGGCGATATCGTCAACGTAGAACTCGATTGTTTTGCGAAGATGCTGACGGGCATTACTGTGTAGCAATAAACCCCCTTCGGAGTCCTGAACGACGTGTGTCTTTCATCGTCTGGGAACATCTTGATCTGGTTGTAGCCCAAGTAGCCGTCTATGAAGGACATGCGCTCAAAACCACATGTGTTGTCGATCATTACGTAGTGATCAGGAGCGAAAACTCGTTCTTCAGACAAGCTGAGTTGAGGTCCCGGAAGTCGATGCAGACCCGGATCTTCCCGTTCTTTTTAGTAACGGGAACAACATTGGCTACCTAGTCCGGGAGTTGTTCTTCACGAATAAACCCGCTGCCCAGGAATTTATCCACTTTTTTATCAATAGCGTCCATGTTGTTAGGACGAAAATGTCGTTGTTGCTGCTTAATAGGCTTAGCGTCAGGTAAGATATTAAGACTGTGCATCGCGACTAGTGGATCGAGGCCTGGCATGTCTTCGTAGCTCTAAGAGAAGACGTTGGTGTATTCTTTGATCAGCTGGACCAAGGATTCTTGGTCTTCCTTAGCCAAGCTTTTGTGGATGAAGATAGGTTTGGAGGAAGATCCATCCCTGAGGTCGATTTGCTCGACTTTGTCATCAGTAGGGGTTCCCATAGTTCAAAGCAAGATTTCCATTACGTACCTAAGCGTTGAGCCTAGGGTTCTCCTTCGAAGAACACTATTGCCTAGTCGTTGTCTTCATCTTCTGAAGGATGTACGGATGTCATATTGGATGACAGCACTTTCCTGAAGATTGGGCCGATGCTAGTGTCAGAGTCCCAAGTAGAAGCTTCAGACGAGTGAGAATGTGTAACATCCTCTGCTTCTAAACTCTCTGGGATTGTCGGAGGTATGACGTAGCCCACCCCCGTCGAGTACGGTGATAATAGTCCTGCGACTTCCCTTTCGGCACGGGAAATCATAAGGAAAGACGTCGATCTTTGCCATAGTTCAGACCCTGGCCGCTCTTCATGTTGTAACCCATCTTTTGGATGAGATATTTGGCTCGATCATTGTACCAGTAAATTTGTATTCTGCCGATGTCGAGTTCTGGCTCTGCCGGTGAAAGGTCTTGATGACGCTCGACTTTGCCGAAGATGGTAGGCCTCTCGTCCTGGTTCCGAGGCGGGACTATGTAACAGACTTATTGGTACATGACGACTCGATTTATATGATTTACAGTCGTTATTTGTGTTTGCAACAACTGATGGACATTATCCAAAGTATACATTACATTCCAGTGTGGAAGACTAGAATAATTGAAAGACACCCTTTTATTGATAAAATATGAAATTTTGTCCCGAGCGATTACATCATCAAGGGATGGAGCATCAACATTATCTGATATGTACTCCTCCAGCTCTTCGTCAATGAGCACTGGAGTAGCTTTGGGTAGTTCAGGAGAGTCCATCGGGAGCTTGACCCGTGCTGGCTCTTGGGTCTGTGCTGAGAAAGACGCTGGGGCCTAATCTTGTGGCCTTACGGTGAGAGGTGTCGACCACTGAGGAGGTTTGCCTTTAAGCCGTACCTTGAGGAGTACCTCAGTTGTTGTCCCGACGGCTGGTGCCTTTTCCCGTAGTTTGGCTACGAGGGGAGCCACCACTTAAGGAGGTTTACCCTTAAGTCGTATCTTCAAGGGGGCTTCAGTGGATGCTTCATCCAGAGAAGCTGGTGCCTTCCCGCGAAGTTTAGCCACCATAGGAGCCGATGTTTGAGGTGGTTTCCCCTTGAGTCGTACTTTCAAGGGAGCATTGATTATCATATCCGCCTTAAAGTCGGCTTCGTCTTCAGCTTCGTCTTCGGCGTCATTGGATTCATCTTCAAGATGAATTGACTTGTATAGGTCCGAGTCAGTAAAGAAGGCTTCAATCCCTCTGAGGGATCGACATCAGCAAACTCCGTTCGGACGATACCGTTGGTGGATACGTACTTCATACATTAATGGAGAGTGGATGGTACCACCATGTACTCGTGTAGCCACGAGCGCCCTAACAGAATATTATAGTTGATGTCTGCATCCACAACATAACAAGTCACCTCGGTCTGGATATCACCGATATGACATTTCAGTCGAATCTTCCCCAGTGGCTCACTTTTGCTAGCATTGAAACTACTGATTGTAGTGTGGGACACCGTCAGACGATGCATCGGGATCCCCAGTGTCTGAAGCAGAGTCCAGGGGATGATGCTGAGAGAAGACCCCGGGTCGATCTGTATCCGATCCACCTTGATGGTCCCAACATACCCGGTGTAATACAGCGGTCTGTTGTGTCGGTTGTTCTTAAGCAGCATGTTATGTTGAGTGAATGTGATATTAGGGATGATTTCCCCCACACAATGGCAGTATGGACATGCTGTTGGATAATCTTCAGGCTGCTTGACCTGACTGATGAAAGACTCAGCGTCCTTCAGGGCTTCGCAGAGAGCCTTTCGAGTGTCTTTGGATAGACGGAGGAGTTCGAACAGGGACACCGAGCTGGGGTACTGGCAAGTTGTGCCAGTATGTCGAAGTTGTAGGGTTTGGTTAACCCTGAAGCGTTGTCTCTTCGTAGAGGCCTGTCGAAGCGAGCCTCTTTCTGCTTTTGTTTGTCAGCTGCTGAGGTTGGGAAGGACCCTCTTCTGGAGCAGCCGAGGAGGTGACTTGAGGTGCCACTTCGACAGGGGCCTCCTCTGGTTGAGCGTTCTGCTGTAAACACGTTTGTACAGGAATTGCCTCATCAGGGGAGGTAGTCACTATTCGATAAGACTTGATCTTTTTGCCTTTGGCCTTGGAGGTAGAACGTACCCCCGGCTGAGTAAGTTCCGGAGCAAGATCTGGATGAACCCTCATGATCTCACCCCGAGGTGTGGTGAGTGGAATCAGTCCACTCGCGTTGTCACGAGTTGGCGAAAGGTTGACGACCTCCATTGTCGCCTTCGGGATGGGGACAACACCATTTCAAGCCGTGGTAGGCAGCAAGGTGTCGAACTGGAGCGACACCATGTTGGCCGAGACTGTCTTCTCCTCGTAATCGACTGAGATGACATTCGCATTGATAATGCACTGTATGTAATCTTTGAGGATATAGCATCTTGAGTTGGATGTCCAACGAACCGATGGTAGTGACAGAACCTCGGGTCGCCGACTCTACCTACCTCATCAGGATGCTTTGGATCAGGCAACTTAATTTTGTCACTCTGCTTCAGCATCTCGAAGAGTTGTAAGGTATCCTCATCATTGAAGGAGTAGACCATCTTCGGTCTCGGTGCAGGTGGAGGCTTCTAAGCGGGGCCTTGAGTACTTTTTAAAGTATTGACAGTCAATGTATGCTTCCCTTTTAGCTCACGCCCACTGTTAATGATAGCAAGCTGCTTTCCTTTGTCGTCAAAGGCGGGAAAGTTAACCCCCAAAAGGCGAGCATTACGTGCCTTCTTTTCAGCAGCCTCGGCTTCGATAATCAATGAACTCCAATCAGGAGGCGGAGCGGAGTTGAGCCAGAGTTTGATCGCAGGGATCATGTTCATGCTGCAGGAGTCAATGAGTGCATGTTCTGGCATACCCGGAGGTAGCCTTAGTCGTGCTTGTCGGAAACGCTCGATAAAGGTTCAAACAGTTTCCTTCTCCGTTTAACGGACTTCTATGAGAGACGACATGGTCATGTCCTTTCCACTGTCATAGAACCGATCGAGGAAGACGCATGTCAAGTCAACGAAGGATGATATAAAGTTGTCAGGAAGACTGAAGTACCAGTCGTAGGCGACTCCTTTTAATGTCCCAACAAACAGGCTTGTGAGTAGGGCGTTTTCCTTCAGGAGATGCCCCGTCTGAGACTGGAAGTATGTCAGGTACCGACGAGGAGAATCATTTTCGTCGTACGGCGTCAGTGTTTGTGGTTTATACTTGGGAAGATAGACCACCTTGTTCCACTCGAGGGGGTAAGGTGTAATTTCTGTGGTTCGTATTACGTATTTTGGAATACGTGTACGTATTCTATCTTGTATTGCATGATTCCTTGATTGGCTTATCTTTTCATTTCATGGCTTGGGTTATTTTGGATTGGTTCGGCTAGGCTTGGGTTGCCTTGGTTCATCATGAACCAAAGGTGAACCCTCCTACCTGCCACCACCCTTCTTATTTATTCCATTCCCCTTATTCTCTCACTTTATTTACTTATTCTTCTCCACCATTACTTCTTCAACCACCAGGAGAATGAGAGAGAGAGCTTAGGCAAGTGAAGCTTGCTTCATGGACTCATTCATTTCCAGCCGCATGAGAGGTTCTTCGCAGCCGCATAAGGCCTAGGCTATCTCTAGCCGCATATACCTATTGATCCTCCAGCCGCATAAGGCTTTGCTCCCCGTGAGCCGCATAAGCTGTCCTTGGCGTAGCCGCATAAGTCTCTACTTGACCCAGCCGCAAAGGCGTAGTCGCATAGACTGCCTCCTCCCGCAGCCGCATACCCTTGCTGAATCCCGTGCCGCATGCGCCCTATTCCTTCCCCAGCCGCATGCACCTGCCCTCATTCTAGCCGCATGGGCGCGCAGTCCCCAGCCTCATAAGCGTGCATGTCTTCTGCCGTATGGCTCCTTCTACAGTCTCGTTCTCTTTTATTAATTATTATTATTATTATTTAAATGTCTCATTTATGTCTATGTCATATAAATTCTGGCATAATTCCTGAACACGATAGTGGTCCGCCGTGGCGCACTCTTAACAAGTAAACTGACATGATATATCCGGACATGCTGTTACGACAGCTAGCCTGACATGACAAGTACGAATGACCTGGACACCGTGGACGATTGTGTTTGTACAAATAAACTAGTACTGTCTTGCATCATGTCTAGGATGGGGATCCCTGAGTACCACGGTCAGGGATACCTACAGTAATTGACTAAGGCTAACAAACTAGAATAATTCAGTAGACATGAAGATATTCCCAGCTACAGGCAATTCCGTTATCTGGGCGTATTCAATGGACTTGTAGCCTACCGACGAGCAGGGCACATTTCCAGCACACAGTCATCTGGTGTACCCTTCATAAATGGACATCCGACCGGGATAACCGGATGGTCTGCAGGGCTAGTGACTGTTGGGATAATCTCATTGCATCTTGCTAGTAACTAGGCCCATGATAACCCTAGTTAGTTAAGAGTATCAAGCCGTACTTCTTGATTGGTCGTGATTGATTGAATGGAGTTTATTCCAGCTTAGTCTTATCTTGATCCTGTACAAGACTGTGACATGACACGATTGATTGTGCCTGTCTCAATAATAAATGATCAGGGGACCAGTTCTGTTCAGGCGAAGGGTTACAACCCCGGTCCTTGTTTGGTTTAAGGGTTGTAACCTGGCTCCCGGAGCAGTTCTGTGTCCTTTTTTCGTTTATTGTCTTAGTGTACCCCATGCCATGCTCGTTATATTTTACTTCACTTCAACAGTATGATTTATTACTTATACTGTCCTTAACAATAAAGATCAGGGGTCCAGTTCTGTTCAGGCGAAGGGTTACAACCCCGGTCCTTGTTTGGTTTAAGGGTTGTAACCTGGCTTCCAGAGCAGTTCTGTGTCCTCTTTTCGTTTATTGTCTTTACTGTACCAATAGTATTTGAGACGGGTTTCTATTCAGGTGAAGGGCTACAACCCCGGTCCTTGTTTGGTTTAAGGGTTGCAGTCTGGCTACTTGAATGGTTTCTTCGTGCTCAATATATTATTGTTATCTCAGTTACTACTAGTATCTTTTAATTACCTTTACTATTTATTTGTGATTTGCTGGTTTTAGCTCCTAAGTGAAGCCTCCTTTGTGGCACTTGGTCTTTCTGGGGTCTGACCCAGCTGGTTTTGTATGGCCAGATATCGGAGCAGCTCCAGAGGATCTACCAACCTTCCAGCCAGATGGTGACCACCAGGCGTAACCCTGGCAACGAGTGGGTTTCTTTTGTCCTCCCATTTTATTGTAAAATTATTCTTTTGAGGCGTTTAGCCGATGAGCACTTGTTAGCTCGGTTGTACCTTTATTTACTGTCTGCCTACGGGCTGTGACATGATAAACAGATCCTAGGGTTGATCATGTATGACTAAACTCTTGCTAGTCCTGACATTTTGTAACGACTAGCTTCATGATCAGTTGAATATGTAATGTTTGGGACGCCTTACTATTGTATATTTGGTGATCTTATATCTTGTAACACTTACTTACTTGTTTATGATTGAGACACTAGGGTTGTTCATGACCATAAGAGACTGTTGGCTTGTAGTTAAACCCTCATGTATCTAGACAGCCGTGACCGTATAGCAAGGTTGGTTGCACTTCAATATACGTAGCTGGCTATGTCTGCCCCCGCTCTCCAGTATTCTGGTTCTGGGGAGTGACATGGTTTAAGTGGTGGCCCATGCAGGTCTTGTAAATCAAGATATGTGAGGGTTTACCGAATAGATGTCTCGATCAGTACTCTCCCTTGATCTCTGCTCATATCTTAAAATCTCTAAGAATCTTGACCTGATCATATACTTGTATCATTGATCTATTCTGGTCCTTCCTTATTGTTCCCTATGTCGTCTTCTTCAGCGGCATTGTTCCTGGACCTACCAATCAGCAAGGCGGAGCACCTCCTGCAGAGCACCTCCTACGGACCAGCAGCAACCTGGAGATCAAGCCCAGCATTCAGGAGTAGCCTCCAGAGTCATGCCTACTGGAGGAGAGTCACCAGTTCAGTCCGTCCAGCCTGCAGAGCCTGAAGATGGCACTTTGGTGGGTCTCATCAGATCCCTATTAGCCTCCCAGGATCGACGTGGAGATGCCTTGCACCAGGCGGTGGCAGATGCTTTGACCAGAGGAGATCATCAGGGTAACAGCACAGCCAACAGCTTCAAGCGCTTGAACCCTCTCTTCTTCGATGGCAGTGAAGATGCGATCGCTGCAGATACATGGCTTCAGAACACCGAGGTGATTCTAGAAGCAGCCAGGACTCCAGAGAACGAAAAGGTGGCCGTGGTGCACTTGCAGTTACTAGATCTTGCCCGCAGCTGGTGGGCGGCGCAGGCCGATGGATTAGTGGCCCCTATTTCATGGGCAGTATTCAGGGAGAGATTCCAGACCAAGTATTTTGATGCTGTAGCTCGGTACGATCTACAGACGAGGTTCACCAATTTAAAGCAGATGGGCAGGACGGTCGACGGATATGCGACCGAGTTCTCTAGGCTTAGTCGGTTTGCTCCCACCTTGGTGGCGACCGAGTTCGATAGAGCCCAGCGGTTCCAGTAGGGGCTCCACCTAGAGATTCTGTTGGCAGTAGAGCAGTTTGAGCATCAGACTTTTGATGCAGTATTAAGAGCAGCTAGGAGGCATGAGTATACCTCCCAGAGGATCGTAGATAGTGCCGGAGGTCGGAAGAGATCTCACAGCCAGATGAATCAGTCTTCAGCACCAGCCCCGGCAGCCAAGGCTTTGACCATTGGAGCTCCGAGATGGGCAGCCTCAGTGACGTCGGTTCAGCATTCAACCCCGACGTACCCTCAGCAGAAGAAGAAGCAGTCTTCCGCAGTAGGATGTTCATACTACAGGAAGCCAGGGCACGTGGTATCAGAGTGTCGTAGAGAACAGGGATTGTGCTTGGTTTGTGGTGCCCCGGACCACAGGATTGGGAACTGCCCGAACAGGAGGAGTTTATCAGCCATCTCTAGTCCTTCAGTTAGAGGACCAGCACCAGTCCAGCAGCAGCAGCAGCTGCAGTACCCTCTTTCGAGGCTATTATCGACGCAGGCCCAGGCATTCCAGCAGCAGAGACCGTATCAATATGCCCAAGCCCAAGCCCTGATCCAGAGCAGGCAGAAGAATTTTCAGCATAGGGGACCCGCACCCAGAGGACATGGTCAAGTGCTGGCTTTGACCATGGAAGAAGAAGGAATAGCACCAGGTGAGGTAGTGGCAGGTACTATTCTCGTCAACACCTTTCCAGCTTCAGTATTATTTGATTCTGGTGCCTCGCATTCATTTATGTCTACACGATTCGCGACACGGGTAGGATTGGAGCCCGAGTCATTATCAGTAAGGCTCAATATACTTACTGGTAACGAACTTGTGGGAGTAGATAGAGTATTTTTCTCGTGTCGGATCGTAGTTAGCGGTAGAGAATTCCTCGCTAGATTGATAGAGTTCCCGATGGCCAATTATGATGTGGTCTTAGGGATGGATTGGTTGAGGGACCAGTATGCTAGGATAGACTGCCATATTGGCAGGGTCATTTTTAGCATTCCAGACGAGCCGAAGTTTTTCTTCTCCCGAGACGAAGTTGAACCTTCTCCTCCAGTGTTGCGGATGGCAGTAGCAGTAGTACAGTTACCTCGTATAGTCGAAGAGTTTTCAGATGTTTTCCCAGAAGAGCTTTCAGGGATGCCTCCAGAGCGAGAGATCGAGTTTACCATCGACTTGATTCCCGGAACAGCTCCAGTGTCAGAGAGAGTCTACAGGATGGCGCCGTCAGAGCTAGAGATATTTACAAGATGATTGAAGAACTCAGAACCAAGGGATTCATTCGTGCTAGTGGATCGCCTTGGGGAGCCCCGATGCTTCTTATGAAAAAGAAGGATGGTACGTCCAGATTATGTGTAGATTATCGTACCTTAAACTCAGTGACAATCAAGAACAGATACCCTCGCCCGATGATAGATGACTTGTTTGATCAACTCAAAGGGGCGTCAGTATTTTCGAAGATCGACTTGCGATCAGGATACCATCAAATCAGAGTCAGAGAGTAGGACATCCCGAAGACAACTTTTAGATCGAGATATGGGCATTGAGAGTTCCTGGTGATGCCATTTGGAGCCACCAATGCGCCGGCAGTATTCATGGACCTCATGAATCGTATCTTTATGCCTTTTTTGGATCAGTTCATGATTGTGTTCCTAGACGACATTCTGGTCTACAGCAAGAGTGAAGCGGAGCATGAGCAGCATCTCCGTGTAGTTCTTCAGATTCTCAGAGAGCACCAGCTGTATGTCAAGTTCAGTAAATGCGAGTTCTGGCTCGATCGTATTTCGTACTTGGGCCATATCATCACCCGAGGAGGAGTTGAAGTGGATCCCCAGAAGATCGTGGCTATTGAGTCGTGGCCGATACCCAGCACAGTTGTAAAAGTTTGCAGTTTCCTTGGCTTAGCCGGCTACTACCGGCGATTTATTTCAGACTTTGCTCGAATTTCAGCGACATTGACCCGGTTGACCCGCAAGGATGTACAGTTTGCTTGGACAGCAGAGTGCCAGGATTCTTTTGAGAAGTTGAAGCGAGGCTTGATGACGGCTCCTATTCTCACGCTTCTATATGGAACCGGAGGATTTTCAGTGTATTGTGATGCTTCGGGCAGAGGATTAGGATGTGTTCTGATGCAACATGGGAAGGTAATAGCTTATGCGTCACGACAACTTCGTTATCATGAGAGGAATTACCCAACCCATAACTTGGAGCTGGCAGCAGTAGTATTTGTACTTAAGCTTTGGAGGTACTACTTGTATGGAGATAGGATGGAGATTTTCACCGACCACAAGAGTCTAAAGTATGTGTTCACCCAGACGGATCTCAACATGCGTCAGAGGAGGTGGCTAGAGCTGCTAATGGATTATAATGTCAACCTGCAGTATCACCCAGGGAAGGCCAACGTTGTTGCAGATGCATTGAGCAGGAGAGCTGGAGTTTATTTTCTCACAGTGCAGCCGGAGTTATTAGCCGATCTTCAGAAGATGGGAATAGAAGTTGTTCTCCCTTCCGGTATGGCATTGATGGCCAGTATGCAAGTTCAGTCCACTATAGTCGAGAGGATCCGGATGGCGCAGTCAGCAGATTCCAAGCTTCAGCGGCTCAGAATAGAGTGTGAGGCAGGACGAAGACCAGAGTTATGCATCCATGAAGACGGTACACTTCGACATGGTAAGCATCTTTGTGTACCTAGTAGAGATATCAGACAGGAGATCATGGCAGAGGCCCACAGTTTGCAGTATTCCATTCATTCCGGTGGCACGAAGATGTACCGTGATATCCGCCAGCACTTTTGGTGGAATGGCATGAAGAGGGAGATAGCCCGGTTTGTCTCTCGTTGTTTAGTTTGTCAACAAGTTAAAGCTGAACATCAGAGGCTAGCTGGACTTCTTCAGCCCTTGCCAATTTCAGAGTGGACGTGGGAGCATATAACCATAGATTTCATGACTGGATTACCTAGATCCCCAGCTGGTCGAGATGCTATTTGGGTTATAGTTGACCGGCTCACAAAGGTGGCTCACTTTCTCCCGCTCATAGTTGGTCAGTCGACTGCTCAGCTAGCAGGAATGTATCTCCGGCAGATTATCAGATTGCACGGTGTGCCAATCAGTATTACCTCGGACCGAGATTCAAGATTTATGTCACACTTTTGGCGTAGCCTGCAAGAGAGTTTGGGAACTCGCCTCCAATTCAGCTCAGCATATCACCCGTAGACTGATGGTCAGTCGGAACGTATGATCCAGACTCTTGAAGACATGTTGAGATCTTGTACGCTCGACTTCGGTGGTTCGTGGGAAGATCACCTGCACCTGGTGGAGTTCTCGTACAATAATAGTTTCCAAGCTAGTATTCAGATGGCACCGTTCGAGGCACTGTATGGTAGGAAGTGAAGATCCCCGCTAGCTTGGGATGATGTTGGGGAGAGACAGATGCTCGGTCCAGAAATGATTGCTCAGACCGTTGAAGTGGTCAGAAGAGTCAGGGATCATCTTCGAGTTGCCCAGGATCGCCAGCATCATTGGGCCGATTCTCATCGGCGCCCTCTTGAGTTTTCTGTCGGCGACCATATATTCCTGAGGATTTTGCCTAACCGTAGCGTCATTTGTTTCGGCGTACGGGAAAAGCTTAGTCCTAGGTATATAGGACCGTTCGATATTCTGGAGCGAGTAGGTGATGTGTCCTATCATCTCGCTCTTCCGCCGTCGTTGTGTGAGGTACATGACGTATTTTACGTATTCCAACTGCGACGGTATATCCCGGACCCGAGCCACATCCTGGATCATTCGGAATTGGTTGTTGGTACCAACCTTTCGTATGAGGAGAGGCCCGTGTCTATATTGGACCGAAGAGATAAGACACTCAAGAACAAGACTATCAAGTTAGTCTGAGTTGCTTGGGGTCATCACTCTTTGGGTGAGTCAACGTGGGAGCGTGAGGATGATATCCGATCGCGATATCCCGACCTGTTTGATTCGTGAGGTATAATGTCCTTCTTATGCCTTACACCCTTAGTTCCTTGCTTGAATGAATGATTGATTGCCTAGTTATAACTTGCTTGTGATTAGTGTAGCTTGCTCTTGTCCCTCTAGCCTCTTAATTAAATTCTGAGGATAGAATTCTTTTAAGGTGTGTAGAGTTGTAATGTCTGTGGTTCGTATTACGTATTTTGGAATATGTGTACGTATTCTATCTTGTATTGCATGATTCCTTGCTTGGCTTATCTTGTCATTTCATGGCTTAGGTTATTTTGGATTGGTTTGGCTAGGCTTGGGTTGCCTTAGTTCATCATGAACCAAAGGTGAACCCTCCTACCTACCACCACCCTTCTTATTTAATCCATTCCCCTCATTCTCTCTCTTCATTTACTTCTTCTTCTCCACCATTACTTCTTCAACCACTAGGAGAGTGAGAGAGAGAGCTTAGGCATGTGTAGCTTTCTTCATGGAGGAACTTTGTTTTTATTGTTCCATTCTCTTCCTCTCGAGATTCTAACATATTTTAATATTTGGCATTTCTAATTTCCATGGTTCAATTTGCGTAGATCTAAGTTTATAGTATTTTTAGATTTCTTGGGTTTTGATCTACTTAACATTGTTATTTCCAAGTTTTGTTGTTTCCATGTTGTAGAGAATTTCGTTCTGCCCCATTTTGACCTATGTAAGTCCAGATTTGGGCGTAGAATGAAGAAATTATAGAGCTTTGAAGTCAAGGACTTCATGGCTATTCTTCTCGGATCAGTGGAGAAGAAGAACGGTTTTCGAGCCGCATGGTAGCCTTAGCCGCATGACTTTCATGCGGCAAGTCTCCATAGCCGCATGGCCTTGTTGATCTCCCAGCCGCATAAGCTAAATCATCACCACAGCCGCATGAACTTTTGTCTTCAGCCACATGAACTCAATCACCTTCTGTCACATGAGACTTCATGATTCAGCCGCATGAACTCATTCATTCCCAGCCGCATGAGAGGTTCTTCGCAGCCGCATAAGGCCTAGGCTATCTCTAGCCGTATATACCTATTGATCCTCCAGCCGCATAAGACTTTGCTCCCCGCGAGCCGCATAAGCTGCCCTTGGCGTAGTCGTATAAGTTTCTACTTGACCCAGGCGCATAGGCGTAGTCGCATAGACTGCCTCCTCCCGCAGCCGCATACCCTTGCTGAATCTCGTGCCGCATGCGCCCCCTTCCTTCCCCAGCCGCATGTACCTGCCCTCATTCTAGCCGCATGGGCGCGCAGTCCCCAGCTGCATAAGCGTGCATGTCCTCTGCCGCATGGCTCCTTCTACAGTCTCGTTCTCTTTTATTAATTATTATTATTATTGTTATTATTATTATTATTATTTAAATGTCTTATTTATGTCTATGTCATGTAAATTCTGGTATAATTTCTGAACACGATAGTGGTCCGCCGTGGTACACTCTTAACAAGTAAACTGACATGATATATACGGACATGCTATTACGACAGCTAGCCTGACATGACAAGTACGAATGACCTGGACACCGTGGACGATTGTGTTTGTACAAATAAACCAGTACTGTCTTGCATCATGTCTAGGATGGGGATCCCTGAGTACCACGGTCAGGGATACCTACAGTAATTGACTAAGGCTAATAAACTAGAATAATTCAGTAGACATGAAGAGATTTCCAGCTACAGGCAATCCCGTTATCTGGGCGCATTCAATGGACTTGTATCCTACCGACGAGTAGGGCACATTTTCAGCACACAGTCATATGGTACACCCTTCATAAATGGACATCCGACCCGGATAACCGGATGGTCTGCAGGGCTTGTGGCTGTTGGGATAATCTCATTGCATCTTGCTAGTAATTAGGCCTGTGATAACCCTAGTTAGTTAAGAGTATCATGCCGTACTTCTTGATTGGCCGTGATTGATTGAATAGAGTTTATTCCAGCTTAGTCTTATCTTGATCCTGTACAAGACTGTGACATGACACGATTGATTGTGCCTGTCTCAACAATAAATGATCAGGGGACCAGTTCTGTTCAGGCGAAGGATTACAACCCCGGTCCTTATTTGGTTTAAGGGTTGTAACCTGGCTCCCGGAGCAGTTTTGTGTCCTCTCTTCATTTATTGTCTTAGTGTACCCCATGTCATGCTCGTCATGTTTTACTTCACTTCAACAGTATAATTTATTACTTATGCTGCCCTTAACAATAAAGATCAGGGGTCCAGTTCTATTCAAGCGAAGGGTTACAACCCCGGTCCTTGTTTGGTTTAAGGGTTGTAACTGGCTCCCGGAGCAGTTCTGTGTCCTCTCTTCGTTTATTGTCTTTACTGTACCAATAGTATTTGAGACGGGTTTCTATTCAGGTGAAGGGCTACAACCCCCGTCCTTGTTTGGTTTAAGGGTTGCAGTCTGGCTACTTGAATGGTTTCTTCGTGCTCAATATATTATTGTTATCTCAGTTACTATCAGTTTCTTTTAATTACCTTTACTATATATTTGTGATTTGCTGCTTTTAGCTCCTAAGTGAAGCCTCATTTGTGGCACTTGCTCTTTCTGGGGTCTGACCCAGCTTGTTTTGTATGGCCAGATATCGGAGCAACTCCAGAGGATCTATCCAATCGTCAGCGTATATGATGCCCTCTGTAATCCAACTGGTATCTGTACCAATCGGAATATCTCCTTAATGTGCTCTATCCAATCGTCAGCGTATATGATGCCCTCTGTACCCTTGAAATCTCGGGGTCCCATCTTCCTAAAGGATTGGATGTCTGGAGTCCTCGGCTGATACGGCTGCATCTGATTTCCCTGTGGCTGAGCAGCCACCAGCTCTACTATCATCCTGACCAACTGGTGAGTATCTTGTATGCTCTGTCGGATATCAGCAGACTGGCTCTGCTTCATCTGCTGCTGAGACTCCAAGAATCGCTGGAAAAGGACAAACATCTGAGCCGCATCTACTGTCCCTGAAGGTAACTGCTGCTGATACATATCCGAAATGACGGAGGAAGTCCTCCGAACAGGTGGAGGTGCACTCCCAAAAGCTGTAGACGCTCCTATATGAGCAGAAATAGGGGGTGCTGTGGTCCCAGCGTCCACAATCGGGTAAGGGGTGGTAGGCCTCTCACCAGCGTCTGCTGAGCCAGAGCGATGCGATCGTGTCTCCATCACCATCCTGGAGACAGATCAAACAAGGAATCAATACTGAGATAGAAACGATAATTCAAGGGAGGACAGTTATTCAAGGAAGTATCAGGAATTTAGATGGCAGGAATCCAGTTAAGAGTTTTTCCTAATGTGATTGAGTACCTCAAAATAATCCTAATCCTACTGCAGGCTGTAGTGGTACTCTTGTTCGAATACCACTACACAAACTCGACCTGCATGGGCCACCACTAAAAACGTATCACGACCCGCACCCACCGTGAGGGTACGAGTACGTAATAGCGCCCAGCCTACGCCGCAGTGTCGGCGGTAGAACGCTGTTCTAGGTCATGAACTATAACTACATAACATAAAATACTCTCCAAAAGGAGGCCAACACAGAGGTACAACTCAATCACAATCTAAGGTAGAATGTAGCATGATGGAAATAGATAAGAAAATCCTCAAACTGAGGTACAACAAGAAGTGAAATAATCAAAGTTAATAACTACTAGTCTCAACATCTCTAAAATATACAACTCTGAAATCAAGGACAATAACCAAACATGAAAAGAAGAACAGTCTAAGCTATCTACACTATGAAAGGTATCGTCCTCAGCAGCTGCCTGAACCTCCCCAGGGGTCCAGGTCGCGAGTGTCATCTGGGCAAGCTCCAACGTAAGGGGTGCAGGGTTCCTCATCATCCTCTGTTAAATTTTCAACAGGTCCAGTCAAGACGGGAGCGAGTACAATACATCTCACACTGATCATAACAGGTTAGAGAATATAAACATGCAAGAGAGTACGATACATGAAACTGAAAGAAAGTACATGATGTAAACAGAGAGAGAACTGTAATAGAAATATCTACTATAAGTAGAGAGCTACCAGTGACTAGTGATTTAGAGTACAAAGTCGACATGTGAACGGCTTGATTTGCACATGGCTATACTAAAGAGGCGTACATGGCTATACTACTTTGGAATTATTCACATGACTATTTATACTCCTCCATATCCCAATCAATACACAAGGATCCAGACAAGTTATGTAACGTACATGGTTTTCACATTAAGCCTATAGATGGGTGTACATGAAGAATACATGAGGGCTCAGAAGCTGAGTGCACATGAATTCCACATGAAGGCCCATGAAGGGTGCACAAGAAGTATAGGTTATCTATGAAATACACGAGAAATATGACCGAACATGATAGCACATGAGAGTACACGAGCGAGCACGAACGAGCATGAAGCACGTGAGAAACATGAATAACATGAGAGCGAGGAATACACGATGTACATGAAACACACGACACGATGTATCCGATGCTCCCGAGGGGGATAACATCTCAATATAGGGATCCATATAGTACCAATCCGTGATAATATCGTAACAGCATCAGATAAGGTAAACTAGAGCAGGAATATAATTCTAACCAAATTATGAAGTGATCAGAGAATGTACTCGCCTAGTATCTGAATGTCTGAAGTAAATGTACTGTCCGAGATGAGGTACCTGACTCCTAGTTAGAGCAACACAAGTCAAGATGTATACAGAGGGTGATAAATGAATGTACAATGTATCTGCATGCTGTCTAGGTCATGCTAGACTATAGTCAACACTTGGTCAACTCTAGTCAACCACACTAGTCAAACTAGGTCAACTAGGCCACTCCTAGCCCAAACAAGTCTAACAAGTCTCACTAGACCTAACCAAGCCTAGGGTAGCACTCACATACCATCACAATGCTATACAAGCTATCAAACCTACAATTTACACATATTCATGCATGCTAATTATATAGGCAATATGCATATATCTATAATACATTATATTTATCACACAAGGTTAAATATTATATATGTATACATATATTTATAGAGATATAGAGAGGGGGGTTTAAGGCATACATTGGGGTTTCCTTGAGTGTTGCCTATAGCATCTCTACATTCATAACATGCATTCATACATATCCTTCATATATGCAACTTGCATACATCAAATAGGATACATGCATATCATAAAAGAAGATCAACTAACCCATGTAAACCTATATACATGCATTACATTCATACATATCATTCATGCATATATACATTACAAAATATATATATACATAACAAATTTGCATTCATGCCTACATACATATTCACATACATTCATATATGCCTAATGTAACGCATGGCTAAACAACCAAATTTTAGTTCACTGTGTGTGTTCTCAGAATTATGCACACAGTAAACAAGTATCAGAGAACACATTAAAACTTTAAATTCGAATTGAAAAACCCCATCTAAATCAGTAATTAAGGTGTGCAGTCAGGTGTACACATGATACATGTCATGGGGAGTCCATTCGTGTCCAAGAAACTGGACACGAAGTGTCCCAAACCATAACACGAACATAGACTCAAAACTGTGTACCAACTGTGTCGTGCACGCGTGTCAAACGCACGACACAGGCCACGTGGGGACACGTGGCCGTGCACACGTGTAGCCCACGTATAGGACTACACGTTCGACACCCTACACCGTGTCCACGTCACGTGTCCAGCCGTGTACAGTCGCGTGTCAGGAGCACAAATTCGCGCGGGTTAGCACAGTGTGCGCGGCCAGTACGACCAGTGCGGGGAGGAGAACTCCTCGCACACTGCACCTCTTGGGCTCAGATTTTAGGAGACCCCTGACAGTCGTTGCCCCATCATCTTCGCCAAAAATGGCGTGTCCCTGTGTCTTATGTAGTGAGATATTGTGCCCGAGTAGCAGGACAGTGCCATAAGGCTGTTGCGGGCGTGTTCGTGTCCGCGTGTGGACACGACACGACCCCAAAATCAATGGGCAAGGACACGAATACCAATACCAACCCTAGATCTAGGAATCCAATCAAAAACAATCGCAAAAACAGTAAAAAGAATTGGTTTGGGCTTTTCATCAAACACCTACACTTACACATTGACACGTGTCCGATACGGACACCAAACGGACACGAAATTAACCCAAACTTCAGGGACAGCTAGGGGATACCTAGATCTAGCCCTAAATGCAAAGAAAACGGAATATTAAATCAATTTAAGGGGTTTTACCTATAGGTGTCAATCTCTAGAGAAAGCTTCAAATAGAGGGTGTCCTTCTTGATGGCCAAAAGCTCCAAATTGATTCAAACCTAAGATTTCTCTCCATGGACATGAAATAGAGCTGGATTAGGAACTAATGCAAAAGACTAGAGTGGAAAAGGAATTAAAATAAAGAATCTAGGGATTGGGGAAGAAATGACATTACCTCTTTCTCCAAAATGTTGAAATCTCAATAAAGAGGCAAGAACAATAAATGAAGAGATTATTTATAGGAGGAATAGTCCTAAGTGGCTATTCATAAAGTGATAGTTAGGGTTAGGGTTGAGTCTAATAGGCTATGGACCTATTTACACTAGTCATGGAATCAAATTCTAAGTATCAAGCCTATTAACCAAATCACTAAGCCTTCTATTCAAGTCTTGATTCCTACATGACTAACTTAGGTTGACTTAAGTTAGACTGGGGTCTCACCATGCTAATCAAGTCACCTTAATAGGGGTCAACATCTAGGTTAGTCTCCTATGTCACAACTAGCAAAAGTCAAAATCAACAACCGTTAATCCAACAAATAAATCAATAATTCTAAAAAGTCAAAATGACCAAATTATCCCTAGACTAAAAATGATAATTGAAACACCCTAATCACATGGCTAGGCTCTAGGGCAGACAGTCTTTACGGTTTCACTAGCTGCACATCAAATCACAAGTCATGATTTTTAAATAGTTTTAAAATGATTAAAAATCACCAAAATCATATTATTATTTAAATATCATAATTAAATAAATTAAAAATACAAAATTAAAAAATTACCCATATTTTAGAAATTGGGTGTTACAACAGATCCTAGGGTTGATCATGTATGACTAAACTCTTGCTAGTCCTGACATTTTGTAACGACTAGCTTCATAATCAGTTGAATATGTAATATTTGGGACGCCTTACTATTGTATATTTGGTGATCTTACATCTTGTAACACTTACTTGTTTGTGATTGAGACACTAGGGTTGTTCATGACCATAAGAGACTGTTGGCTTGTAGTTAAACCCTCATGTATCTAGACAGCCGTGATCGTATAACGAGGTGGGTTGCACTTCAATATACGTAGCTGGCTATGTCTGCCCCCGCTCTCCAGTATTCTGGTTCTGGGACGTGACATAAGGTTACGGGATTCCCATCTTCTGACGCTCTTCATGTCTATTTCGAGCCTCGGAGCACTCACGCAGGTCTCTAATCATCTCGATCAGATCTTATGTAGAGCTGGAAGAAGGTAAAGGTGGTAGAGCCTGAAGTTGGATATTGGAAGGAGCCGATGTTCGGGGTGCGGCGTGATGATCTGCACCCGAAGATATCCGTTGAGGGGGTATACTTGATTCCACATTGGCCCCTGGATCAGGACTAGTGAAGACAGGTGCCCTTGCTAGAGTGGTCCGAATCTCGAACACTGCTTGAGTCAAGGTCTACATAGAGGCAGAGAGGGTTTTGAGGCCCCCTTCCAAAGTGTCTATACATTGCACGATATCCAGAGCTGGAGTGTCTGATTCTCCTTCATCACCACCCCCTGCCATGTAAGCTGCCATGACATTGGTAGAAGTTGATGGATCGGTTGAAGCCTCAATCTCGACCTCACTTTTCTATGGAAGGGCCTCTTCTTCCGAGGCCTCGTACTGGCTACCCTTAGCTACGTCGAGGTTGATCCCTTGGGGGACTCCTTCGTCTTCAAGAGGAGGACTGTCAGGAATTTGACTACCCCCAGCCACTACTTCAGCCAGAGACTTCTTCCTTGCCCGGGTGCTTTCGAACACCCCTAATGTCACGACCCGCACCCACTGTGAGGGTACGAGCACGTAACAACGCCCAGCCTACGCCGCAGTGTCGACGGTAGAACGCTGTCCTAGGTTACTATCTAATCAACAACTCACGCAATTATATAATGTGCTTGTCAAATCTCAACTCCGAACGGAGGACAAGTATAGATATAATGAAACTCAATCACAGTCTAAGAACGATAAGATATCACAAAAAATAAAATATAAGACTAATAACAAAGATAAAAACCAACAACTAATAATATAAACTCAGAAAATCTCAACTACAAATCTCAACTACAATCTCAACTACAAACAGCTCCAGTTCTAAACATAAAAGCTAAACAACAACTAGATAATCTCCCAATCACTCCTGAGTGTCGGGGCCATAGGTAGCTAAACCATCTCCACAGTAATATGTAGGGCATGTGTCCTCAGGACAGTCATCTGTAAAATTTTCAACAGGTCCAGTCATGACAGGAACGAGTACAACTCATCAAGAAAACCCAAGTAAATGACAGGGAACTATAAAGCAGTTATAAACAGTTTTATTGATGAATATGGCAGTTTATATACAGGTGATGGTATAGAGAAACAGTAAGATACAAGGAAAATAAAGTAACTAAACAAGAGAAGAATCACTACAAGAAAATTGATTTTTCTCAACGTTTTATAAACATCGGTAAAAGGTAGAAAAACGTGGGCATAGGTATTGCCAACGTTTTCTCAACGATTTTTTAAAACGTCGTCGTTGCCCTAGTTGGAAATTTACGACGTTTCAAATAAACATCGGTATAGATAAAGACGACGTTTGCAACAACGTTTAATAAATGTCAAAAATTGTACAACAATAGCTAATAATTTTCCAACGTTTTAACAAAAACGTCGAAAACTAAAATTTTCCCAACCTTTTGCAAAAATGTTGGAATTTATTTTTCCAACATTTTAACATAAACGTCGGTATAGGTAAAGCTATTTTTAAAAAAATTTAATATATCAGCCATGCACTAGTAATACCAGCTCTGTTATGAATAATTAAACCATACTCCAATTAACATTATTAGTTCAACAGTATATAATTTACAAGATAAACTTTTATTGATTGAAATACAATATTTACTATACTACTGAGTTTAACAAAATAAAACAAGTTAAAATTCATAGCACTAGCATCCCATCTAAGAGCTCTTCCTTGAACTACAAGTTGTTGGACACGGTCAGCTCTTCCCCTTTGAGATCTCTTCCTAGAAGCAGGACACTTGAAAACATGTGAAAAATAAACTAGATTAGTATACTAACATATGTCTATTTCCAAGAACTATAGCAGTAGGAGAATGCATTATATGATCAACTATTTAATCATCATACAAAAAGTTATTGATACTATTATAAATTAATACACAAAGAAAAAGATCCAAACAAGAAAGAATGCATTATATGATCAACATGATTCACATGTGATTATAGTTCATGATGCCAGTCTACCTGAACAAAGCCATAAAGACCTCAAAGCAGAAGAACCAAGATACGTACATATAAAGATATAATGGGGTCATAACACAATCGGCACGAAAGAAAAAACACGACATTATTTATTTGCAATATTCAAGTCATTTTTACATTTTAGTCAATATGATCAGTAAAATGTGTTCTTCCAATTTGCGCACAGCTAAAACACAAACTAATAGGTTAGGAAGAATGAACATGACAAAATCTGTGTTGTCTTTGTGTTGCATGTGTCATCAAAGACATGGAAACTCCAAAGTTAGTTCATTAAGCCTGTCTTCCTGTAATATGTCGTGCTGACTCTCCATATCCGTACAACATATGGTACATGTAATTGAGACTGTATAATAAGTCTAACAACAAACTAATTGGTAATTAAAACTTCCAGTAATGAGCTAGGATAAGCTTTTAAAGGTGCTGAAATCAAAAGTATAATGATTTAAAAGAGGCACTTCTGATATACATTCAAGGAAAAATTAAATTAATAAATTATACATTCAAGGAAAAATTAAAATAATAAAAATAGAATGCCTGAAGTTAAAATAAATCTTGTGGATATGCAGAAGATTTTGTTGCAAGCATTGCAATATCATTTCCATTCAGCTGCTGGTGAAGTTAACTATTATAATAAATCATAAGTACAATTACTACATACATTCATAAAATAAATAAATATTTATTGACAACATGCACAATAGTAAAAAAAAATACCAGCTTCTCATCAGGCCTCATGGGTGCTGTTGGAGTGGGAGGAATAGTGACCTCCTCACATTGACCTTCGTCGAACCTTGTCTTCCCACGAAGTCCACCACCTTTCCTGGTTCCTGACCAGTACCATTCAAATCATCAAATGGTTGTTTCTTCTGACTTGCCAATAGCAAAGAAGAAACACTTTCTGTAGCAAAATCATGTGCACTTGCATAATCTGCTCGTCTTTGGCATTTTTCCTCCTTCCGCCGAATTTTGTCCATTTGAATCTCAGATTCTATCTGAATAATGACCTGGAAGTAAAATGGATGACTGTTCAAACCAAGTACAACATTGAGAAACTAACTACACAAGCAAATGAGTTCTACCTCACCCTTCATGTCAGCATATATGTGTCCCATAGGAAGGCATTCTTGGTTGAGTGGTTGAAGACGGTTTCTCGGATTTAAGTATGTACGGGCCATGTCGAATAGCCTCTACAAGTACCTTACAATGCTGCAAGATGGAGTTAAATTGTTATATTGTGCAGGATGCCTGATACAAAAGAAAATTATCAGAACATATGATAGTTGTCTAGTGAGAGTCCTGGAAGTTCATTATCATACATCATACAAGCCTTTCCCACCAGAAACAGATAGACTATGGAGCCCAACAAAAAATAAGAAAAAGCTACATGAAAAATGGGCAACTATAAAAATGGACAAGTT
The DNA here is from genome assembly GCA_029216955.1 of Iris pallida. Classification (NCBI taxonomy): domain Eukaryota; kingdom Viridiplantae; phylum Streptophyta; class Magnoliopsida; order Asparagales; family Iridaceae; genus Iris; species Iris pallida. The sequence goes on along the minus strand of JANAVB010011000.1, from coordinate 85,630 downwards.
CCTATAAAATTTGGTTATTGTTATAGATCTAGTTTTAACCTCAAAGGAGTTTTGATGAGCTAGTGCTATAAGTTCAGGAAAAAAAAATTATACTTGGCGATTTCTAGATGAAGGAGATGGATATGGGCAACTATAAACAACAAAGTCTTATCTTGCCAGAAAAGTTGAACTGTTAAATACAACTACACAGGCAACAAAATTAAAAAGGGACATTCAAAAGCAAAGACTAGGACTGAATCGACTGGTCATTGCAAGTCGAGAAAAGAAACTTGAAATGTGAGCTAAATGTCCTCTTCTGGAACATTATCTTGTATACCAGTCAAATAAAGCTTGTACAGTTTTACCCTTCAGACCATCATTTGCAGGCATACCCTTTCAAAACTTTCAGTTGTATGTAGATTTATTTAATGTAATGGATAAACCAAAAAAAAAGTAATGTTCTCATTCTCAGGGTATTTTAACAGAGGTGTGAGAGACATTATTTCGCTAAAATAAGGGCATTTTTCAGGAAAGAGAAGTTGAAGTACCAGTCGGACACACCTCAACTAACGCTTATCACATTGTAATATTAAAAATAGATATAAGAACTTATGAGCATAAATGTTTAGAAGATAGTCCTTGCTTGACTTATTTCTGTAAATAGACTTCCGATGGTTTCTTCATCATATTGATGTCTGTTTTGTGACTCAATTCAATCACTCCTACCATGTACGTTTATAGTAGTTTAATTTATAGGATTCCTACAAACTGACCTCCTACAATACTCTATCATAAGCTTCTATAGTAATATGTTGCGAATCGACAATGCTAAAATCATTTCAACTACGAAGAACATAAAAACTAACAAGTAAATGCAATCTTACTGAATAACATAATATTTTGTAAAGTTGGAGAATATAGCATTAAACTGTCTACCAAATATATGAATATATATTAATATGATATAATGGTATTGTCTGTTTTAATACTTGTTTCTTATTTGCATTATAATGGGAGTTCATTGTCTTGGTACGTTACATATTTGAGATAATGATTTTGTTGTTATTGTTGCAATGGAAGTTCGTCATATCAGTTTTTAACAAGTCCTCTGATGCACATAATGTATATAGCTTAGGAAGTTGATTATATGGTGCACAAGTAGCAAAAAATGAGATCACAAAACCAATAATGATTTAATGATAAATTTGTCACTATAAAAAGGCAATATGAACGCTAATAATATTAAATCTATTTAAGAAGGCTGGATTATCTCTACCCATTATGATCAAGGAAAATATTTTGAATGCCACACTGAAGCTTGATTCTGGAATGCTCAACAATGTCACAAAAAATATGTACCTGTTACAAGATAAATGAGAGATTGTCAACATATACCAATACATTTATTCATCCTATCATTCTGAAAAGCTATCAATAGGTTCCCCATATTTTGGGATTACAAGTAAGAAAATGTAAGACTTACTTGGGGAATGATATAAGTCCATCATTATTAGTATCGAAAAGCAAGAAAAATTCTGATGGAGCGCAACATAATTCACCAGGATGGTGGTCGCCTCTCAAATTTCCTCCTTTAACAATATCGGATTCAGATGGAGGAAACACGGGAACAATCACCCTCATCAAATCTACTAGTAACATGAACACCTCCTCATCAGGGTTGTAGAAAGATGCGAAGTATTCAAAGATCTGAGAACCAGAAGAGCGAGATCAGAATACAAAATATCCAGGTTCTATCTTCTTAACTTTGACCTTTTATATCAAGTTATTATATGGTTCATACTTCTTATGTTATTTTCTGCTGAATTTTTTGATCTACTAAGAAAGAAATTTGGTTGGGATCTCCTTGATCCCATGCTTCCCATGCTCTTTTCTCGAAAAACAATCAGCTTACAAAATAGCATAAATGAACAACAAAAATAAGAAAACCTTCAAGTATTAAACTATCATTGTTCCACAATCTAATATAGAACCTCTGGAAGAAGCAATAACGTCTAGCCAAATAAACACTAGCCTTAAATTATTATAAGCTCATCGAACAAGAAAGCTAAGAAAATGAAGGAAGACGATCCTTGGAATTCAACCCCAAATCTCCAGCCTCCCAAAATTTTAAGTTGGAAATACGTAGCCAACTCTCCTACCACAACTTAAAAGAAACAAACAAAAAGAACTGTTCGTCATCATCCAAGCCTTTCCCTAACCATCAAGAAGTTAACCAACAGTAGTGTAACAGCTCATGGACAAGCTACTTCCACTTCTTCTGAGTAAAACATAGCTTCGACACAAACCACTGTGAAGAACCACTGTGAAAATAAAGTAGAAGCGACCGCTGTGAAAATAAAGTAGAAGAAAGAAATACATTTGGAGGAAGAGTTGTATAAAGTAGAAGCAACCACTACGAAAATAAACTTATTAAGCCAGGTCAACCAGAGGTTGACGAACAAATTTTAACAGTAATCCACCTCCATCAATAAAAGTGGCCATAAACAAACTATGTCAAGTACAAATAGTGATCATCTTGGTAGTAAATACATATACTCGTTTGATGCTTTAAGGTATTAAAGACATGTAGCCAAACTACCAGAACAAATATTGATTTCTAGATGTAATAATTGAGGTTAGACCCTACCAATGGAAAAAGGGGCAAAAATCTAAAGTTCTAGAGAATCAAAGTGAAGCTCCTTATCTAGTACCACTAAAAACACCAACAACGCCTGATGATTGAGCATAATGATAGGGTCATCCTACCAGCAACATCTGATTATCGAGCATAATGATAGGGTCATCCTACTCTACACTGGCTAACAAACTAGGAATCACTCACCAAATACAATTAGAGATTTCCATCTTTATATGCATATTATATAATAACCATGCACACATTTGTTTATGCACTCATGCATCAGGCATGAATGTGTACAGGAAGGCATCGCTTGCCTTCTGGGAGTGCATGGTACCACCATCAATTAATATCATGCTTACACATATTCCATTAGTAACATTACTAGCATAATGTCATGGCTATTTAGTGTTAATGAAGATGAACAAGTATCACATGATATGATCATGAAAAAAATATTTATACCGGTATCACATACTCATGATTACTTCCTAGATTGGAAGCCACTGATGTAATGTACCTTCTCAGGAGGACTTTGCATCCTGATACGTTTCTCGTAGTTAAAGAGTACCTTTTTACGATATGAATCTACAATGAAGTAAAAACAGAATACTTGTTATATATCTTCAACTAAGACCGTCCATTAACAATTAACTTACATTCCAGAGCCAGATTCCCTCTATGATTATACTGGCCCGTATAGTGGCAAGGCATAAAGTACTTTTTAGTACTTCAATTAAAAATTAGCTTACTAATATGTATTAAGTATGTTTTACATACTATGTAACTTCAAATAAAAATTAGTTTCAATTAAAAGTTAGGCTTCTAGGGCGTTTGCCAGAAGTGATGCACAACATTTGGATCCACATTTGGATATTGGAAATATATAAATACATAACCCACAACACATTTCTGGAGTCGTGGTGCACTAGTAGCAGCAAGGACTTTAACGTGGTATCAGTGCCACCCGACTCAATATCGTCCAGCTTGCATTTTAAAAAGGTTCCACAGAATCTCTACTAAATAGTTTACAAACCGTTACATGAATTTAGTTAGTATCGAACAAAAAAGTCTCAGTTTTATTGGTATAATTTAGTATCATTCTAACCAAAAAATTGGATGGGTTGAAGTCCACCTCGACTCCAAACTGGTTTTTCCATGCGATCACATGAATTTGGATGTCTAGGAAACGTTCCTACAACCTTTCTTAGCTCCTGTTACACTGTAGATTGTACCAGTATGGTAGGTGCTTTAACACAAACCAACATTTCTGGGGTCATGGAATATTTTTGACTAAAGTAGTCGAAATAGGAGTCGAGGACCTACCACAGGGCAAAGACGAGGTTTCCGGCCTAGGCGACCTTAAGGAAGTACTCCATCCATCTCCCCGACATTCTCCGAGAAGTCCTTGGTCACCTATCGAAGTCACCACCACCGCCAGTTCGCTCTTGATGGAGTCCATCGATGAGGGCAACGGGGAGGCGAGCAAGGCTTGACAAAGTCGATATGCGGTTGCTGGTTCATGAGTTGACTAGGGATTTCGTTAGAGGTGATGAGAAAATAGAGAAATAATATAACATACCTTGAAATTAATTTGATGTATGGCTTTAATTGGCAGAATCGACATCTTGGAAGGAGGTGGTTGGGTTACGATCTTTTAAATGACGGAATCATCTTCCTGGGAGGAGATGGTTGTAGAATGGGCTAGGGTTTTTTAATCAAAAGAGGAGGAGAAATATTGGAGACTTCTCTGGTGAGTAGGGTTTAGGAGGGAAATTAAATGTCAGAATGAAATATTTGAGGGAAATTTGGGAGACTTCTATAGTACTCTTCTCTATTTTTCTTTTTCCCCTTCTTCTGAAAGGACTACAAACGTCGGTAATTTTTACAACGATTATTTCAAACGTTTGGGATAAAATGCCTAAGTCGACTTGACCACAAACGTCAAGAAGAAACGTTGAAAAATTTTCTAATATACAACATTTCCTACCAAACGTCGATAAATTTCTCAATGTTTAAAAACAAACACAGGTATTTTTCAATGTTCATCACAAAACGTCGGTATATCATACCTTAGCCAACTTTTTCATAAACGTAGGAAAAAAAACGTCGAAAAAACCCTATTTTCTTGTAGTGAATGATGGCAATGACGACTGTAAATAAATCTAGCTGAACTAAAGTAACATGATAAGTCCAGGCAGTAAATGTAAAACAAGTGTAAACTGCTATAATCCAGTACGAGATGAATCTAATACAAGATGAATCCAGTACCAGATGATTCTAGGTAGTGATCAAGAATCCAGGTGAGTCCAGCTAATCTAATAGTGTGTTTTAAAATACCGAGATCGACATGTAAACGGCTGTGGGTAATCAGGCACACCTCTCACTGATCAGGCGAGAGATGGCTATGCTTCCAATAGATTCCAGTTGGAGATTCCAGATTTGGGGTATGTCTACATGTCTTACTCAATATTTTCCCGTCCCGCAATACAAATGAATCCAGAATTCGACACGAGAATCGAGATGAGTCCAGCCAAAATATGATAATTCCAGAAATAGATTTCGGAATGATTCCAGTGATTCCAGTAATAGAGGCCAGATAATATGGTGAGTGTGTCGCATACATGAATCCAGAAATATCCAAACGTGTGGTATCATAGAATCACATAAAACTAAATAGAACTGAAATACAGTAACTGGCAAATAAATGAGAGAACAATCAGAGAATGTACTCGCCTGATACTCTGAAAAGAGTAGTATAATGTCAGATGTCTGCACCGGAGTCACAATATCCTAAATAGAATAGTACAAGTTATAATATGTTTAAAACAAGGCAAATGATGGTTATGATACAATCTACATGATTTCTAGGCCAATCTAGGTCAAAGTCAACTCTAAGTCAAACCTGGTCAACTGTCTAGGTCAAACTAGGTCCAAGTCAAACTTGGTCAACTTTGGGTCAACCCAAGTCAATACTCTAGTCAAACTAGGTCAATTGGTCACATCCAGACTAATGTTGACTTTTGGTCAACTCCAGTCAACCTGGACTAGTCAAACTAAGTCAACTAGGTCAAACAATCCTATATCAACCCTTACCTACCAAGATACCTACATCTAGTATCCATGTACCCAACATTACCCTCATGTTAGATATTTACCCACTAACACTCTAATCTAGGCTATTAGCAACTATTACCCTATACCTAGATAGCTCATTACCTCATTTCCCAGGAAAGGTAAACCAACCCTAGATATTAAACTCACAAACCTTAGCTATAGGTCTAACCCCCTTTGCTAGGCTAATAGGTAATATCCATTACCTTAGTCCATGTATTCCTTATTACCTTACTTGTCTAAATAGTATCCTTAAACTAACATCCTAGGATATACCCATCTAACATATAACTAATCCTCAAAAGATACTAAAATCTAGACTAACCCTACATCACATCCTATTTAGACTAACATTATGACACTAACAATCCCTCTAAACATTTGAGACTAACCTAGGATGCATGATATCCTAACCACTAACCCACTACTCTAACACTCACTCTCTATCAAACTCTAACATACCCTAACCAAACAACACACTCAAATCTATATTAACCAATACTAGGACATATGAAAAGGAAAGGGATGTTCTCAGTGAACCAAAAGGAAGGGAATGTTGTGTGTGTATAGGTTAAAAGAGTGCAAGAGTGTGTGATATTGGGCAAATGACAGGAAAAACCAAGTATGTGAGGGTGATAGGTGGCATGAAAGCAAGTTTGTGTGTGTGTGTCAAAAGGAATTCAATCTTGTAGAGTGGTGTGTGCTAAAATTAGTTTGGTGTGTGTGTGTATAACTGACAGTGAACAAATGTGAAGGTGACAGTTGTTAAGGAAGGATTCAATATAACCCCCACACTCACAACATGTGTGTGAAAACTGTGAGGAAACCATGTGTGTGCTAAAATTAGAATCTAATGCAAAAGACTAGGATGAAAAAGGAGATCAAATGAATAATTGGGAATTTTTGGAAGGGGAAAGAATACCTCTCTTTTCTCCAAGTGTAGGAATGATAAAAAGAGGCAAGCCCTAATGAACAAGTGTTTAAATAGGGTGGGGATCCCTATGTGGCTGCTCATAGGTTCAATAATTAGGGTTAGGGTTCACTAAATGGCCCATGGGCTTAAGTCATGATCAATTAAATAATTAAGCCATAAGTCATTTCATGAAACCATAAGCCATGACTTAAATTCACTAAACCACATCCCCTCATTCCAAAACTATTCTCTAATGACTAAAATAGGTTAACTCGAGTTAGGCTAGGGTCACCATGGTTAGGGTTAGCTTCTAGGCTAGTCCACTAGGTCTCAACAAGTCAAAGTCAAACTAGAATTCACCAATTCATTAAATCATCAAATAATTCAAATAAGTCAAAATGACCAAATTATCCCTAGGCTAAAAATAATAATTAAGTCATCATAATGACATGGTTAGGCTCTAGGTCATGCAGTCTCTCAGGTTTCACTAGCAGCACATCAAAATCACAAGCCATGACTAAAATCAATTCTTAAATAGTTTAAAAATTATTAAAAATCACTAAAAATCATAATATGAATCAAATATCAATAATTAATAATTAAAATTTCAAATTTTCAAAATTATTCTCATCTGGAAAACTGGGTGTTACAATCCTACCCACCTTAGAAAAATTTTGTCCTCGAAATTAAAATGATCGCACCCTTCCTAGGTCAACCCCATATCAATCAAAGTCGAATCAACACAATCCTACTGGTCGTGATTTCACAGTCTCAAACGGGGTAGCTACACTATCTAGTAATCAAAACAATATCTTGGCAGGTACTAATAGAATCACACAGGAAAGTAAAAAAGAAGAATGAGAAGGACAAACCTGGTAACTCATCACCTGCAGCGTCGGTCTCCTCGACCGCCATCGCAAAAGCTCCACCCCTCTGGTGCTGAGCTACAGGTGGCCTAGCCCCCTCAAGAGGAGGTGCAAAGGGACAGTCTATCTTCTGGTGGGCTTCAGACCCACAGGAATAGCAAACCTTCAGCCTCTTCCTACACTGCTCCCTGGTGTGTCCCAGCTTCCTGCAGTATGAACAACTGATTGCCTTCGGGTCCTAACCCCGATACTGATACTGCACCTGCTGAACCATCACTGGTGCCCGGGTCTGCTGAATCTGAACATGAGGCCTCTTGGCCTGGCCTCCGCTGCTACTACCACTCTGGAAGTCACGACCCCTCTTCAACTTCAACCCTAGGTCGTCCTTCGCTGCCATAGCCCCAGAAAATATCTCTGCAAAGGTAGCGTTCCGGTCGCTCTTAGTCAGCGACCGAACCTCCCTAACCAAGCCTCGGCGGAACTTCCTCACCTTCGTCTTCTCAGTCAAGTCATCTATGAACCGGGCCAATCGACAAAACTCCCCGGCGTACTCAGCTACCGTCTGGTTTCCCTGAACCAGACCCTCAAACTGTGCCTCTTTGCCTCCCAAGGCCACATCAGGAAAGAACTGCTCCTTGAACAGTTCCTTGAACTGGGCCGAAGTCTGGCCCTCAACTCCCACCCTGGGATCTGTCTGGTACCACGCACGGGCTAAGTCCAGCATCTGGCTGCCCGCCGCCTCGATATGGAGTCGATCTGGTATCTCTGCCAGCCTGAATATCTCCTCGATATGCTCTATCCAGTCATCTGCGTAATGAATGCCCTCAGTGCCCAGGAACTCTCTGGGATGCATCTTCTGGAAGTCCTGTATATCCTTCTCCTTCCGACGAGGCTGCTGCTGCTCCCCCTGAGCAATCACCATCTATATTGTAGCACGAACTAGCTGGTGGGCCTCGTCAATCCTTTGACGATAATCAGCAGTCTGTTGCTGCTGCTGCTGCTGCTGGTGAGACGCCAGAATCCTCTCCACGAAAGAGAATAGATGAGCAGCATCGACCATCCCCGCAGGTGGAGGCTGCTGCGGTGGAAGGATCTCGGGAAGCACCGGACTCTGCCTCCCAGCTGATGGAACACCCACCCCAGCTGATGGATCTCCGAAAGCTGCTGAAACATCCACCCCAGCTGGCATGACTGGGGCTACGATACTAGGGGCTGGCTGCTGAAGGTGAGAGGTGGCAGACCCCTCTGCAGCGGCTACTGTACCAGAGCGATGTGATCGTGTCTCCACCATCCCAAAGACAGATCGAAAAGGAAGTCAATACTGAGCAGGAATTGATAAAATCAAAGGAGGATAGTTTATTTCAAAGAAGTCAATCTGTAAGATATGTAGATGGCATGAATTGAAGCAGAATTTTTTCTAACTGTGATTGAGTACCTCTCCGTTAAAGCCTATCTCTCAATCCTATCGCAGGCTCGCGACAGTACAACTAAGTCGCTGTACTACCACGATATCGCACTAATGCGACTCTCGACCTGCATGGGCCACCACTAAAAACGTGTCACGACCCGCACCCACTGTGAGGGTACGAGCACGTAACAACGCCCAGCCTACGCCGCAGTGTCGACGGTAGAACGCTGTCCTAGGTTACTATCTAATCAACAACTCACGCAATTATATAATGTGCTTGTCAAATCTCAACTCCGAACGGAGGACAAGTATAGATATAATGAAACTCAATCACAGTCTAAGAACGATAAGATATCACAGAAAATAAAATCTAAGACTAATAACAAAGATAAAAACCAACAACTAATAATATAAACTCAGAAAATCTCAACTACAAATCTCAACTACAATCTCAACTACAAACAGCTCCAGTTCTAAACATAAAAGCTAAACAACAACTAGATAATCTCCCAATCACTCCTGAGTGTCGGGGCCATAGGTAGCTAAACCATCTCCACAGTAATATGTAGGGCATGTATCCTCAGGGCAGTCATCTGTAAAATTTTTAACAGGTCCAGTCAGGACAGGAACGAGTACAACTCACAAAAAAACCCAAGTAAATGACAGGGAACTATAAAGCAGTTATAGACAGTTTTATTGATGAATATGGCAGTTTATATACAGGTGATGGTATAGAGAAACAGTAAGATACAAGGAAAGTAAAGTAACTAAACAAGAGAAGAATGATGGCAATGACGACTGTAAATAAATCTAGCTGAACTAAAGTAACATGATAAGTCCAGGCAGTAAATGTAAAACAAGTGTAAACTGCTATAATCCAGTACGAGATGAATCTAATACAAGATGAATCCAGTACCAGATGATTCTAGGTAGTGATCAAGAATCCATGTGAGTTCAGCTAATCTAATAGTGTGTTTTAAAATACCAAGATCGACATGTAAACGGCTGTGGGTAATCAGGCACACCTCTCACTGATCAGACGAGAGATGGCTATACTTCCAGTAGATTCCAGTTGGAGATTCCAGATTTGGGGTATGTCTACATGTCTTACTCAATATTTTCCCGCCCCGTAATACAAATGAATCCAGAATTCGACACGAGAATCGGGATGAGTCTAGCCAAAATATGATGATTCCAGAAATAGATTCCGGAATGATTCCAGTGATTCCAGTAATAGAGGCCAGATAATATGGTGAGTGTGTCGCATACATAAATCCAGAAATATCCAAACGTGTGGTATCAGAGAATCACATAAAACTAAATAGAACTGAAATACAGTAACTGGCAAATAAATGAGAGAACTATCAGAGAATGTACTCGCCTGATACTCTGAAAAGAGTAGTGTAATGTCAGATGTCTGCACCGGAGTCATAATATCCTAAATAGAACAGTACAGGTTATAATATGTTTAAAACAAGGCAAATGATGGTTATGATACAATCTACATGATTTCTAGGCCAATCTAGGTCAAAGTCAACTCTAGTCAAACCTGGTCAACTGTCTAGGTCAAACTAGGTCCAAGTCAAACTTGGTCAACTTTGGGTCAACCCAAGTCAATACTCTAGTCAAACTAGGTCAATTGGTCACATCCAGACTAATGTTGACTTTTGGTCAACTCCAGTCAACCTGGACTAGTCAAACTAAGTCAACTAGGTCAAACAATCCTATATCAACCCTTACCTACCAAGATACCTACATCTAGTATCCATGTACCCAACATTACCCTCATGTTAGATATTTACCCACTAACACTCTAATCTAGGCTATTAGCAACTATTACCCTATACCTAGATAGCTCATTACCTCATTTCCCAGGAAAGGTAAACCAACCCTAGATATTAAACTCACAAACCTTAGCTATAGGTCTAACCCCCTTTGCTAGGCTAATAGGTAATATCCATTACCTTAGTCCATGTATTCCTTATTACCTTACTTGTCTAAATAGTATCCTTAAACTAACATCCTAGGATATACCCATCTAACATATAACTAATCCTCAAAAGATACTAAAATCTAGACTAACCCTACATCACATCCTATTTAGACTAACATCATGACACTAACAATCCCTCTAAACCTTTGAGACTAACCTAGGATGCATGATATCCTAACCACTAACCCACTACTCTAACACTCACTCTCTATCAAACTCTAACATACCCTAACCAAACAACACACTCAAATCTATATTAACCAATACTAGGACATATGAAAAGGAAAGGGATGTTCTCAGTGAACCAAAAGGAAGGGAATGTTATGTGTGTATAGGTTAAAAGAGTGCAAGAGTGTGTGATATTGGGCAAATGACAGGAAAAACCAAGTGTGTGAGGGTGATAGGTGGCATGAAAGCAAGTTTGTGTGTGTGTGTCAAAAGGAATTCAATCTTGTAGAGTGGTGTGTGCTAAAATCAGTTTGGTGTGTGTGTGTATAACTGACAGTGAACAAATGTGAAGGTGACAGTTGTTAAGGAAGGATTCAATATAACCCCCACACCCACAATCAGTACATCAATGTATTCCCCACATATACACGTGTCTAGGGGTATCATTTCGTGTCCACATGAGTGGACACGAAGTGTCCAAACAGTGTCTAACCCAAGTGTCAGTGTGTGACTGAACTGTACATAGGCACAGTCTCGTGCACGTATGTTGAGTCGAAATAGACTCGACACAGTGTGCGAGACACCATGGGCACATGCACAGGGATAAAGGGGTCATAGGGCTAGGTCCTAGGGTGCCTGAGTCATGTCCAAGTTGTGTCGTGTCCGAGATTCGAAGCCGTATCAGTGGCTTGAATTTCGTGTATGTGTGTGTCAGAAATTTCGATGCGAGCGCGAGAACTTCTTCGACTCGCAACCAAGTCTCATAAAACTTGGTGAGGGTCGAGTCAGACATGGGACCCATTACCTCACCAAATTCCACGTGTCCTAGTAGAGTGTCGTGTCCTGTGTCAGCCCTAAAATGCAGGGGACACGCACAGTGTGCACGAGCAGGCACGAGACAGTGCAGCCTCGATATCTTCGCGCATGGACAACGAGGACCCACAAAATTTTATGGGGGTCCTGTCAGTCAGTGCCCGCACCCACACACCAATTTTCGTGGTGTCTTGTGTCGTGTGTCGTGTCCGCAAAGGCACTCGAACAGCAGGACAGCCGTCCGGGCCTGTGCGCAGTGTCGTACGTACGGTGCGTGTCCGATTTGGACACGAAAAGTACACAAAAACCAACTCAGTCCTCAACATAATTAATGTACATATCAAGAGCTATCCAAATATATAATTTGTTTTAAAAAACATTAACATTCAATCCATTGAGGCATTTCGTCGAACACCTAACATACCATACGACACGTGTCCGATACGGACACCAAACGGACACAAAATTCACCCAAATTTCAGAAAAACCTAGGGGACTCCTAGATCTAGCCCTACATGCAAAGAAAACTGAAATTTAAATCAATTTGAGGAGTTTTACCTATAGGTGCAAATTACAAGAAAAGCTCCAAATGGGGGGTGTTCCTCTTGATGGCCAAATGCTCCAATTGAGCCCAAAACTGAGATTAACCTCCAGAAATATTAAATATACAAAAATTAGAATCTAATGTAAAAGACTAGGATAAAAAAGGAGATCAAATGAATAAATAGGAATTTTTGGAAGGGGAAAGAATACCTCTCTTTTCTCCAAGTGTAGGAATAATAAAAAGAGGCAAGCCCTAATGAACAAATGTTTAAATAGGGTGGAGATCCTTATGTGGCTGATCATAGGTTCAATAATTAGGGTTAGGGTTCACTAAATGGCCCATGGGCTTAAGTCATGATCAATTAAATAATTAAGCCATAAGTCATTTCATGAAACCATAAGCCATGACTAAAATTCACTAAACCACATCCCCTCATTCCAAAACTATTCTCTAATGACTAAAATAGGTTAACTCGAGTTAGGCTAGGGTCACCATGGTTAGGGTTAGCTTCTAGGCTAGTCCACTAGGTCTCAACAAGTCAAAGTCAAACTAGAATTCACCAATTCATTAAATCACCAAATAATTCAAATAAGTCAAAATAACCAAATTACCCCTAGGCTAAAAATAATAATTAAGTCATCATAATGACATGGTTAGGCTCTAGGTCATGCAGTCTCTCAGGTTTCACTAGCACCACATCAAAATCACAAGCCATGACTAAAATTAATTCTTAAATAGTTTAAAAATTATTAAAAATCACTAAAAATCATAATGTGAATCAAATATCAATAATTAATAATTAAAATTACAAAATTTTAAAATTACCCTCATCTGAAAAATTGGGTGTTACACCTGAGGACGGGATTACCGTCTTGTTCTTCCTCGGCTGACTCTTGGATGACGTTACAGAGGTCGAGGAGTTGGCAGTTGTTTTTTTTTTGGGTAAGTGAGAGTTGGTAACAACATGGCATGAAGCAATTTTAGGCTCCTCTTCATCTTCAATTGGCACACTCTTACCGAGATGACGTCGGATGGGTATCATAGATTGTAGTCGCTGAAACACGGACTGCCTTTATGGTGGAGCTGCTGTCTTGCAATAACAGCAGTTGATGGTGACCATGGCACAAGTGTGCCCTGTGAGGGGCGCATCATGCTTATTGGTCAGCTCTCCTGATCTGCATTTGTGAGTGATCATATTACGCAAATCATGATGAAAGAGTTCCACTTTCACACCCCCTTCAGGCGTATGGCAAGCCCAAGCGTCGGGGTGGTCATGTGAATGTTGCGCCCCCTGATCTAGTTCACGCGCATGAGATACATCCAGATCATTGGTGGGTGAACAACATTTATTGCAACTTGAACCCACTTCATACGCACCACCCAAGTGGGCGCATGGGTTCAATGTCGCATATTTTGCCCTGCCTGACTTGGTTCGAAACGCAGTAGATGTACCCAAACGGGACAAGGAGTTTGAAGGTCGGCTCGTATCTGGCACAAATGTGTCCGAGTCAACCCTGTACATCTTGCCATCAGCAGCGTGCATGATTTTGAGCGCATGCTTCTGGTTCGCTGTCGGCGTAGCACGTTTGGGGCACATGACCTGTGCTGTCTTAGATTTCTTTATACTAGCCCATAAAGGCACATAGTACTCAGAATCCAATTCTGTACCGCCATGACAGCGAGTGAGTCTGTCAAAGATAGATGTTTTCTCCTACGCACCAGAGTTCATGCGTGGAAGATTGGTTATGCCTCTGCTCTGTTGGCGCATCTTCTTCGACTGGTAAGAAGACAGTTGGAGAATACAGTCAATACCATGTTTTCCTGACAGATGTGCTGCACCAGTGGACGTATCTTGGTTGCTGAGAACGTCAGTAGAAAGGGTCAGCTGCGGTGGCGTATCCCCTATAGCGATGGTGCTTCGCCTTTGTGCACCCAGACTCGGTGACTCTTCTTCGGCTTTGGCAGCCGCTTCGAAGGGCTTGCGCTGCCTGCAGAGATGAACTCCTCATACGTCTGTTGATCGAGGTACACCACAAGTATTTTGTGGAAGGAGCCCAGCTTGATGTCGTCAGATTGCAACACAACCTTCTCGTTGGAGGAGAACATGGTCCCCAGCAGAGTCGCCAGCTTGTTCGCTATCAAAAAAGGGACACAAAAGGTTGTTGATTGAAACTTTTGTATTTCGATTACAAACAGAATTGTATACAATGTAGGACTTAGATGTAGTCATTTGAGTACACTTTTATTTTTATCTAGGAACTGTATCGGTGAAGCTAGTGGTAATGCGTTGACTCCTTTGACGGTCTGACGACGATCTTGAATTCTCTGAAGGTCTGGGTTGCTCTGGATGCCGGAGCATTTTGAGGGAAAGAAGATGTGAAGTGTCTCTCCTGATCTCTGGATATGATCTGTGGATATCTCTGTATCTTGAAGGAATAGTCCTTCTATTTATAGGCAGCATGCTGAGCGACCTCTGCGCGTATATGTAGGATGTGCCCGGATGTGGTAATGCCACGTGGCTGATGCTGGCGGAGGCGCATGGATAATGCGCCTCAAATCTGTTTGGACTGCTGCAGTGGGCTACGGTGGAGCTGACACGTAGCAGTTGCGAGAATTCGGTTGTTGCTAAGATCTTGGGTGGTTAGCATCTATTCTTGAGCAGAACTGAGTCAAAAGACACGTGGCACGTGTCTGTGGCTTCAAAGATCTCAGATTTGGGAGAGAGTGATCTGTCTTGATGCGCCTAGGATCAGGTGCATAGAGAGGACTGAGCTGCTGTCTTTAGGGATCAGGAGCGAGTCCGGACGCACGGCTTTTGAGGCGCATGCAGGGCTTCACATCATGATGGGCCTAGGATCAGGCGCATGGGGTGACTTGGTCTATGAATTCGAGGAGTCATAGGCAAGTCCAGGCGTATGGCTTTTGAGGCGCATACAGAGACTCGACTTCTGTTACTTGAGATCTGGAGTAAGTCTGGGGGGCGCATGGCTTTTAAGGCGCATGCAGTCTTTTGGGCGCATGGCTGCGAGGCACAGCGAATGAACGATCGACCACGTGGCAAGGATAGCTGTAGCCAACCAAAAGTGTAAAGATGGCGCTGATGTCAGCAGCTCTTCATTTTTGACAAAGGACGGGTGATTGGACGGCTCTTTGGAAGATGTGTTGCCGCCTTTGTCACTCAGCATTAAATGCTTGATGATGACAACTTTGAAAGCGGCACATCGGTTAATTTCGATCTGGGCGCATGGGTTTATGTCCCACTGGGTGCATCAGTAGGGGGCGCATGATGTCGACGGCTCATCTGCCATGTGTCGTATCCTCTTTGGCCCATCTGTTGAGTTCTTCGAGGCCTTGATGGCTGTTTGACTTGGCTGAATTCGAAGAGGCAGATTCATCTGTTGGCCCATTGGTCATATGGTCAACCTGATTTTAATAATTGATCAAACTCTGTCTGGATATACAAAGCTAGTTGGGACATCTCGGTTTCTTGGACATAAGCAAGATTGGCTATCCACTCCGTTCAAGACTGAAGATCTATTTGCCTACTCGAGTCTGTATTTTCTATGCAATGTAATTTTCATTTTATTTGAGTCTAGGAATATATTGTACACCGAGTCGTACTGGCAAATAGGCTATCCCCAAAATAGTTTAAAATGTTTTTTAAAATGACCTATCAAAATATTTACAAAAAGGTTTTCAAAAAGGTTTTCAAAAATCACCAAAATCTATTTTTTTAAAAACCCTAACCTAACCCTGACAGAGTTCGGCCAGAGTTCGGCCAGAGTTCGGTTAGTGGCCGTTGTGATTTTGAAACTCTGGAACTTGGTCCTCCTACAGTTACGGATTTGACCAAGATTTGCTCAAAGAGTTCTGCCCGAATTCTGACAGAAGTCTGCCTTTGGAACTCCTATAAATAGAGAAGAATTTTGATCATTTCAACACACTCATTCACTTTCAATCTTCTCTCTATCTAAAGCTTTCAGTCTTCCAAAGAGTTTTCTAGAGCTTTCAATTTTAGATCCCAAGCCAGTTACAATCCTCTAGTCAATTTGTCAGTGCAGTACGGTCTAGAAGTTTCTGAGAGATTGTAATCAGAAGGCTTGATTGAAGAATACCTCTTCATATTTGAAGTTGGACGAGTTCTTCGTATCAAAGCTCACGTTGTAGAAGTTGCAAGGACTTCGTAAGAAAACTTGTGATTTTTCCAATAGTGGATTCATCTGGTAGCAAGAGTTCTACCGACTGGATTAGTCCTCAACAGAGGGATACCAGTATACATCGCTGTCTTTGCGTTTGCTTTCTTAACTTTGCCTTTACATTATTTCAGTTGTGATTAATATTCTGTGATTGTGCTGCTAACATTTTTATTTAGCATTATTCCGCTGCCAACTCTATTCACCCCCCTCTAGAGTATTACGCTTTACTATTTCGTTCCTACAATTGGTATCAGAGCGGGTGTTAGAGGTAAAGCAAAGGTAACAGTACAATTATTTATTCTTTTTAATTAACTGTTATATAGATCACAGCACAACACATGGCAACTGTGAAGTTCACAAGTGAAGGCCAGGCCACAAACAGACCCCCACTGTTTGATGGTACAAATTATACATATTGGAAAACACGGATGAGTTTCTTCTTGAAATCTCTTGATTTTGATTTATGGTCCATTGTTCTTGATGGCTATCAAAAGCCACCTCGTATAAATGTTGATGGAGTTTTAGTTGAAAAACCCCATAGCAGATATACAGAGGAAGAAAAAAAAGGGCCAGTCTTGACGTACGTGCCATTAATGCTCTCTTTTGTGCTTTAGACAGAACTGAATTTAACAGGGTGTCTATCTGCACAACGGCCAATGAAGTATGGAAGCTACTCGAAGTCACACATGAAGGCACGACTCAAGTCAAGGAATCTAAAGTCAGCAGACTTACTCAAGAGTACGAGGCGTTCAAAATAAAGCCCAACGAAACAGTCACACAAATGTTCGAGAGATTCTTGGATATTGTAAATCCTTTGTCCTCCCTAGGCAAAGATTACAGTAACCATGAAAAGATTCGTAAACTCCTGCGAGCTCTCACCAAGAACTGGATTCCAAAGGCTACTGCAATCATTGAAGGGAACGACCTCACAACTATGTCCCTCGAAGTACTCATGGGTAAGCTACTCATTCATGAACTGGAGCTACAAGATTTTGAAGAGCCTGCACCAAAGGAGAAGACTATCGCCCTCAAGGCTCAGCACAAAAAAGCTGCTGAAGATGACTCAGACAACAGTGGATCTGACGCTGAAGATCAAGCTCTCCTAGCAAGGAAGTTCAAAAGATTCATGAGACATGAGAAGAGAGTCAAAGAGAACAACAGCAACAACTGGTACCAAGAAGATGTTGTCTGCTATGGCTGCAAGAAGAAGGGACACATGAAGAAGGATTGTCCCACAAACTCATCATCGAGCAAGAAGAACAACAGGTATGAAAAAGGGAACCTGAAAAGATCAACTTCTCGGAAATATGCCAACACCAGCATATGGCATGAAAGTGAAGTCAGCGACTCAGAAGACGAACACTCAGAGGACGCTGCAAATGTATGCTTCATGGCAACCGATCAGGTACCTACTGAACCTGTAGAAACTTATGATGACTTCACCCTTGAGCAATTAGGAGATGCCTTCAGTGACCTGATGACTGATTACAGGAAACTACGTAGTAAGTATCAGACCTCTAAGAAGGTACTCAAAGAGTACAAAGATGAAATAGGTAGACTTACCGACCTACTAGCTGAGGTTAGAAATAATGTTAGTGAGTCTGGTGAGCTTTCTTCAATAAAGCTCTTATTACACGAGACTACCAAGTCATCTGAAGAGAAAGACAAAATTATTGACCAACTCAAGGAAGAACTTTCTATAGAGAAGAAAAGTCTTCAATGTGCACAAATCGGAATGGAATCACTTACTTCTGATTATACTAAGTTGTATGACACTTCCAAAAGATTGGAAATTAGGCTAGGAAAATAGCCTGAGCCTGCTGCTTCCTACCCTAACACGTGTCACTTACCGAGAAATCGGAACATTCCCAAGCCAAACACTGTCAGACCTAACCCTATCAAACCTTTACCCCAAAAGGTCAAGCCCAAACAAGATTATAGGTATGCTTTCTTCTATACTAGAAAACCCAAACCTACCAACCATGCACACCACTCAGCTTTCAACACTCGACATACATAATGTCATTATTGTGGTCTCATTGGTCATATAGCATCTGTATGTAGAATGAGAAAGCTTGTAGATCTAAATGTTTATGCTTGGATACCTAAGGCTAACAATTCAGGACCCTACAAGAAATGGGTACCAAAGGTTTCATCTGCAAACTATTTTGTAGGTGGAACACCCTTCACATGCTAGAAGCAAATGGATCCTCGACAGCGGTTGCTCACGGCATATGACCGGTGACGCTACCCTATTTGCAATACTGTCGAAGAAAAAGAAGGAAGGCTATGTCTCCTTCGGTAATAATTTGAAAGGGTATATTATTGGTATCGGTGATGTTGGTAAGTCTCCCTATCCTATAATTAAGGATGTCTGTCTGGTTACCGAGTTGAAACATAACCTACTCAGCATAAGTCATCTAGCTGATCATGGTTATGGCATCAACTTTGGCAAAGACAAATGTAGTATAGTTGATAGCTCAACTGGTAGTACTATCTTTGAAGGTATCAGGGAAGACAATATATATGTTTTCTATTTGTTAGAAGAAACTAACATTTCAGGTAGATGCTTAATGGCCAAGAGTGATGAGAGTCATCTGTGGCATATGAGACTCGGTCACGCTAATATGGATACAATATCAAGATTATCCACAAAGAAGCTAGTACGCGGTTTACCGGACATTACATTCAAGAAGGATTCGGTATGCAGTCAATGTGAAAGGAACAAAGCTACCAGATCCACTTTCAAATCAGTAAACGCAGTATGTACTACTAGACCTCTACAATTGCTTCATATGGACTTATTTGGTCCTAGCAGAGTTGCTAGCCTCGGAGGTAAACTTTATGCTTTCGTAATTGTAGATGATTTCTCTAGATACACGTGGGTATATTTCTTGACACGCAAGAATGATGCATTATTCGAATTTATCGCCTTTTGCAAGAAAGTACAGAATGAAAAAGGTTACATAATCACTCGCATAAGAAGCGATCATGGTGGCGAATTCGAGAATGCTGATTTTGAGCAATTTTGTGACACACACGGTTTTATTCATGAGTTCTCCTACCCTAGGACTCCACAATAAAATGGAGTTGTGGAACGTAAGAACAGAACTCTAACCGAAATGGCCAGAGTAATGTTGAACCAGTTTAGTCTACCCAAATATTTCTAGGCTGAAGCTGTCAACACAGCTTGTTTTATTCTCAATAGAGTTCTAATTCGACCCAAATCGAAGAAGACTCCATTTGAGTTATGGTTTGATAGAATTCCTTCAGTTTCATACTTTAGAATTTTTGGTTGTAAATGTTTTATTCTTAACACAAAAGATAATTTAGGAAAATTTGATGAAAAGGCCGATGAATGTATATTTTTAGGTTATGCAGCCAAGAGCAAAGGATACAGAGTCTTCAACAAACGTACCATGATTATCGAAGAGTCAATCAATGTCACCTTTGATGAATTAAATCAAATGACGATTGATGACAATGACGAAGATACATCTGTACCAAGCTCAACTCCAGCTGATTCTCAACCAAGTTCTACATTAGCTGAACCTCCTAGAGAAGATCCAGGAACCAGCTACCTTCAGAATGAAGCAAAAAGGTTGAAATTTACAGCAAATCATCCAAAGGATTTGGTAATTGGTGATATTACCAAGGGAGTAAGTACTCGTACATCCTGTAGAGATATTGTTTCTAGTGTTGTATTTATTTCACAGCTAGAACCCAAAACTATTGATGAAGCATGTAGTGATAGTTTTTGGATAGATGCTATGCAAGAGGAATTAAACCAATTTGAACGGAATCAAGTTTGGAAACTTGTTCCCAGGCCTGTTGATCATCCGGTCATTGGCACCCGTTGGGTATTCCGAAACAAACTGAATGAGAATGATTTAGTGACTCGTAATAAGGCTCGACTCGTAGCTCAAGGATACAATCAAGAAGAGGGTATCGACTACGATGAGACTTATGCCCCAGTTGCGAGATTAGAATCCATTTGCATGTTATGTGTATTTGCATGTTTTCATGATTTTAAACTTTTTCAAATGGATGTCAAGAGTGCTTTTCTAAATGGCTTTATAAAAGAAGAAGTTTTTGTAGCACAACCTCCGGATTTCACGGATTTCAAAAATTCTGACCATGTTTTCAAGTTGAAGAAAGCTCTATATGGTTTGAAACAGCCCCTCGTGCTTGGTATGATCGTCTAAGCTCTTTTCTACTTGACAACGGTTTTTCAAAAGGAAAGGTTGATACTACACTATTTATTAAATCTTTTAATGGCAAGCTGCTTTTAATTCAAATCTATGTTGATGATATCATATTTGGATCCACTGATGAATCTCTTTGTCAAAAAATTTTTAAGTGTATGCAGAATGAGTTTGAAATGAGCATGATGGGAGAGCTGAAATTCTTTCTTGGATTGTAAATCAAACAAACTGATAATGGGACATTCATAAATTAAGCCAAGTACACAAAAGACTTACTAAAGAAGTTCGATCTGGACAATGTCAAACCTATTGGCACTCCGATGGCAACTTCAACAAAGCTTTATTCAGATGAACAAGGTAAGCCAGTCGACACACGTAAGTATCGAGGTATGATTGGTAGTTTACTTTATTTAACTGCTAGCCGTCCAGATATAATGTTTAGTGTTTGCCTGTGTGCACGTTTTCAAGCTAACCCAAAGGAATCACATCTGTCCGCAGTTAAGCGTATCTTTCGATACCTTAAAGGCACTTCTTCTGTTGGCTTGTGGTATCCCAAAACTAAGTCCTTTGACCTTATTGGTTATTCGGATGCAGATTTTGCTGGATGCAAAGTTGATAGAAAAAGTACAAGTGGCACATGTCATTTCTTAGGAAAAGCTTTAGTCTCTTGGTTTAGTAAAAAGCAAAATTCTGTAGCCATATCAACAACAGAGGCTGAGTACATCGCCGCAGGACGTTGTTGCGCTCAGATTTTGTGGATGAAACAAACCCTAGAAGACTATGATTTATTTTACACACATATTCTCATTTTTTGTGATAACACGAGCACTATTAATTTGACTAAGAATCCAGTATGTCACTCTCGTACTAAACATATTGAGATTAGACATCATTTTCTTAGAGATCATCATCAAAATGGAGATATAAACCTTGTGTACATAGATACTGAAAATCAATTAGCTGACATCTTCACTAAACCTCTAGCGGAAGATCGTTTCAATTATTTACGTCGAGAATTAGGAATTTTGGACGTCAATAATATTAATTGATTTTGTTTTATGATTCTATCTCAATACGCAAAAACTGTGTTAGAAACAAGCCAATAAAGAGTCTGTCTGTCACCACAACTACGGTTGAAGCGAAGCGGTATTTAAGAGTTCCCCGGTGAACCTCCGCCAGCTGGGACAGTACTCCTACAGCTAATCTGAGACAGTCGCTGTGTAAAGACATTTAATTCATAAAATATTATTAATTATGTTATTTGAAGGATAAAATAACTAATCTCTGAATTAAATATTTGAAATGAGACAATGAAAAAGAAGTGGCAAAAATCAACTTTGAAGAACCCTAGGCGAATTCGGCCAGAGCTCTGACCGAATTCGGCCCGAGTTCGGTTGAGGGTATCTGTGTATATATCCAGAACCCGAGAGCTTCTTCTCTTTCATTGCTTCCAAACTAATGATGATGACGAGGATAGTGATGAGGAGATGTGATTTGATTTTTTAGTGACATTCTATTGTATACTTGGAAATGCTCCTACATTCCAAGTTTTTATCAGTATTTTTTTTAGTACTTTTATATTTATCAGCACTTTGTAGTATGCTTTCAGTACTTTTTCATGGACATGCTTATGGTATTTCGTTTATGATATTTCAGTGTCTTTCAGCACTTTGTTTTAAGCACCATCTCTTTCTTCATTACAAACTGCCTGTGAAATAGCATGCCTGAGATTTCTTTTATGTTTTTGAAACAATAGTATGCCTATGATAATATTCTTTAGAAACAATAGCATGCATGTAATGATAATTTGTAGACACTTTACATGCCTGTGATGATATATATTTACTCTTCATGTTTTATTTATTATGTTTTCTCACTATTTGTTCCTTATGTATTAATTGCGGGAGAGCCTACTGCATTATATGCGGGGGAGCCTTCTCTTATGCAATTATTTTGCTAAGTGACAAAGGGGGTGAAAATGAAAGATCTAACATTTTTTTGAGTTAAATACAGGACATGAACAATTTTACGTTTTGATTTTTTTTGAACAAGCTTAATGTTATATCATTCATAGTTTGTCAATTATCAAAATGGGGGAGATTGTTGGCCCATTGGTCATATGGTCAACCTGATTTTAATAATTGATCAAACTCTGTCTGGATATACAAAGCTAGTTGGGACATCTCGGTTTCTTGGACATAAGCAAGATTGGCTATCCACTCCGTTCAAGACTGAAGATCTGTTTGCCTACTCGAGTCTGTATTTCCTATGCAATGTAATTTTCATTTTATTTGAGTCTAGGAATATGTTGTACACCGAGTCGTACTGGCAAATAGGCTATCCCCAAAATAGTTCAAAATGTTTTTTAAAATGACCTATCAAAATGTTTACAAAAAGGTTTTCAAAAATCACCAAAATCTATTTTTTAAAAAATCCTAACCTAACCCAGACAGAACTCGGCCAGAGTTCGGCCAGAGTTCGGCCAGAGTTCGGTTAGTGGCCGTTGTGATTTTGAAACTCTGGAACTTGGTCCTCCTGCAGTTGCGAATTTGACCGAGATTTGCTCAAAGAGTTCTGCCCGAATTCTGACAGAAGTCTGCCTTTGGAACTCCTATAAATAGAGAAAAATTTCGATCATTTCAACACACTCATTCACTTTCAATCTTCTCTCTATCTAAAGCTTTCAGTCTTCCAAAGAGTTTTCTAGAGCTTTCAATTTCAGATCCCAAGCCAGTTACAATCCTCTAGTCAATTTGTCAGTGCGGTACGGTCTAGAAGTTTCTGAGAGATTGTAATCAGAAGGCTTGATTGAAGAATACCTCTTCACATTTGAAGTTGGACGAGTTCTTCGTATCAAAGCTCGCGTTGTAGAAGTTGCAAGGACTTCGTAAGAAAACTTGTGGTTTTTCCAATAGTGGATTCAACTGGTAGCAAGAGTTCTACCGACTGGATTAGTCCTCAACAGAGGGATACCAGTATACATCGTTGTCTTTGCGTTTGCTCTCTTAACTTTGCCTTTACATTATTTCAGTTGTGATTAATATTCTGTGATTGTGCTGCTAACATTTTTATTTAGCATTATTCCGCTGCCAACTCTATTCACCCCCTTCTAGAGTATTACGCTTTACTATTTCGTTCCTACATCATCACCATAAATGCAAGTTCGTTGCACCGACTTCGGGAAGGTTGCTACTTGGCACATGGGTTTGATTTGCTCGGCCTATAAATAGTAACAGTTGAGAGGGAGTTTTGTTTATCTTTCTCTCGACTTCTTGTCGAAGATGAATTCGACTGATCCTCCTCGGTGGCAAGATGTTGTACTGTGGGTTGTGGATCTCCTTGTTCGAAGAAGCTTTGACGATGAACTCCTTCAGAAAACTGAGATGCGCCAGGAATGGACACGATAGTTTATGTTCGAGCCCCTTGCTGGCAGTATTCTTTTACGAGACGACATTGGGTGCCAAGTTGAATACATGGTTTGGGTTTGATGTGCCCAAGCCTTATTATGATGGAAGAGCCCCAGGCTGGCAGATGTGCATGTGCATTGACGAGGAAGTGATTCGCTCTGACGGGGCAGAGTGATACGCTGGTATAGTAAAGTGTTGGGCTGTGTCACGACCCGCACCCACTGTGAGGGTACAAGAACGTAACAACGCCCAGTTACGCCGTAGTGTCGGCGGTAGAACGCTGTTCTAGGTCATGAACTATAACTACATAACATGAATATACTCTCCAAAAGGAGGCCAACACAGAGGTACAACTCAATCACAATCTAAGGTAGAATGTAGCACGATGGAAATAGATAAGAAATCCTCAACTGAGGTACAGCAGAAATAAATAACAAGTCTCAACATCTATAAAATATACAACTCTGAAAATAAAGACAACAGTTTAAATATGAAAAGAGAGGACAGTCTAAGCTATCCACACTATACAAGGTATCATCCTGAGCAGCTGCCTGAACCTCCCCAGGGGTCCAGGTCGCGAGTGTCAACTAGGCAAACTCCAAGTAAGGGTGCAGGGTTCCTCATCATCCTCTGTAAAAATTTTAACAGGTCCAGTCAGGACGGGAGCGAGCACAAAATATCTCACGCAGTTCATATCATGTTAGGAAATACAAAGCATGCAATAGAGTAAGGTACATGAAACGCTGAAAGAAAGAAGTATATGAAAAATAGTAGAGATTTGATAACAGAAAATATCTAAATATGATAAGTAAGAACTGTAAGCCTACTGTGATTTAGAGTACAATATGGTTATGTAAACGGTCTAGGAAAATGCAATGGTAACTCCATTGTACGTGGGTGTACAATAGACATATACAATAGTTATAAAATCTTGTACAATAGGATTTGATTACATAACCAATTCTACTCCCCCTCCCCAATCAGTACAAAAGGATCCACTCTAGTTACGTTATCTTGCACCATAGTGTACAATGTTATACAATGGATGTACAATATTATACAATAGATGTACAATGTTATACAATAGTTGTACAATGTTATACAATAGTGTACAATGGTCTATCCCTGGAACTCATGTGATACTGAGAGTACAATATGCACAAGGAGTATACAAGGATATAGGTATTCAATAAATACAATATGGAAGTGAAACGCACATCACAATATGTATCTAGTGAATACAAGGGGATAACATCCCAAAAAGAAGATCCGTATAGTACCAATCTGTGATAACAACGTATCAGCATCAAGTACAGTAATCTAGAGCAAGAATGTAAATTCAGACAAGTATG
Source organism: Iris pallida (assembly GCA_029216955.1). Classification (NCBI taxonomy): domain Eukaryota; kingdom Viridiplantae; phylum Streptophyta; class Magnoliopsida; order Asparagales; family Iridaceae; genus Iris; species Iris pallida. The sequence goes on along the minus strand of JANAVB010011000.1, from coordinate 60,034 downwards.
AAACGGTCAGAGAATGTACTCGCCTCGTATCTGAATGTCTGAAGTAAATGTACTGTCCGAGATGAGATACCTGACTCCTAGTTAGAGCAACACAAGTCAAGATGTATACAGGGGATGATATATGAAATGTACAATGCATCTGCATGCTATCTAGGTCAAACTAGACCAAAGTCAACTCTCGGTCAACTCTAGTCAACTAGACTAGTCAAACTAGGTCAACTAGGTCAAGTCCTAGCCCAACAAGTCTAATAAGTCTCACTAGGCCTAACCAAGCCTAGTCTAGCAAGCACACACCAATCACAAGGCTATACAAGCCAAACACAAGCTACACATCAAGGCACATCCTATTCATGCATATTCAACATTATATATATATATAAAGAGAGGAAGGAACTAACATGTAAGCTATGTGTGTGTGTGAACATGGATGTGTACATGAAGAGAGAATTCAACACTAGGCCCTATATCTTTATACCCACATATATACCTATCTATATACACATATAATATATATATATATATATATATATATATATATATATATATATATATATATACATACACAATAGGATATGTGCCTAAACACATAGCTATCACACATATAGAAATTCCTTACACTTTACACATATATACACATAGGTTAGACATGCTATATATAGCTATAGGCACACTACATATATAGAAATATGTTCATACATTGTATTTACATAGAGAGATGATAACATGTGATGTGTGTGTGTGAGAATGTCAAACATACCATGTGTGTGTACATTATAAAATGTGTGTGTTTGCTAGAGGGTGAAGTTCATTCTCAGTTTAGTTCCACATTTACATATAAACTAAAGTGAGCTATCCCATAAACTGGTGTAACTAACCACATAAAATGAACCATGTTATCTGAAATCTGCCATTAAGCCAACATCCCATATGCATACAGCTCATGCATTGTCTAATACTGAAATTAACTAACATTTCGAATTAAGGGGTTGAAGGTTAACATTACATTCATAGACATTCCACTATATTGAAAACTAAAATTGGCTTGGCAATAGGAAAAGGAAGGTATATATGCTTACATGGACAGTTCAGTGTTCGAACAACCTAAAATGAACTAACATTCAATCTAAATATCAGCTATGCATTGGTTCTATGTCTACATATGAAATCTGATATTGCATTAACAATATTTATACATTATGCATTCATATCTATCATTACATATATACCTTGCATTTATATCTAGCATTCATTATATACTTTCATGTATGCATTGTATATCATTCTTTCATTCATGCATTTATGCATTGCTTACATATATTACATTAATTGCATTCCTACATGCTTGTATTCAACCATATATATACATTAATGTAAAGAGGATATATATCATATATATATCATTTCATTCATCTAACATATCATGCATTACATACTCTATATTTATTTAATATCCATACTACATAGGCTCATAGGTTACACAAAATACATATATCGTATAGTCACTCTTTTACTTAAAATCAATACTGTACCAATTGGGCATTCACTAAATTCTAGGATTAAAGTATGTTGTAGTACTTCATGTTAGCTTTCCGAAACTTCAAACGGATCGAATTTTTGTGTCCGGAAGCTCCCGGAATCGCGAAAATACCGAAACGCGTTCGTCTTTCGTACAGCTGACACTCAAATAATTCTACATAAAGTTACAGAAAGAATTTGGCTTATTAAAATATATATTTGGAAAGCTAACTTCGATACGGTTCTTTTAAAAAAACGAGAGATAAATCGGAATTTTAAGCTAAAAGTTATGACATTTCTAAGTTGCTATTACTACTAAAAACGTGGATAAAAATTATGACGAATTTGGGTAGTTGAGACAAAAGAACACAAGTATATAACATAATATATCAAGAACTCACTCTCTACACTAATATATATATATATGAAACACTATAGAACACATCTCCAATACAAAAATATGAGATTAAACATGTAATAATTCATTCATACATAACAACAACACATAGTGTATCCAAATTTGGGGTTTTCCCACATGGACACAACCACAACACAAAGGACACTCCTATGACCTCCAAATGGACACAAAATGGACACAAATGGAGATACAACCATGGGGGTCAATCCTATGGGTTCAAAATAGACCTATATGTATGAGGAAATAAAAGGAGAAGGAATTTATACCTCCCGGTAGATCGAATCGAAGAAAAGCCTTCCCGGAACGACACTGAAACGTAGAGATTCCAAAAGGACACGAACGAGCTCCGAATCCTCCCAAACTTGGGTAGCTTCCTCCTTGGCTAGAATGGAGAAGGAAATAAGAAGATTTGGTGGCAAAATGGAAGGATTTGGTGGAGAAATTGTTAGGGATTGCTCTCTAGAAATTTGGCGAAGAACAAGAGAGAGAGTATGGATGAGAAAAATGAAATAAACTTGAGCCTATCCTCTCCTAAAGTGGCTGGCCATATGGGGCTATTTGTCCTATTATGGTAAGGTCCAAAATGCCTCCACTAACCTATTCTATTAGTATTAGGAAAGGGCTAATTGGTTGGGACTAAATTAGTCATTCTAAAGTCTCTAATCACACTAACCTTATCCATAATAATTAGTCTAACCTCTAACTAAGATATTTCTATCATGTGGGCCATGACTAACTAATGTGTGGGTCCACTAAAGTCAACACTATCCCCGGGTTCCCGTTTCAAGTCGGATTGAGCTGAAATTCGAACCCGACTCAAATAACCCCAAAACAATATCATAAATAATAAAATAAATTTCAAAATATTTTAAAAATACAAAATGACAAAAATACTCCTGTTCCTGAAAACTAGGGGTGACAAATTCCTCAAATTAAAACCAAACAATAGTAAAATGTCAAAATCACAAGTCATAATTTTAAATAGTTTAAAAATGATTAAAAATCACCAAAAATCATAATATAAAATAATTATCAATAAATAATAATTATAATTACAAAATTTTAAAATTATTCTCATCTGAAAAACTGGGTGTTACAATCATACCCACCTTATAAAAATTTCGTCCTCGAAATTAAGATGATCGCACCCCCTTCTAGGTCAAACATAGTCAAGGGTCAATCACTAGTCAATTTCTCAACATCCAAGTACTTGGTCATCAACTGGTCAACTTCTTAGGATTTTACCTATGCTAGCTATTTAGGTGTTGGCAACTAGAATTTACCAAAAGAGAAACTCTATAATAGACTAGCTCTTAACTTCCCAATCCTATCAAGTCACCTATAACTAAATACCTACAAGCTAAACACATGAATACCAAATAACATATATATATATATATATATATATATATATATATATATATATAATATATGCTCAAGAACAACAACCCATCACATATATCCTAAGTATATCATCTATATATATACATGACTGATCAACCAAGGGTTAAGGCAGACTAAACTTATAAGGGTCTGAAACAATGCTTAGAACTAGGCTAAGGATGAATGGTCTGAATCAAGGGGATATGGTATCTAGTGAAGGGTCTGCACACTGCCTATAAAGGTGATCAACACAAAGGAACTCAACACGAAGGAAACTTAACTAAATGGAAAAGTGAACCAAGCATAGGCTAAACAACATGTTTAAAAACCCTATACAACAATGGCCTATAGATACCAACTAACCTATATCCCATATGCCAATATCATCTGCAATCTATCTATGCAAATAGACCTCTCGGTCTTAGGTGAAACTACAACTATACTCAAAGGCAGGCTCTGGTCATGGGTGCCTCACTGGAAAAGGTAAGAAAAAGTAGTAATAATCATCAAATATAATGCATACTAACATCCTATGTGTAACTGGTTGGTATTATAGATAACAGGAGAATTATCTGCAATGGGTTACTATTCTAACACCAATGCTAACTATCACCTCTAGGGTACAGACACTCTACAAGTCATCATACCATTATACTATGAAGGAACTACCTATGAATAAGCTCTACAAAACTAAATATCCCTACTCCTAAGTCATTTATAACAATCAAAAGGGTATGATGTTTAAACCTTCTCAAGATACAATCTGTTAATCATATGCGTCTGTCCAAAATCATGTTTCCAGAGTCTTCATCATGCTAGTGAGCAAGGCTACGATAATCACAGAGTCCTTGACTAAGGTACGTACCTCTAGGTTCATGGTATTTAAAATTTTCGCACTGCCGCATGCGACGACAAAAACCTTAAATTCCCATACCCGAGAATACATCCAAAATCTGACACATGTCCTCACAATGCCAACTAACACGACTATCGAGGATTCTAGATCCTATCATTTAGGCGACCTAGCCCATATGATTTTCTCAGAAGAAAAAAAATAAACACAACAAAAGAGTAACATGACAAAATTAATCAATCAACAAGGAACAGATGGAATCGGATTTCAAGGTAATTATAAAAGACAATTGCGGAAATGGAATTGAGAAGAACAGAACTTGCAGCAAGATCTCCAACGGTCTGTGCATCCTCGACCGTCCTAAATAGCTCGCCCTGCTGGTTTTCTCCAGTCTGATGTTGATACTGCACAAATCTCTGCTGCTGATGCTGCATGAATCGCTGATGCTGAGAGAAAGCGGAAATGAAAGAAAAAGTCTCTGTACAGACGGAGGTGCACCTCCAATATAGCAGAAACGCCAACCTGAGTCGGTACAACAGAAGCTGCGGTCTCGAGGCCCTGATGAACAGGACGAGAGGGGGCCAGCCTCTCGATAGTATCCCCCGAACCGAAGCGATGAGATCGTGTCTTCATAACCATCATGAAGACAGATCAAAACAAGAAGCAATTTCTGAGAATGAAGCAAAAATTCAAAGGAGAACAATTTATATTCAAGGGAAGTCAATAAGCAACAATTTTAGACAAAAGAAATCGGATTAAGAGTTTTTTCTAATGTGATTGAGTACCTCCAAAATATCCTAATCCTACTGCAGGCTGTAGTGATACTCTAGTTCAAATACTACTATATAAACTCGACCTGCATGGGCCACCACTAAAAACGTGTCACGACCCGCACCCACTGTGAGGGCACAAGAACGTAACAACATCCAGCCTACGCCGCAGTGTCGACGGTAGAACACTGTTCTAGGTCATGAACTATAACTACGTAACATGAATATACTCTCCAAAAGGAGGCCAATATAGAGGTACAACTCAATCACAATCTAAGGTAGAATGTAGCACGATGAAAATAGATAAGAAATCCTCAACTAAGGTACAGCAGAAATAAATAACAAGTCTCAACATCTATAAAATATACAACTCTGAAAATAAAGACAACAGTTTAAACATGAAAAGAGAGGACAGTCTAAGCTATCTACACTTTACAAGGTATCATCCTGAGCAGCTGCCTGAACCTCCCCAAGGGTCCAGGTCGCGAGTGTCAACTAGGCAAACTCCAAGTAAGGGTGCAGGGTTCCTCATCATTCTCTGTAAAATTTTTAACAGGTCCAGTCAGGACGGGAGCAAGCACAAAATATCTCACGCGGTTTATATCTTGTTAGAAAATATAAAGCATGCAATAGAGTAAGGTACATGAAACGCTGAAAGAAAGAAGTATATGAAAAATAGTAGAGATTTGATAACAGAAAATATCTAAATATGATAAGTAAGGACTGTAAGTCTACTGTGATTTAGAGTACAATATGGTTATGTAAACGGTCTAGGAAAATGCAATGGTAACTCCATTGTACGTGGGTGTACAATAGACATATACAATAGTTATACAATCTTGTACAATAGGATTTGATTACATAACCAATTCTACTCCCCCTCCCCAATCAGTACACAAGGATCCACTCTAGTTACGTTATCTTGCACAATAGTATACAATGGATGTACAATATTATACAATAGATGTACAATGTTATACAATAGTTGTACAATGTTATACAATAGTGTACAATGGTCTATCCCTGGGACTCATGTGATACTGAGAGTACAATATGCACAAGGAGTATACAAGGATATAGGTATTCAATAAATACAATATGGAAGTGAAACGCACATCACAATATGTATCTAGTGAATACAAGGGGATAACATCCCAAAAAGAAGATCCGTATAGTACCAATCCGTGATAACAACGTGTCAGCATCAAGTACAGTAATCTAGAGCAATAATGTAAATCCAGACAAGTATGAAACGGTCAGAGAATGTACTCGCCTCGTATCTGAATGTCTGAAGTAAATGTACTGTCCGAGATGAGATACCTGACTCCTAGTTAGAGCAACACAAGTCAAGATGTATACAGGGAATGATATATGAAATGTACAATGCATCTGCATGCTGTCTAGGTCAAACTAGACCAAAATTAACTCTCGGTCAACTCTAGTCAACTAGACTAGTCAAACTAGGTCAAGTCCTAGCCCAACAAGTCTAATAAGTCTCACTAGGCCTAACCAAGCCTAGTCTAGCAAGCACACACCAATCACAAGGCTATACAAGCCAAACACAAGCTACACATCAAGGCACATCCTATTCATGCATATTCAACAATATATATATATAAAAGAGAGGAAGGAACTAACATGTAAGCTATGTGTGTGTGTGAACATGGATGTGTACATGAAGAGAGAATTCAACACTAGGCCCTATATCTTTGTACCCACATATATACCTATCTATATACACATATATATATATATATATATATATATATATATATATATATATATATATATATATATATATATATATATATATATATATATATATATATATATATATACACACAATAGGATATGTGCCTAAACACATAGCTATCACACATATAGAAATTCCTTACACTTTACACATATATACACATAGGTTAGACATGCTATATATAGCTATAGGCACACTACATATATAGAAATATGTTCATACATTGTATTTACATAGAGAGATGATAACATGTGATGTGTGTGTGTGAGAATGTCAAACATACCATGTGTGTGTACATTATAAAATGTGTGTGTGTGCTAGAGGATGAAGTTCATTCTTAGTTTAGTTCCACATTTACATATAAACTAAAGTAAGCTATCACATAAACTGGTGTAACTAACCACATAAAATGAACCATGTTATCTGAAATCTGCCATTAAGCCAACATCCCATATGCATACAGCTCATGCATTGTCTAATACTGAAATTAACTAACATTTCGAATTAAGGGGTTGAAGGTTAACATTACATTCATAGACATTCCACTATATTGAAAACTAAAATTGGCTTGGCAATAGGAAAAGGAAGGTATATATGCTTACATGGACAGTTCAGTGTTCGAACAACCTAAAATGAACTAACATTCAATCTAAATATCAGCTATGCATTGGTTCTATGTCTACATATGAAATCTGATATTGTATTTACAATATTTATACATTATACATTCATATCTATCATTACATATATACCTTGCATTTATATCTAGCATTCATTATATACTTTCATGCATGCATTGTATATCATTCTTTCATTCATGCATTTATGCATTGCTTACATATATTACATTAATTGCATTCCTACATGCTTGTATTCAACCATATATATACATTAATGTAAAGAGGATATATATCATATATATATCATTTCATTCATCTAACATATCATGCATTACATACTCTATATTCATTTAATATCCATACTACATAGGCTCATAGGTTACACAAAATGCATATATCGTATAGTCACTCTTTTACTTAAAATCAATACTGTACCAATTGGGCATTCACTAAATTCTAGGATTAAAGTATGTTGTAGTACTTCATGTTAGCGTTCCGAAACTTCAAACGGATCGAATTTTCGTTTCCGGAAGCTCCCGAAATCGCGAAAATACCGAAACGCGTTCGTCTTTCGTACAGCTGACACTTAAAAATTTCTACAGAAAGTTACAAAAATAAGTTGGCTTATTAAAATATATATTTGGAAATCTAACTTCGATATGGTTCTTTTAAAAAAAATGAAAGATAAATCGTAGTTTTAAGCTAAAAGTTATGACATTTCTAAGTTGCTATTACTACTAAAAACGTGGATAAAAATTATGACGAATTTGGGTAGTTGAGACAAAAGAACACAAGTATATAACATAATATATCAAGAACTCACTCTCTACACTAATATATATATATATATATGAGACACTATAGAACACATCTCCAATACAAAAATATGAGATTAAACATGTAATAATTCATTTATACATAACAACAACACATAGTGTGTCCAAATTTGGGATTTTTCCACATGGACACAACCATAACACAAAGGACACTCCTATGACCTCCAAATGGACACGAAATGGACACAAATGGAGATACAACCATGGGGGTCATTCCTATGGGTTCAAAATAGACCTATATGCATGAGGAAATAAAAAGGAGAAGGAATTTATACCTCCCAGTAGATCGAATCGAAGAAAAGCCTTTCCGGAGCGACACCGAAACGTAGAGATTCCAAAAGGACACGAACGAGCTCCGAATCATCCCAAACTGGGTAGCTTCCTCCTTGGCTAGAATGGAGAAGGAAAGAAGAAGATTTGGTGGCGAAATGGAAGGATTTGGTGGAGAAATTGCTAGGGATTGCTCTCTAGAAATTTGGGGAAGAACAAAAGAGAGAGAGTGGATGAGAATAATGAAATGAACTTGAGCCTATCCTCTCCCAAAGTGGCTGGCCATATGGGGCTATTTGTCCTATTATGGTAAGGTCCAAAATGCCCCCACTAACCTATTCTATTAGTATTAGGAAAGGGCTAATTGGTTGGGGCTAAATTAGTCATTCTAAAGTCTCTAATCACACTAACCTTATCCATAATAATTAGTCTAACCTCTAACTAAAATATTTCTATCATGTGGGCCATGGCTAACTAATGTGTGGGTCCACTAAAGTCAACACTACGCCCGGGGTCCCCGTTTCAAGTCGAATTGAGCTGAAATTCGAAACCGACTCAAATAACCCCAAAACAATATCATAAATAATAAAATAAATTTCAAAAATATTTCAAAAATACAAAATGACAAAAATACTCCTGTTCCTGAAAACTAGGGGTGACAAATTCCTCAAAATTAAAACCAAACAATAGTAAAATGTCAAAATCACAAGTCATAATTTTAAATAGTTTAAAAATAATTAAAAATCACCAAAATCATAATATGAAATAATTATCAATAAATAATAATTATAATTACAAAATTTTAAAATTATCCTCATCTGGAAAACTGGGTGTTACAGGCTGAGACGATGCGCCTAGCTGAAACATCAGAGTGATGTGCCTAGTTGAGAGTAGGTTGTTACAAAGTCTTCAATTGGCATCATTTTTTTCGAGATAATGTCGGACAGGTGCAGTAGATTGAAGTCGTTGGAACACAGACTTCCTTGGTGGTGGAGCTATTGTTTTGTGGCAGCAGCAGTTGATGGCGATCGTAGCACAAGTATATCCCGCAAGGGGCGCATCGTGCTTATTGGTCAGCTCTCCTGATCTGTGTTTGTGAGTGATCACATTACGCAAATCATGACGGGAGAGTTTCACTTTCACACCCCTTCAGGCGCATGGCGAGGCCAAGTGCCGGGGTGGTCATGTGAATGTTGTACCCCCTGATCTAGTTCCAGCGCATGAGATACGCCCAGATCATTGGTGGGAGAGCAACATGTATTGCGACTTGAACCCACTTCATGCGCACCACCCAAGCGGGCGCATGGTTTCAACGTCGCAGATTTTGTCCTGCCTGATTTGGTTCGAAACGCAGTAGATGCGCCCAAGCGGGACAGGGACTTTGAAGGTCAGCTCGTATCTGGCACAAATGCGCCCGAGTCGACCCTGTACAGTTTGCCATCAGCAACGCGCATGATTTTGAGCACATGCTTCTGGTTCGCTGTTGGCGTAGCACGTTTGGGACGCATGGCCTGTGCTGCCTTGGATTTCTTTGTACTAGCCCACGAAGGAGCATAGTACTCAGAATCCGACTCATCCTCGTCACGACAGTGAGCGAAGGCGCATGGCCCGTGCTGCATTGGATTTCTTCGTAGTAGCCCAACTTTTCCTTGCCAAGATGGTAAGTGAAGAACTTGCAGCCGATCCAGAAGAAGAAGAGGCACTGTTGCAACTTTTTGTGGCTCGAACGGGCTCCCTGAAAACGGGCTCCATTTTCTTTTTTTATTTTGGTGCCCTTTTCAAATGTGGCAAATGGGCTCTTTATATAGAGTGAAATGAGACTTCTCCTCTTCTCCTTTCCGATGTGGGATTAAAAGTAATATCCCTTTTTATGCTTCTACAATTTTATGCTCAAAATTTGAATTTTGTAGTGTTTGCTTTGAATGAAGAATTTCTGTTTATGAATATCTCTGGTGGGCAATATTTGTTGTTATATGTGAGAGAATTTATGTATAATTTTGATGCATTTGTTAGTAGAAATTAAAAAAGAGTGATATATGAACTGGATTTCTCTCTGGCTACGAGCCAAGCTCTTCCAAAATGTCAAATGTTGTCTCTTTTAATCACCACATTTTACTTTTAAAATGTAAAATTACTACATTCTGCGTAAGCATTCATTACTTAGCTAGTTAGCCATTATTTTAGGTTTGTTTTAGTTATAGCATATTATTTGCATACAGGAATCTGTCATTAACTTACCAAACCAATTTTCTTTACTTCTGTGTATATGTGCATCATAATATAGATATACTAATTACTTTTAACATATATCTAACTCTAATTAACAGGGAAAGCACGCGAACTGCAATTTTTTACTGTCTGTATGAAGATGATAGGTATTATTTACTTTGATTTCGAAGTCCGAAAGAGATCATTAATATATACTCATGTCCTCCAAAATATTAACCTTTGTTTATTTCTCTTTATTTTGTTGATTCAGAGTGTATATTACTGTAAAAAATAATTCACAGTTGAGGGATATCTTCAAGAATATGAGATCCTTGCTGCTGTTAAACTTTCAAGATTGCTAGTGAGTTTCTTATGCATGCTATGATTTTAAGAAAAACTGAATGGTTCACCATTCATGTGATGATCCAGATAAAGTACCAGATATGAAACTTATCCATTTAATTCACAGTTTGCAGTATCGGCCGATACCGATCCGATACGGTAGATATCGATACGGTTTGGCATGTCCCGTAAAATATTTTTTCTAAAACACAACAAAAATACTTCAAATTATGTCTAAATGTATATTTTTTTTCTAAAATTTTATTAATAATTATTTGGCTTCCGATACAAAAAGTCCGATACTCCGATCCGAAACCGCTAATCCCGATGCTCATAGGAAAGGTCCGATACCAATTCTGATACTGCAAACCTTTAAATGTCATAGAATATAAGAGAATCTTTAGCTGCATTTTATTTTATTTTGAACATCAGAGCAACAATACCAACATGAATTTCTACTAGACCATTGTCTTTATTATTTCCGCAAATGTTTAATTTCATTTAAACAATATTGATCCAAATTTTGGACTCTTCAATTGAAGCTATCAAAGTTTAAGTATTTTATAAAAACAAAGAGAATTTCCTGCCATTTTATTTTACTGCAGGACTACCATCCCAGTAGAGTACTTACACATGTTTATCAACCTTTTGATGTCGGAACACTGCTGCTCTTATAGCATCATTAGTAGGCGGTGCTCAAAATTTCTTCTTGAGATCCAAATTTTTGAAATAAAGGTAAATGTAGAATAGGTTGGATTTATATGAGAATAGTAGAAAATGATAAAATGAGCTTTGGCTCCAAAGATTATGTAGTCAAAAATTATTGTGGAAGAAAAAAATGTAAATATAGAATTTGGCTCCAAATTACGACTTACTATTCTACAAAATGATTTCCTACATTCTGAATTTAGAAATTCTAAGGCCCAGCCTATAGCTCCTGTGGGTGGGTTGGGCCTGAAAAAATCTAGAAATTAAAATCCAAGATGCGTCTTACTATTCTATAAAATGAGTTTCTCCATTCTAAATCTAGAATCTAGAAATTGGAATGGACCTTACTAATGATGCTCTTAACGTACTATGAAGCAAGGGCTCAATACAAGAATTCGAATCCTATGCCATTTCTGACATTCTAAGGACATTGTACAAATACTAAAATAGACCTTTTTTAACAACTCTATTTTATTTTATTTTTGCCTTTTTCTGACATTATAATGGTCATGTTATTGCAGTTTTTTTAAAAAATAGGATGCCTAAATCTAAAAATGGAGATTTCACATTAGTAATATATAAAAAGTTAAAAAAATATAGGGTCTTCAGTTTTGGAGGTCGTGTGTGATCGCACTGCTTGCACATGCTCAGAAACGACCTTGATCAGGTTTCATATAAGTTCACTAGCACTACTTCGAGTAAGTATCCCAAACATCTTTTAGTCATGTAATGTATTTAACCACATACCTTCTTTTATCATGTCAGCAAGTTCTATTTTATTTGCTTAGTTTTATTTCCTTTTCTCTGATTTATCTTTTTTTTTTTTTCCTACAATGCAAGTTCTACTTTGTTGGTTTGGCCGTCTCTAGTGCTTAAACCTCTGATATAAGGTTAATATCAAAGTTATCTTTTGATAATTCCAACAATGGTCTTCGGAATCAAACCGAAATGAATATATAAAATTGAAATAACCGTAAATTTTATTTCTCAAAACTGAAAATCGAACAGTTTTCATAAAAACCGAACAAAATCGAACCGAATTAATTCGGTTCGATTTTATGGACCAATGAATCGGACCTTCACATTTTGGCAAATAAACCAATTTAAATAACAAATCTACAAAAAAAATCTAACATTGTAGTATTTATGAATTATTACAATTACATGGATTAAAAAAATATTAGTATATATGGATTGTGGGTAGAGAGATCGCTCAAAGAAGCGGCGACAAATGCCAACAAAAAATGGAAGGAGAGAGTGCACTTAGATGGGGTTAGCGAAAATATTAGTATATATAAATTGAGGGTGGTTTGGTAAATTATTGAATCTAAATCGATCCTTGGTTCGGTTCGGTTATTCGGACCAAGAACCGAAAACTTCGATATTTCAAATTTTTAAATCTCTAAACTGAAAATTAAACCTATAACTGAAAAAATCGAATCGGTTGTCATATTTGGGTCCAGTTCGATGTTTGATTTCCAACCATTATATGCTCACCCCTAAGAGTAGGGACAATTACCCCCACTATTTTTTTTAAATTAGTTATAGATATTTTTTCAGTATTGCCCTTACTAAATTCTCTTTTGAACCTCAATTTGTCCTTACTCGCTTACAGACTATAGACTAAACCTGCACCGTTTATTCCAGAAGATTGATTCAAAAAATGAAGAACTTGGAATTTTTTTTTTTTTTTTTTTTTTTCTGCTATGCATATTGTCAAGAGTCGATTGCATAATCGAATGGGAGACAAATGCATAAATGACAGTTTAGTTGTGTACATTGAAAAAAAAAAATATTTGAAGGCATTGATAATGAAGTCGTTAGAGAAGATTTCAAAATATGAGAACTCGTTTGGAGCAATTGTAATTTGATCGTGTAGATCTTGAATACCTATACATTTGAACATTTTGATTGTGTAGGTACTAAAAAAAGATTATATTAAACCTATTATTATAAATTATTTCTTTTAATATATTTTTATTTTTATTACCATTTTTTTCTACTGCATATATAATTACGGAATGGAATGATTCTTAACTCAAATAATTTTTTGTAAGAGTGACTCCACTCACTATATTTTCTAGAGTTATTTGTATTTACCCCCCCCCCCCCCCCCCCCCCCCCCCCCAATTGGTAATCATATTTCTAATTTCCTCCCAATTTTGTTTTAATTAGTGTAACCCCCCCCCCAATCCTATGGTAAAGTGCAAACAACCCCTCTTTAGATTTTTGTTTTTGCATTTGAAGACCCTTTGTTTAAAAAAAAAAAATTTCACATTTTAATTTTTGTTCAATTTGCACCCATGCCATTAAAAGCCGTTAAAATACGTCTAAAAATATGATTTTACCCCTCCCCCCACTCTCTCCTCCCTCTCTCTCCGGTGGTGGGGGCTTGTCAAGCGGGGCCGACCAGAGGAGAGGGGAGGGTGGCCGGCCAGCGGAGGGAGGAGGGGGCGAGTCGAGCTAGGAGTGAGCATTCGGTTAATTCGGTTCAAACCGAACCGAAAACCGAATTGAACCGAAAATCGAATAAGCAAAACTGAAACCGAACCGAATTGGCCCATAACCGAATCAAATCGAACCGAATTAAATCGGTTCGATTTTCGGTTTATTCGTTTTTTTCGATTTATTTGCACATTTTTGTTAATATATATAGTACTTAAATATACCTAAATTTATTTAGTATATATATATATATATATATATATATATATATATATATATATATATATATATATTATATATATATTCGGTTTTGTATCGAAACCGAAATCGAATAAAAAAATTTAGTATTTTCAAAACCAAAACCGAACCGATTTTTTTTAAATCGAACCAAATCTCTTATTCGGTTCGGTTCGATTTTCGGTCCAAAACCGAATAATGCTCACCCCTAGGTCGAGCATGGCGGCCAGCGGAGGGAGGAGGGGGAAGGTCGAGGGGGCCAGCCAGCGGAGGGAGGAGGAGGGGGGGGGGGGGGGGGGGGAGGGGGTTGAGGGGGACCGAATAAGAAAAAACCGTACCGAATCGAACCGAACCGAGATTCGATTCGGTTTAAAGAAGATTCGGTTCGATTTCGGTTTTGAAAATACTAAATTTTCTTATTCGGTTTCGGATTTCAGCTTCGGTCTAAAACCTAAAACCGAACATGAAAATTTAGTTTATATATATATACATATATATATATATATATATATATATATATATATATATATATATATATATATATTATATATATATATATATATAAATTTAGGTATATTTAAGTACTATATATATTAACAAAAAAGTGCAAATAAACCAAAAAATTGAATAAACCGAAAATCGAACCGATTTAATTCGGTTCAGTTTGATTCGGTTATGGACCAATTCGGTTCGGTTTTGCTTATTCGATTTTCGGTTCAATTCAGTTTTTGGTTCGATTGAACCGAATTAACCGAATGCTCACCCCTAGCTCGACCCGCCCCCTCCTTCCTCCGCTGGCCGGCTACGCTCCCCTCTCCTCTGGTCGGCCCCGTTTGACAAGCCCCCGCCACCGGAGAGAGAGGGGGAAGAGCGTGGGGGAGGGGTAAAATCGTATTTTTAGACGTATTTTAACGGCTGTTAACGACAAGGTACAAACTGAGCATAAATGAAAATGTGATTTTTTTTTTTTTTTTAACAAGGGGTCTCCAAATGCAAAAACGCAAATCTAAGGAGGATTTTTTTGCACTTTATCCGAAGATTGGGGGGTAATACTAATTAAAATAAAATTGGGGTGGAAGTAGAGATATGATTAACAATTGGGGGGGTAAATACAAATAACTCTATTTTCTATCACTACATTTTCTCTGTTAGGAAGAGAACTAGTATGTGTTCTGCCTGTTTCTTATTCATGATATATCAAAAATAGCATTAATTGTTATATTTCTGGTGATATGTTTCTTTGTTGTTCCTGCAGTACTATGTACTATTTGTCATGAAAGAAGTATTTATATCCATAAATAAGTATTTATATCGTTTAAAAGAGCCTATCAATAAAAGCATAAAGAAAATAAAAAATGCTTTATGTACCTCCAAAATTTCATTCCTCCATGTCCCTCCGCCACATGGCCCTCCTCTATTCGCTCATATATTCCCCCAACCACCCCTTCTATTTGCTTGGGTCAATAAAAATGTGCCACGTGGCGGAGGGACGTGGACGATGAGTTTTTGGAGATACATATAGCATTACTCAAAGAAAATATAGTTTATGATAGCATAAGGCATATGACTGGGTTGGTAGTCTCTTTGCTATTGTTGACTCTATTAAGCATAGAAGGCCATATAGGTGGTAACCCTTTCAATTTAACTTGTGGAAAACAAAATACATAACACTGACTTATAAAAAGCTCAAATGATTCACTTAAGGCTTATAGGAGACTAGTTCTAAGTAGGATTTAAGTTGCACGGACACGGACACGGACATGGACACGATACGATACAATGCAGGCATGCCACCAATTTTGTCATACCCATGTAACCTTTAGCTTTACCAACCCCATTTGGAATGAAGGTTTTCTTGGCGTTGTGTGCATATTTTGGCATGTCCATGTTATGCGCGATATACATTCTGGACCGAAAGGCCATTTTAGTTCAGAGTGCCCATGCTTCATATGGCTCTCGAGTAGTGTTTATGATAGATAAGTGGCATCATTGGTGAAGAGAACGAAACTTCGAAAATCATCAACATTCTTAACAAATGCATGCAAGGCTATGTATTTAATTGCAATATTAATTTAAATTTAATAGTAACATGGAGGTCCCCTATTTATTCGGTGTGCTGCTATTCTGTGATCTCAATCCCCAAAAATTTAAGTGCGGTTCTCTGGAAGGTATCTCATATATGTAGTGACACTGTCAATATATATAGGGCGGGCCCTGGGGTAAGCCGGACAAGCCATCGGGCTTGGGTAAACACCACCCCCGTCAGGGCAACTTTTTCCCCCAAGTTCCCACCTCTCTGCCAATAGAGGCTCCCCGGTCCACTCCTAATCCTCTATGTTAGTTGACTAGCAATCCACCGGGTCCATATTTTGAGTTCCTACTGAAAAGGCCTAGAGTAGTTCAAGGAGAGGAACTCGGAATCCGAGCTTCACGATGCCGTTAGGAAAGGAGACTTCGATGTCGCTGCCATCCCCACTCGCCATCAATTTGTTTGATATCTTCTTTTGGAATCAATGATAAGAGCAACCAAATCTAGCTCCGACTAGGACAATCCAACCCTTTAGGCCGGCCCTGAATATATATATATATTCCCTGGCCGAAGATACTGGATCCCACAGGTTGGGTTCATAGCAAGACATCTCTGCTTCATTATTTAGTCAAATGTTCAGCAATCAAGAAACACTGTTAAAAAAATATGCTGAAACAAACATGAAGGAGTGAGTAAGAAATGAGTGCATCCCTCGGAAATCTCAAGAACCAAATGCTCCTTATTTCATTGGAATGTCAAATTTGGATCTCTATTTAAAGAAAACCATGTGTGGTTTCATGAGGTATTTATTCCTTGTTATCTTTAGTTCGGGTACGCTGTTGTCTTGATGGCAATGTATAATGTTTGGGACCTCATCGGGAGATATGTACCCCTGAATATTAGGTCACAGAGTGATCCCAAAGCCGCAACACTTTCTCGGTTCTTATTCATTCCGGCCTTCTACTTCGCGGCCAAGTATCTTGACATCGGTACCGCGCTCTGATCCACGTGTTTGAACTTGACCGCAACGAAAACTACATCAAACACAAAGATAACGAACCATTGTCTAACAAGAAAGCAAAGTCAGATCAAAACACAATATATGGTTCGGTGACCGTGTCACCCGAACAAATCCTAATGTTTATAACTTTCAACAAGATACAAGAGTGAATAACAATATATTGAACCATTTGTCCAAAGGTTTCGATCCCTCACCGAACTCGAGAAGAAGAAAGATTACAATTGAAATCGCTCACCCAACCCTGTAGCGATCTCCTGATCGAGGAAGACGACTCTCTAAACAGATCTCCTCTTCATGTTGTCTCGAACGACTATCCCTAAGAGTAAAGTACTCACTTTTTCTTAGATCTCCTGGACGAACACCCTGAGTCTCTATTTCGCGAGCCTTCTATGTTCTCTTGAGATTGATTTATAATGAAAAAACCTATTTTAGTGTTTAGGAATCCTGAAATAGGCCAGATTCCATCTTGGACGTCCAAATCTTATCACAAGGAAGATTTGATGCAGATTTGTGGCCCACAGCGAATCTGTTCGCCATCGGACCGACTCAAACCGAATTTTGCCCGAAGTAGGTTTGGCCAAGTCTAATATGTTCTGTTTGGAAATGGCTGAGTTCGGACCAAATTTGTTGGGACCGAATTTTGACCGAAGTCGGTCGCTTTCCACCTAGAATATTCATACTGGATTCCAACAGGATACAAGGTCAGTAAACTAGATAATTGTTATTATATATACTGGTAAAATATTTTTGTTCCGATATGGAGAATGACTGGTTTTGGATGTACAATGGTCTGAGCAATTCAAATTGGGGTATATTCTTGTCATGTTGCTTCTTGGAGGCATGTTCTCTGGGGTCACACTGGACTGGCTATGGCTCATTGGCAAAGGCTGGTGATGAGTCAGTGGGTTTAAGTGTCGTAAAAAACCTAATGTACATAATTTCTGGTTTAGTAGATTATCGAAGGGGAAAACTGCACTAGTTTGATTAGTTCAACATGTACAGATGTACTAGAGATCAGGGATGGATCCACACCTTAGGTCCAAGGCTGACGGTCGTTACCTTTTTCCCCCTCTATATATTCCTATATACACACTTTGATTATGATATATTTAGCTTTGTTTCCTTGTGCTCAAGATTGTTTGTTAGATTATTGGGGGTAAAGTAAAAAAAAATCCCTCCTCCTAGTTAGTAAAATAATACTCGACAGACAAATATAGTAATTAAATCGTCCCGTAATACATGAATCGATCAAAATGTCTCCTACCGTTTACAAACCATCAGATTTGACCGTTAGTCTACCGTCACCGGCCCCTCTCCTCCTCCCTGCGCGGCCAGCACCCCCCCCCCCCCCGTTGGAGGGGGGAAGGGGTAAATCGTCACTTCAGACTTATTTTAATGTCTGCTAACGGCAAAATTTAAAATGGATGTAAACTGAGTCAAAATAAAAATGTGAGGGTTTTTTTTTTTTAAATCCATAGGTCTTTAAATGCAAAAAGCAAATCTAAGGAGGGATCAAACCTTCTTAACCACATTGTTTTCTTAGATTGTATTTGGTTCATTATAATGTAATGGATTTGAGTTTCGATCGAATGTGTAGAATTGGTATCCAAGTACCATCACGAGTATGTATCCTTTGTTGCATTGAGCGGGAGACGAGTGATCACTTGTTTTTTTGGGTGTCGCTGACGAGATGTCTGGAAAGTTCAGAAATAGATCTACAGTTGCACGGAGGCGCTAGGGTTGGGGTGTTATCTAATCTAGAAGAGCTCCAACAGAATCGAAGGAGAGGTCCATTATAGCTACGAATGGCAAAACTCCGTCTTCATTAGATATGGTATTTGTATGGCATTTGTGGCGGAAACGAAACAAAAGGATATTTGAAGGAAACTCTACTTCAATAGTGTGTATGTTAGATAATATCGAAGCATGTGTCACGTGCATCTTATAACATCTTTATAAGTTGGTGTGTGTATCTTGAGATCTTGTACTGTAATTTTGAGGGAGACTGAGGATGAGATATTAGTTTAGAAGACCTGTTTATTTCAACATATGAATATAATTAACAATATATATATGTGTGTGTGTATATATATGTGTGTGTGTGTGTGTGTGTATATATATATATATATATATATATATATATATATATATATATATATATATATAAATCTTAAATTTATTTATATTTTATTTCTTATTTTAATTTTCTAGTTAATATTTTATTTTAATAACTCTCATTTGAAAAAAAAAATTACAAAAATTAAATTACGGGACAATGAGCTTACATGCTTGGATCCAAAATTTAGAGCAACTTGAATTATGGGTCCTAAATAAACACTATTTGATCTGATTCGACAATAAGTCTACCTCCGACATATGGGTCACATCAGTGGCGGATCCAGAATTACAATTCACTGGAAGGCACAATCATAAGGGAGTTCGGGGACAACCTTCCTAAAAAAAATTTGGGCATAATAATATTATATTATCTTAATAGTATTATTTTCATATAATAAAATATTATATTTCATAATTATTCTCTATGAATTTTTATACTTTGAAAATGTTTAACTACAACATCATTTGTAATACTACTAATAAGCAACTCTTTTTCTATGAAGTATATTTTCTAAAAAAATACTAAGCGTTTGTAAATATTTAGTATCTTATATTCCAAAGTATGCTTCTAATTTGTAGTTAATTAGAAGGAATTTATGTATTTGTTATATGTCCATATAATTATTCTAATTTAGCATACTTTAAAACGCATAAATTAAAAATATGCAAAAGTATGTATGCTTCTATGAATTCCTTCTAATTTAAAACTCCAACCAACTAATTTGGAGTGGACATATAAGAAATACTAAAATTTGTAAGGTCCTTCGTAAAAAAATGGAAGGAAAAAAATGTTGGAGTGGGTGGGGTTCCCACCTATGTGGAGAATACCCCGGAGAGCGACGAGCGCCATCCGTGTGTCGGAGAAGCTTGGGGAGTGCATGGATTTTATTTTGGTACATATATGGTAAGAAAATATATGATTGGATTTCCATATTTACTTTGATTATATATTTATGATTGGACCCTTCATATAGTAGCTTTCCATATTATTGGGTTTCCAATTATGGTAAGCTAATTATGATTGAATTTCCATTAAATATATGATTGATTTATATTGGAAGTTTTCATATATATATATTGGCCTTCCATGTATGGGTTACCAAGGGCTTATAAAAGGGTGATGCATGCTAGTTGTAAAATTATCTTAAAACAAAGAGTGCTTTACAATTTTTGAGAGTGAGAGAGGATTAAGGACATTATGAAGGAGAGATTGCTTCGAATAATTTTTCGGCATCACTTGTTCTTCGGAGTCCGCAATCAAAAATTTTCTTCTTTCAAGTGAGTTGTGGTGATCCGTGTTGGATCGGGAGGAGCTTGCAGAGGGTGTATTCTCTTTATTCCATTAGTAGAGGTTCTTCAGGG
The DNA here is from genome assembly GCA_029216955.1 of Iris pallida. Classification (NCBI taxonomy): domain Eukaryota; kingdom Viridiplantae; phylum Streptophyta; class Magnoliopsida; order Asparagales; family Iridaceae; genus Iris; species Iris pallida. Next base: position 39,146 of record JANAVB010011000.1, on the reverse strand, counting down.
TTGGACTCCGATCGTCCCGTGGTTTTTTCCGCAAGGGTTTTCCACGTCAAAAATCTTTGTGTCTGCGATTGTGTTTGGCATTTTTGGTTTGTGTGCTTTTGCTCGGTTCTCTCGCAGGACTTTCTGGTTTGGGGGAACGGTTTTCGCGCTTCATTCCCAACAGAGTGGTATCAGAGCTTTGGGTTCAAAGAAGTGTCAGGAGTTGACAGTCAAACCAGGAAGCAGAGATGGACGCGAAGCCGGCATGGTGAACCTGAACGGTACCAACTACTATTATTGGCGGAGCAAGATGAAGGATTTGCTGTTCGTCAAGAAGCTACATCTTCCAGTATTTGCATCCGAGAAGCCCAGTGACAAATCCGATGAGGACTGGAGCTTTAAGCAAATACAGGTGTGTGGGTACATGCGGCAGTTCGTTGACGAGGACGTATACAACCACGTTGCCAATATTGAGCATGCGAAGACGTTGTGGGAGAAGCTGGAACCTTTGTACGTAAAAAAGACCGGGGTAAACAAATTGTTCCTGATCCGGACGATGATGGGTCTGCGGTACAAAGATGGTGCATCCATTACGGATCACTTGAGTGAGTTCCAGGGCGTGGTGGACCAGCTATCCTCGATGGGAGTCAAGTTCGACGACGAGGTTGAAGGACTTTGGTTGCTATGTACATTGCCAGACTCGTGGGAGACCGTACGAGTATCTATGATCGCTTCTGCTCCGGAAGGCATGGTCAGTCTGGAGTTTGCCAAGAGTGGGGTACTGAATGAAGAGATGCGAAGACGTTCTCAGGGCACTTCATCCACATCCCATCACTCAGAGGCACTAGTTTCGGAGAGCCGCGGAAGGGGCAAAAGCAGGGGTCCAGGTGGTGGCAGAGACAAGAGCAGGAGGAAGTCCAAGGGTCGGTACGAGGACTCGGAGTGTTACCATTGTGGCAAGAAGGGCCACATCAAGCGCAACTATTTTGCTTGGAAGAGAGAGAAGAAGGGCGACAAGGGGAAGCAAGATGAGAACACTACAGCGGCGGCTTCGATACATGGAGGCGATGTGATCGTCGTAGGTGATAAGGTTATCATAAACCTCACCTGCGATGACAATTCTTGGCTGGTGGACTCAGGGACTTCAGCGCATGTATCTCACAACATGGCACTATTTGCCACTTACACGACAGGCGACTGTGGAGTGTTGAAGATGGGCAATGGAGATGTGTCAAAGGCGGTTGCCGTTGGCCGAGATGTGCATTTGAGGACGAAGACGGGTACAGTTCTTGTTCTCAAAGATGTTCGTCATGTCCCTGATATCCGTTTCAACCTGGTGTCGGTTGGAAGGTTGGATGATGAGGGATTCTTCAGTCTCTTCGAAAATAGTCAGTGAAAGCTTTCCAGAGGTTCGATGGTGATTGCCAGAGGAAGCAAGAAGTCCGGTCTCTACTATATGGAGGGGAGCGCACAGGGGGCACAGGAGGTGAACGCAGTCAGTGATGCGTCTACCGAGTTGTGGCACAGGCGGCTCGGTCATATCAACGAGAAGGGGATGAGCTACTTGGTGAACAGGAAGGTGATTCCAGGGCTCAAGTCTATAAAGTTGGAGAAGTGCATGCACTGCTTAGCTGGGAAGCAAAATAGGGTGTCTTTCCAAAGTCACCAAAGTTCAAGGAAGCCGACGTTGCTCGAGTTGATTCACTCGGATGTCTGCGGTCCTATGAAGGTAAAATCTATTGGTGGTGCTTCTTACTTTGTAACTTTTATTGATGACTATTCCAGGAAGGTTTGGGTCTATGCCTTAAAGACCAAGGATCAGGTGCTGCCTACTTTCAAAGAGTTTCAGACCTCTGTTGAAAGAGAGACGGGCAAGAAGTTATTGTGTGTTCGGTCCGACAATGGCGGCGAATACATCGGTCCCTTTGATACTTATTACAGAGAGCAGGGGATACGACACCAGAAGACTCCGCCAAAGACACCTCAGCTCAATGGTGTAGTGGAGCGCATGAACAGGACACTGATGGAGAGGGTGCGGTGTTTGCTGTCAGAAGCAAACTTGCCGGGCAGTTATTGGGGTGAGGCTCTTCTCACAGCCGCTTATGTTATTAATTTGTCTCCTAGTGCTCCTTTGCAGGGTGATGTGCCTGACAAAGTATGGTACAACAAAGAGCCATCATACAATCACCTGCGAGTGTTTGGCTGTAAGGCCTTCGTGCATGTACCGAAGGACGAGAGGACCAAACTTGAGCCGAAGACGAGGCGATACGTCTTTGTCGGCTACGGTCGAGATGAGTTTGGCTATAGACTCTACGACCCGGTGGGAAGAAAGCTCCACAGAAGCAGGGACATGGTGTTCGTCGAGGATCAGACCATGACCAACACTCAGGATTCCGAGACGCCTTCTGAGGCTGAGGAATTGCCTGAGTTAGAGTTATTTTGCTTCGAGCAGTTTCCAGAGGATATCGCAGAGGATCCCATTATGGGGGAGCTAGTACATGGAGTAGCTCCCAACCTTGATCATCAGCCTGCTGATGGTGGTCAGGGTGTCCCTCAGGAGGATGAGCATGCCGGGAAGGCAGTTTCTGAAGGGGAGGAGGCTGTTGGTATACAGCCAGCACCAGTGGCTCCACTGAGAAGGAGCGACAGAGATCGTCGACCATCTACGAGATACTCACCGGATGAGTATGTGCTATTGACTGACGGAGGAGAGCCCGAAAGCTTTGCAGAGGCTATGGAAGACGAACACAAGCAGGAGTGGATGGAGGCCATGCAGGAGGAGATGAGTTCCTTGCACACTAATTCCACTTATGAGCTGGTACGGTTGCCAAAGGACAAGAAGGCTTTGAAGAATCGATGGGTGTTTAGAATGAAGCAGACGGATGATGCTACTCGCCCTCGATACAAAGCGAGGCTGGTAGTCAAAAGCTACGGTCAGCGGAAAGGCATGGATTATGATGAGATCTTTTCGCCTGTCGTCAAGCATTCGTCTATTCGGGTGGTGCTAGCATTAGCAGCCAGTCTCGACTTGGAGGTCGAGCAGATGGACGTGAAGACGGCATTCCTCCATGGTGATCTTGAGGAGGAGTTGTACATGGAGCAGCCAGAGGGATTCTGTGAGAAGGGCAAGTCACATTTGGTCTACCGGTTGAGAAAGAGCTTGTATGGTCTGAAGCAGGCTCCGAGGCAGTGGTACAGGAAGTTTGAGTCGTTTATGGGGGAGCATGGTTATGCACGGACGACGTCGGACCATTGTGCATTTGTGAGGTATTTTGCCGAGAATGATTTTATTATTTTATTGCTCTATGTAGATGATATGCTATTAGTGGGTCGGAATGCCACTAGGATAGCAGAGTTGAAGCGCCAACTGGGCGCGGCCTTCTTTATGAAGGATTTGGACGCAGCGAAGACTATTCTTGGGATGGAGATCAGCCGAAAGAGAGATTCCAAGCTGCTACATTTGTCCCAAAAGAAGTACATTCACCGGGTACTTCAGCGTTTCGGTATGGACGGGTCGAAGAAAGTGAGTTGCCCCCTTGCGGCTCACTTTAAGCTCACTGAGGAGCAGTGTCCATCTACCGAGGACGAAAAGGAAGATATGGAGCGGGTTCCATATGCCTCAGCTGTGGGAAGTCTTATGTATGCTATGGTGTGTACGAGGCCAGACATCGCTCATGCAGTTGGCACAGTTAGCATGTACCTTTCAAATCCTGGAAGGGTACATTGGAGTGCGGTCAAGTGGATTCTACGATACCTTTAGGGCACTACCGATTGGAGACTTTCTTTTGGTGGTGACGAACGAAGCTGGTTGGGTATACTGACGCTGATATGGCTGGAGATGTAGACACGAGGCGATCGACTTCGGGCTATGTGATGATGTTTGCTGGAGGAGCGATATCGTGGCAGTCGCGGTTACAGAAATATGTTGCCTTGTCGACGATAGAGGCAGAGTACATTGCGGCGACGGAGGCTTGCAAGGAGTTACTGTGGATGCAGAAGTTGCTGCAGGAAATAGGACTGAAGCAAGAGCAGTATACTTTGCTTTGCGACAATCAAAGTGCTATTCACCTTATGAAGAACCAGACATTTCATAGTTGGTCCAAGCACATCGAGACTCGGTATCATTGGATACGGGATGTGGTTGAGAAGAAGGATGCGGTGCTTGAAAAGGTTCATACTGATGACAATGGAGCGGACATGCTCACGAAGGTTCTTCCGAGGGAGAAGTTTGAGTACTGCAGGCAGATCGTCGGGATGACGACCTCCTCCACATAGTTGTGAAGGGGGAGATTTGTTGGAGTGGGTGGGGTTCCCACCTATGTGGAGAATACCCCGGAGAGCGACGAGCGCCATCCGTGTGTCGGAGAAGCTTGGGGAGTGCATGGATTTTATTTTGGTACATATATGGTAAGAAAATATATGATTGGATTTCCATATTTACTTTGATTATATATTTATGATTGGACCCTTCATATAGTAGCTTTCCATATTATTGGGTTTCCAATTATGGTAAGCTAATTATGATTGGATTTTCATTAAATATATGATTGATTTATATTGGAAGTTTCCATATATATATATTGGCCTTCCATGTATGGGTTACCAAGGGCTTATAAAAGGGTGATGCATGCTAGTTGTAAAATTATCTCAAAACAAAGAGTGCTTTACAATCTTTGAGAGAGAGAGAGAGAGAGGATTAAGGACTATTGTGAAGGAGAGATTGCTTCGAATAATTTTTCGGCATCTCTTGTTCTTCGGAGTCCGCAATCAAAAATTTTCTTCTTTCAAGTGAGTTGTGGTGATCCGTGTTGGATCGGGAGGAGCTTGTAGAGGGTGTATTCTCTTTATTCTATTAGTGGAGGTTCTTCAGGGTTGGACTCCGATCGTCCCGTGATTTTTTTCGCAAGGGTTTTCCACGTCAAAAATCTTTGTGTCTGCGATTGTGTTTGGCATTTTTGGTTTGTGTGCTTTTGCTCGGTTCTCTCACAGGACTTTCTGGTTTGGGGGAACGGTTTTCGTGCTTCGTTCCCAACAAAAAAATCACTGGGGGACCAGTCCCCAGTGAACTCCATGTGGATCCGCCTCTGGGTGACATATGTGAGAAATTCTCCCTAGGCCAAAGGGGACTCCTCCTGAATTTTCAGGTTACCTCTATATAAATATTTTTGTATATACTCTTCTGTGTAGGACTGTGCACCGGTCGATGATCGACCTATTTAATCGGTCTAAAATAATCACAGCCAAGCCAAACTAACCAGTTGGTCGGTTCGGTTTTGAAACCGACCGATTTGGTTCGGTTTGGATCGGTTCGATTGATCGGTTTTGACCAGACAAAAATTTTCAAATATATAAAAATGTGTCACAAAGTAAATTCACACAAAAATAAAACCTAACCATCTCCTATCTAGAAGATATTTGTAAGAGATACCAAAGTGAATATTAATCTTCTAAGTAAATTACTTGCATAATAAATTTCTTCCACAAATCCAAAACGATTCTCGAAAATAAACCCTAATCCTAATATATCTATGAATTGAAGACGAAAAATAAACATATGTTACCTAGAGTGGCTGGCAGAGACCTGGAGCAGTCACTCCAGGTAACATATGTTTACAGTGTTAGGGAGTTAGATATTTTAGAATATAAGCAACCGCCTCCATATTCCAAAGTCTAATGACTCCAAACAGTGAGATAAATTGGACCAGATATAAACTAATTTTATATTGTTGCTAACAAGGTTTAGTTTGGTTCGGTTTAAGCGGTTTTAGAATTACCAAACCGTGAGTCAAACCAAATTGGTTGATTTTTTAAATGGTATAGTCGAACCAATCCGATCAGACCATCGGTTCGGTTAAAAACTGACCGATTCGGTTTGATTTGGTTCGATTTGGTCGGTTTGGTCCAAATATGCACACCCCTTATAAAAAGTGTTTTCAAAGCCTGACCGAAGCAACCGGTTGAATCGATCCAGTAGTTTTTTCGGGATGGTTTAATACCGGCTCACTATTTTGTTCAAACTCGGTCAACCCAGCTGGTAAGACCAACGAACCGTCTGAACCCAGTTGGGTTTTGAACCGGGTTGACAATGACTTTTGACTTTTATTTTGAACTTTACATGCAATCAAAGTTAATATATTTGCTTATTGACCAATTCTACTATGATTAACATGCGAAACTTTTAAGTAGTATATATGTAGTTGTGTACTATGTAACATATTAAAAAATAAAAATAAAAAATACTATGTAATATATTCAATGTATTGTAAATCTATATAATTGGTTCAACTCGAGTTAACCCACTGGCTGACCGGTTTGACCAAATCTCAGGTCCCAATTTTTTTTTTTTTTTTGAAACATTGGTTATAATATATTTAATTGTCTTTTTCTCATTTAGATAATTTCTTGGCTCATTTGGTAAGTAACTAGATAAATTAGTTAGTGTGATTTTATCTTGTTTTAGTGGGTAGAATAAATAAAAATCAATGCAATATTTATTGCAACTTGATACCCTCAACTATTTTCGTTTTTCAACTTGATATCCTAAACTTTTTTTTTTCAACTTGATACCCTGAATTTTTTTTTTTCGACAATAATGTCTCTGCTCAAAACTAAAAACTATCCGCAACCCCCTCCCACTCTCCAACGCACCCCCCTCCCCCCCCCCCACCATCCTCCCCTCCCTCCGGCCACCTGCTCCCCTCTCTCGCCTCCCCCTCCTGGGGCGCGGGAGGAGGGGGCTGTGCGGGAGGGGGGAGGGCTGTGCGGCAGGAGAAATATTAAGTTGCAATTAAGCCTAGATACAAGTGTAGGATATGAAGTTGAAAATATAAAATAGTTGATGATATTAAGTTGTTGAATAAAAAAGTGTAGGATATGAACTTGAAAAATCGAAATAGTTGAGGGTATCAAGTTACAATTAAACCTAAATGCAATAGAGTGAGCAATTATAACTAAAGGATGGGGGTATTATTGGGATTATTTCCAATCTCCTCTTTTGTTTGTTTGGCATGGTAGCACAGCCACCAGAGCATAGTACCACCACATCCCCACTCATTTTTTCGCGCCGCTTCCTCGGATGCTGTTAGTTGTATCAGTTACAGACAGACCAGATCTTCTCTCACAATCATGATAGTGCCTCTCCCGTAAAGGGACGTGAGAATATCAAGGAGGGGGGCATTTCCGTCACAGTACCACGATTCGGTGCGAAATGGCAGGTACCGCCTTCTCAGAAACCAAAGCCCAGCTGCATATATATTCCGTGCATGTCAGGGCTATTTATAGAATAAATTATTTTATATATAGAAGTAATTTTACAGTTATTTCTGTAAAATTATGTTGGGGCTGTTTGGATGTGGGACTGTTTAGATGGTCGAGGTGAAAAAAAATGAGAACTGCATGTCCAAAGAAGTGAGAAAGTATTTTACATGTGTGTTCAATTTTTATATTTGTTTTCTTTAAATTGACTTTCAATATTTAAATTAATAATATTTTATATTCGAAATGGTCAGATCATATTTTCAATGTTTAAATATATAAATATGAAGAGCTTAAAAGTTAAAACAGTACATTATAATAATAATAAATAGTAATTATCTAACTAAATTGATAATTATTTAATAATTCCAATTTTTTTTAACTTTTTTAATTTCAGTATTAACAAATGATATCATCAAATATTTTATTAATTAATTGTAATATGTTAGATAATATTAATATAGTGCATTATCATGTGTTCCACAAACACAAATTGAATGAGACACTAAGGACATAACGACACTAATACCTTACATATTTGGATGTGTCCTAATATACTTTGAAATGTTCGTGGTGTATCCCATGCGTTTCTGATACATATTGGACGACACAATCCATATAATTTGGTGTTAGCTTATTACAAATTAATATTTTGATATATCCTAACTAATCATTTAGATTATTAAAAATAATATTTAACTAAATTAATAGTCAAGTACTATTGCTAAGTATTTTAATTATTAAAAAATAATACTTAACATTAATTTAGCAATAAATTATTACTAAATAATTTTCTTATTAAAATAAATACCTAAATTATAAGATTGATAATTTAAATTAAAAAAAGGCAACGTCACCTCAACCCACATCCTAAAAGTTAAATATGATGTGAGGAGAACTCAAAAGTAAGGGGACATGCAACCGATATGGAGTGTTTAACAGAAAATTTTGTGCACTTCTAGGGAATTCCCTATCCATCTAAACTACAAATGTGGTCATTTTTAGTTCACTTTAAGAACTAAGCTACATCTGGATGGGCATATACAACATCTAAACAAGTCATAGTAGGTGTAACTCGCATGAAGTGTGAAAGTGACTTCTTACCTATATATTAAAAATAAAATAAGATTCTTGAATTTTATGATAATTCTTGTCTGTTAAAACTGATTTTCAATATTGAATACATGATATTTTGTATGTATAAGTGGATAATTCACACTTTCATGCATTACGCACGAAGCTATATGCGAAAATGAGCACACATTACAAGAAAAATATCTTTTTATGACGGGTAAAAACTGTCATATATGACAATTTATGACGGATTTTTGAAGCATGCAACTGTCATGAACACGGGTGTTATAAAAATTTAGAAAAAATGCTATATATGATGTACACTTATATGACATTTTTTTAATAAAAATGAGATAATTAAGTCAATTATATATAACATATCTGTCTGAAAGCGTTATGACTAAGATACATATACATAACGCTTGCTAAAATGATCTGGTTCTGAAACTATTCATAAAACATACATGAAACGTTAAAAAGAACTTATACATAACACTTTCTAACGTCATATTCTGGTTACTCACACACATATATCACCAGTCAATGCTTATAATTCAATGCGTTATAAAAAGCATATTAATTTCCTGAGACAACAAAAATATGAAATTTAACTAACATTTGAAATATTTTATTAAAAATATCCAAATATTACACCATCTTAATTACATTTCAAAATATATCACTCTTTTTTCAACTTTTGTTTCACCAACATATCACCATTACATTTCAAAATATCCAAAATATATACATCTTTTCCTTTTAGGGCACCAGGCCATATTTACTTTCTAACGTTCTGTTCTGGTGTCCATTCTCCAGATTCTACCACATACAAACTTGTTCTTCACCTCTTAATCCAACCTGCACTTCCGAACACTACAACAAAAATACCTTAGTGCAATGGATGCATGAAGTCATCAATTCAAGAACGTCATCATCAATTAATAAATAGTAAAAACCACAAAGCAATAATAAAAGTAGATATGGCAGGTAATTATATTCTAGTACGTAGAACTATTTGAATTCTCGATAATGTCAGACAAGTTGACCGATATCGAAGAAATGAGCAAAAACTAGCATCCCTAAAATGTCAAAATTAATGTAATGCAGACAAATTAAAGGAGATGAATAAGTAAAGGAGTTGGCTTAATTAGTGAACTAGGCACAAGAATAAAGAAAATAGAAGTATACACAAGAATACTCACTTCCAGTTGCTGTATTGTTGCCTTTGTTGCTATTTTACAAACCCTCTTAATTTATCCTAAAAAGTAGTTCAAGTTGTAAATATTCCATCTTTCTATCAGCCTGCCATTATCTGGAGATTGACAGTATTCCTTATTATCCTACTAACATCCCACCTACTCCAGCATGCTTTGTGACATTCATTATTCAAAAATATTAGTCTTCAGTAGGGTAAACGTCTTATTTGTTGCAAATGAAAGTATATTGGCATTCTTAGCATTAATCGGTCCTAATATCAAAAAATTATGAACTCATACCCAATGAATATGTGAGCAACGTGAAAGACAATAAAGTTTAAAATAAATGGTTACAAACCATTCATGTAATGCCTGTGGTTCGTATTACGTATCTTGGTATACGCGTATTTTATCTTATATTTCCTATTTTCTTGCTTGGTTTATTGGGTATTTTCCTTTGCTTGGCCATGGTTCATCTTGGTTTGGGTTGGCTCGGTTCGGTTTAGGGTTACTTTTGGTTCAATATGGACCAAGAGGAGAACCCCTACCTACCACCACCATCCCTATTTATTAGCCCCTCTCCTTTCTCTCTCCTCATTACTCTTCTTCTTCCCCACCATTAACTCCTTACCAACCTGTGAGAGAGAGAGAGAGAGAGCTTAGGCAAGTACATCTTGCTTCATGGAGGAATTCGAATTTTATTGTTCCATTCTCTTCTTCACAGCATTCTAAAGCACTTTAGTGCTTGGCATTTTTAATTTCCATGGCTAAATTCTTGTAGAACTAAGTTTATTTCATTTTTGTATTTCTTGGGTTTTGATCTATTTAACATTGTTATTTTCAAGTTTTGATGGTTCTATATTGTAGAGAATTTCGTTCTACCCCATTTTGACCTATGGAAGTTCGGATTTGGACTCTGGATGAAGATTTATGGAGCTTGGAAGCCATGGCTTGAAGGGTTCTTCTTCTCGGAAGGATGAAGAAGAAGCACAGTTCATAGCCGCATGAATTTAACCGCATAGCATTTATGCGGCAAATTCCCTCGCTGCCGCATAAGCCTTGCTGTATTCTTCTGAGCCGCATGGCCTATGCCGCAGGGACTTAACTCCCTGCCCGCATGAACTAAACCCAGCCGCATAAAGGCCTTGCTTTCCACCGCCGCATAGAGACTCGATCTCGTCCAGCCGCATAAGGCTGAGACTCTACTAGCCGCATAACTCTATGTGGCAAGTACTTCCTGGTTACATGGCCTTAGTTCAGCCGCATGAACCTCTGAATCCTTCAGCTGCATGCAGTCATTGGTTCCTGGACGCATATGACTTCCCGAGCCGCATAAGGCCTATTTCCCTGAGCCGTATGGGACTTGATCCCCGAGTCGCATGGGCGTGAACACCCAGCCGCATATGCACCCGTCTCTCTAGCCGTATGCACATCTATTTCTCCAGCCGCATAAGGCCCCTCATTCCTAGCTGCATAGCTCCTGCCCCCTTCTTAGCCGCATGAACTCGAAATTCTGGGCCGCATGAACCCACATCGACTCAGCCGCATGGACTCATTTCTTGAGCCGCATGGCTCCCTCCCGTGCCTTGCCTGGTTATTTAATTATTATTACTATCATTGTTTTATCATTAAATTCATGTCTTGTGACTCTCAGCATAATTTAGGTCTTTAATGGAATACTTGTACTATGTTATCCTGCACTTGTAACTTGAACATGACAGTAACCCGTAGTGGTACACTCCTGACAAGTAACCTGACATGATATATCCTGATAAGCTGTTGCGACGGCTCCATGACATGACATGACCTGTATGAATAACCTGGACACCGTGGGCGATTGTGATTGTACAAATGAACCTGTCTTGTCTTGCATCATGCTTAGGATGGGACCCCTGAGCACCACGGTCAGGGGTACCTACTGAAATGGACTAAGGCTAATAACTAGAATAACATAGTAGTCATGAAGAGATTTTCCAGCTACAGGCAATTCCGTTACCTGGGTGCACCTGGGATCTGTAGCCTGCCGTCGAGTAGGGCACATTTCTAGCATACTGTCATGTGTTGTACCCTTCAAGCTACTTAAGGGTACATGCGTTTCCTGGACGATGTACCCACCTGAATTCAACCCCTAATTTTTGACCTGGATAACTTGGATGGTCTGCAGGGCTTGTGGCTGTGGAATAATCTCATTGCATCTTGCTAGTAACTAGGCCTGTGATAACCCTAGTTAGTTAAAGTATCAAGCCGTACTTATTACTTAGTCGTGATTGTTGAATGGGGAATAATCAGTCTAGTCTTGTCTTGATCCTGTATAAGATTGTCACATGTCCTGATTTTCTTATATTATCTTGCTGATAAATAGGAGAAACCAAGTTCGGTTCAGATGAAGGGTTACTATCCCGGTCCTTGTTCGGTTTAAGGGTTGTAACCTGGTTATCTGAATGGTTCCATGGTTATCTTACTGTATATCCTCGTGATGTTATATCTCTCCAGTTTTACTATACTATTATTATCTTCTGTGCTAATTGCTGGTTTTTGTTCCTAAGTGAAGCTTTCTTTGTGGCACTTGCTCTTCTGGGGTCTGATCCAGCTGGTTTTGTATGGCCAAATTTCGGAGCAGCACCAAAGGATCTACCGACTTTCCAGCCCGATGGTGACCACCAGGCGTAACCAGGGCAACGAGTGGGTTTATCTTTGATCTCCCACTTTACTGTAAAAATATTCTTTGAGGCGTTTAGCCGAAGAGCACCTGTTTAGCTCGATTGTATTTACTTACTGTCTGCTTACGGGCTGTAACATGATTGACAGATCCTAGGGTTGATCATGTATGACTAAACTCTTGCTAGTCCTCATATTTTGTAATGACTAGCTTCATGATCAGCTGAATATGTAATGTTTGGGACGCCTTACTATTGTATATTTGGTGATCTTACATCTTGTAACACTTACTTGCTTGTGATTGAGACACTAGGCTTGTTCATGACCACAAGAGACTGATGGCTTGTAGTTAAACCCTCATGAATCTAGACAGCCGTGACCGTATAGCGAGGTGGGTTGCACTTCAATATACGTAGCTGGCTATGCCTGCCCCCGCTCTCCAGTATTCTGGTTCTGGGGCGTGACAATTCCTAAGAGTCTTGGTTTCGGCAGACTCAGTGTGTAGGGGGGCTACCGAAACCTATAGGTTTTGCCCCATACTTAAACTGTGCATACAACACATTCAACCATAACATGTAAATTACAAATTTACATGTATTATCATCTAAAGAATTCATAATCTGAAGCGAGAGAAGAATTTTTTTTGCCTACATGAAGTAGTTCTCGAGAAATTTAAGAGGGAGAACAATGGGAATTGATGCTAGAAGTTGATCTCAAAAAGTGCTAAACTTCTATCTTCAATGAATGCATGACATAGGATCAATAAATACAGGACATATGGAAGGTCTACCTACTAAACCAATATGTAGATTTTCTAGTAGAGAAGTATTACCATTGGCTAGTCATTTTCAAATAAGAATGCTCTGTCCTATACATATGTGACAGGGTTCATGTAAAAAGCACCATGTATGATACATAAGCTTCCAGGAAATTAATTTTGTCCTTCTCCAGGGAGAAGCATGAATGGAGCCAACATATATCTAGTTGTACGTAAAATAACTATTTAATTTTAAACAAATTTCTCGAAGGCATGAGACTGGCGGATTGATCTGTTATGCACACACTACCAAAATATGTCCATTTAGCGACGGCCACATCCGTCGCCCATCCGTCGGGAATTTGTATTAGCGACCGATCACTGACGGATCTTGGCCAAAATAATCCGTCGGCAATCAGCTCGTCGCTAATAATTATCCGTCGCTAAGTAGTCGTCAAGCGACGGAATAGTGACGGCTTTTCGACTTCACAATACGAAGTATTAGCGACGACATTCCGACGGGCTTTCGTCCATTTCAGGTATTAAATACTGAACTGTGTAGAAACTAGCGACGTAATGGTCCGTCGGTAAACCGTCGTAATAGCGTATCAGAGTGTATCGTTCCATCGCTATTCAGTCGACCGACGTCGCTAACAAAGGTGACGGAATACTGACGGATTATCCGTCGACCATGTTTTGGAAATGCTTGGCATTTCCAGAACCATGGCGACGGATGAGTCGTCGCCATTGCATCGCTCATCCGTCGACGAAGCGACAGACTAGTGACGGATAATCCGTCGCCATGGTTCTGGAAATGTGATGCATTTCCAGAACCTTGGCGACGGATGTACCGCCGCTATTCTGTCGTACTATGTATTTTCAGGACCTTGGCGACGGATTATCCGACGCGAACTCGTCGATCACCCGTCTCTAATTGGAAATACTTCCAAATCTCCAGGTAGCGACGGATATTCCGTCGAAAGGTAGTCGGAAACTGGAAATATCCGTCGCTACGCGGTCACTAGTCCGTCGCTAACTGAGATTTTTTTGAAAAAAAATGCAGAGCTTTCCCTGTTCACACAAATATGCATAAACCAAACAATCACATAGACCAAACAATCAGAAAAATGCACACCAATTATCCAATAATCACATAGACGAAATATATAATGCACACCAATATAAAATTATCATTCTGAAATTCTCACAAATATTCCAACATTCCCACAAATATTCCAATATTCCCACAAATATTTCAAATTTTCTTAATTACAATACTTTAAGGAGAAGGAGGAGTTCGATTGTCCGGTGGTGGTAATCCCTGCTGCGATCGACGAATATACTGCTCCAGTAGGTACGGCGGCAAGTCGGCGTAGACATTGCTCGAAAGTCGGCGTAGCTGCTCTGGCGACATAAGATCAAGGAGTACCGTCACAGTCGGAGTCGGTACCAGAGGAGCAGCAGGGTTGAAAGAAAGATGACCCACGGAAGAAGGACCGACACCAGCACCAGCAGAAGATGGACCGACACCAGCACCAGCAGAAGACGGACCGACACCAGCAGCAGATGGACCGACAGCAGCAGACGAAGGCGGAAAGTGCGAGGCAATTTGCTTCCGCAAGGACGACACCGCCTCGTGCAGCTGTGTAAGCTGCGACCTAACATCATCGTCTGCCGGGACCGCGGAAGGAGGCGGTGTCGGTGGAAATATCTGAGTCGCCATGTGCAACGGCCCTAGGGAGCCGACTCCGTACAGGAGCCCTTTCTTAAAGCCGTCGACGGTATCTACGAACAAGTCGTTGCGAGCGGCCAAAGAAGAGGGCATCCGGGCGGGCGTCGTTTCACCGACATCCTCGGTGTCAATTAACTGAGCCCGACTAAGGGCCTCATGATACGCAACCTATCAAATGAATGTGTTTATATTATAAGATTTACCTAAGTTGTAATCTAAATCCTATGTTTCACTAAGTTAAGTGTGAATCCTAAGTTTACCTAAGTTATAGTCCTAATACTTTTAATTCTAACGTAAATCTCATAAACATAAGTACTTACATCAGTCTCCTTGGCCCTCTCGTCGACGAAGCTCCCGTCCTTCCGTCTTTTGTGCGTATGCTAGAACACGTCGTGTATGGTGACCGATTCTGGTGCCCTTCCCTCCTTCACTGCCCGTTGGACCTGCATACGAAATTTTCGTAGAACTTAATTAACTTCGTATATTAATAATACCAAATTCGATAGTGAAATGAATTTACGGTATCTCACCAAATCTGCAAGCGTCGTTGCGTGGGACCTTGATCCACCAGTATGAAGCCCCGCGGCCTGTCGGTTCGCCTTCGCCTTCTCCGATTTCTCCTTGTAAGTAGGAGTATTCATCATATCTAAGAGGTCCTCATAATACTCCTGCCGGATCCAATTCGGTCTCGTATGCCCCATTTTTAGGTCATGAAT
This sequence comes from Iris pallida, assembly GCA_029216955.1. Classification (NCBI taxonomy): domain Eukaryota; kingdom Viridiplantae; phylum Streptophyta; class Magnoliopsida; order Asparagales; family Iridaceae; genus Iris; species Iris pallida. The sequence goes on along the minus strand of JANAVB010011000.1, from coordinate 23,780 downwards.
CATATCCCGTATCTTCTTCGAGGCAGCGCTTCTGTAGGTCCTGCGGATCGCGTCCTCGCGATGGGGGGGCCACCAGTACGTCATCTAACATACAAATTTAATTATCACGTAATTTAAAAAATGGTTGATTAAAGAGCAACTAATAATTAACCAGAAGATATAGATATATACCCTCAACTCGTCGAGCCAGACGTACTTCAAGTTTGGGGGCACCGACGAAAAGTTGAGGTAGGCACCATGGAAGTTAGCCCTGATAATTTCTCCAAGAGCCCTGGCAACATTAAATGGAAAAAACCTATAAAGAAGAAACGACTAGATTATTAACTTGAATAAATGAAAGAAATTTAATAAATTATCTTAAATTTACTTACGAAGTCCCCGCGGGCCATAGCTCTCGTCGGAACTGGCCTCTCGGCCTCTCTGGTACCGTCGGAGGATCCGCGGGTCCGCACATGTACTCCCCAGTAACCGGATGAAATCGAGTATGGGGGTACTCCGGGGCCCACTGTGTAGTAACTAGGGGATCCACTGGTGGATCCGCTGGTGGGTCCGCTGGTGGGTCCGATAGCGGAACAGATCCGCTAGCAGATCCAGACTCATGCTTCGATGAAGTAGTCGATCGACGGCGGGATGCGTCTGTGCCCGGGGTACTCTCCGGGTCGGGCTCGCTGGATGGGGTCACATCCTGGGAAGATTGAATACGACCACGACCACCAGCACCATTACGACCACGACCACGACCACCACCACCGCGAGTACCAGCACCACGACCACCACCAGCACAACGACCACGGCCAGCCATCATGACCTGTAAATAGAACACATAAACATAATTAACAATATAAAAGTGTAAATAAATATAAAATTCTAAACTAAAATATACATACCACCAGTAGGGAGACGAGTGTCGCCGCGACGAAAAAGACTAGGAGTGCCATATGCAATAAGTAAATAATCGAACGAAAAAAACATTAATTCACGTAATTGGAAGTGTTTTTAATATACAACAATATTTAACCTAATCATCGTCTTCGTTCTCATCCTCGGCCTCGTCTTCTCATCATCCTCCTCCTCCTCCTCATCCTCATCCTCCTCCTCATCCTCATCCTTATCTTCATCGTCGATTTCATCTGTATCCTCATCCCCATCAAATTCGTCCTCTTCTTCCTCCTCCTCTTCTTCTTCTTCTTCTTCTTCTTCTTCTTCTTCTTCTTCTTCTTCTTCTTCTTCTTCTTCTTCTTCTGCCTCAATATTTGGGACAAGATGCCTCCTTCTCCCCTGGTTGACAGCTAAGTCTTGTGTATCAACCTCTTTCTTCCCTCTATTTTCCTCAACAATATCTTCAACATCCATTGTATCCGAGTGTTATCCCAAGTATTAGGACTTTTCGATCTGGTCCTCTTGGTATGCTGGGTCTCCAACGTTGAATGTATTTCTAGATTTAATCTTGCATACTGCCCACCAGTCAAATCGATCTCTACGACGCCTTGGGTAGCTTGTATAGTAGACTTGAACAGCCTGATTTGCTATCGCAAATGTATCGGACCCTCTATACCTCCTGCGATGATTTATATCGACAAATCCAAATTGTTTATCGATTCTCCAACCGATATTTGGTGTCGTATCGAACCACTAACATTTGAACATTACAATATGCATATCATATGGGCCAGTATATTGTAAATCTACAATATCCCGAAGCACTCCATAATAGTCAAAGTCTGGTTCGTCGTCATAGATATTGCCTCTTATGCAAACACCGGAATCCTTGGTACTGATGCCGTCATTGATAAATTTGACATTTATAGCATTCTGAGTTGCCTTAAACCTGAAGCCATTAACGACATAGCCTGGCCAAGTCTTTGTTTGCCTCTTCGGTCCCAATGCCAGATAACGAACACTCTCATTAGTGAGTGTTGTTTCAGGCAATAAAACATGTAAATAAATATTTATAATTTAAATGTTTTAGATTATATATTTCTAATCTCAGTTACTTACGTATTTTATAAGAATATATAAAATCAACCTCAATTATAATCTCAGTTACTTACGTATTTGCGAAACCCTGACGGAAATGTACAATCAACCTCTCTTTGAAGTCCCTCATCGGTAATATCGGGTGTCCTCATTTTGACTTCATCTCTAAATACACTATTAGAGAAAATAAGAATATATAAGTGTAGTCACTTACTTCATCAAATTCGAGATTATAACGAGTGCAAGTGTACTGACTTACTTCTCCAAGTCTCTCACTTCTTGTATGTCACAGTTTAACACGACATATCGGTGAGCGGCATCATACTCGTCGTCAGTCAACTACCATTTTTTACTAGCCCCAACAGGCTTGCCCCTTACATTGAATATTCCTCCATCCTCAACGTCCTCGTCATTCCTTTGAGGTCTATTTCGATTTATCTTAACATGAGTATCTAAATAAATGGAGCAGAAGTTTGACACCTCTTCGTTAAGATATGCTTCGCATATCGAAGCCTCTATATGAGCCTTGTTGCCAAGTTTCTTCTTTAGATGGTGTAGGTATCTAGAGAGATAAATTATCTTGAGAATTAAGAAAAATTTTTAAAATCCACTGAAATTCAACTTAAATTATATCAATTTTTATGTACCTTTCAAATGGGTACATCCATCGATAATGAACAGATGCACCGACACGGGCTTCGTATGCTAGATGAATCGGTAGATGCTCCATGCTGTCGAAGAAGCCAGGAGGAAATATTTTCTCCAACTTGCAAATTGTTAAGATAATCTTCTCCTCAAGTTCAACCATGTGTTGCACAGTCAACTTAGTTGAACAAATATCCCTAAAGAATATTGATAGTTCGGCCAACGGAACCCATATAGCAGAAGGCAATAACTCTTTCAAAGCAATGGACAGTAATCTTTCCATAAACACGTGGCAGTTATGACTCTTCATTCCCGTTAGCTTGCGTTTATTGAGATCAACGCATCTAGACAAATTCGACACATAGCCGTCAGGAAATCTTAAAGTAGATACCCACTTGCAGATTATTAATCTATCTTCCTTGCTCAATGTGTATTGTGCTATCGGCTTAGTTATTTGTCCACCAGCTCCCCTTTGTATTAAGTTCAGATAAGGACGCTTGTATATCTCGGCAATGTCTTGTCTTGCTTTTGGATTGTCCTTCGTCTTTCCTTTAATATCCATGACGGTATTGAAGACATTATCGAACACATTCTTTTCGATATGCATAACATCAAGATTATGCCTTATAAGATTATCTTTCAAATAAGGCAAGTCCCAGAAGATACTCCGTTTGGTCCAGTTATGGGTTTGTCCGAACCCATCGACACGATTGTTCGATGGATCTTCCATTACAGTGGGCAAGTCCTTTACATCTTCCCAAATATCGTATCCCGACAATCTGGCAGGCGGATGAGAAAATTCTTATTTTCCAGCTCTGAACGCGTCCTTATTCTTTCACCAAGGATGCCTACACTCACACATTACACCCCAAGCCGTCCTGCATGCAAATAGGCATGGTAGGCCTGCCTTCATTCCTCACTCTCTAAAACACACATACACATATGTATATCATAGTTAGATGTATAGATATATACATCTATATAGAAGCACACAACTCATACACTCTAATGGTCAGTTTTCCAGAAAAAAATTCACTTATTCAGTGACTTTGGTGAAGCGAATGTCCCAAGGATATTCTTAACAAAGAAGGCAGATGAAGAACTCGCACTGTCCTTAACACAGTGAATATATACACCATGAACCCAAACTCCATATTCACATTTACTAATCCAAACACCACCAAACTAATGGATAACACCCAATATGGATAACACATTATTTAGCCAATATATAAACTCAGATGAATTTGAGAAGCAAAGCCCCCATCGCCCCCGACCAAAGCCCGTCGCCCCAAGCCCGTCGCCCAGCCCCCGACGCCCCCGCCCCAAACCCGCCACCCAGCCCCCGACCAAAGCCCGCCGCACCAAGCCCGCCGTCCAGCCCCCGACGTCCCCGCCCCAAGCCCGCCGCCCCCCCCGCAACCCTGCCACCCACAACCCCCCGCCCACCGCCGCCCAGCCCCCGACGCCCCCGCCCCAAGCCCGCCGCCTCCGCTGCCCCTACGACACCGCGAGAGAGAGAGAGAGAGAGAGGGAGAGGATTACCTTCGGAAGAGAGAGATGAGAGGACGCCGACGTCGATCACCGAAGCCGCGGGGGAGAGAGAGAGAGAGAGAGGAGAGAGAGAGTGAATTTGGGGGAAATATGAAAAGTTCCCCCCGTTGTTTCAATTTAAGTCTGGAACGTATATTTAGCGACGGACTAGCGACGGATTTTTATCCGTCGACCGTTAGTCGCTCTTTTTGATGCTTGCCGACGGAATATCCATCGCTACGTAGTCGAAGAACTGTCCCGCCAATTCTTCCCATAATTCCTGCCAAATAATCGACTGCATAGCGACAGATGAATATCCATCGCTATATCTCCGACGCCCTAGCGACGGATGAGCGACATTTTCTTCCCCTAAAATAAAATAAAAAATATAACGGCTTGTCGTCGGTACTCCGGCGGCTAGTTGCCACAAAGCCGTCGCTATCGCCGACGGACAATATCCGTCGCTAATGTTCCGTCGCTAATTTACTGTATTTTGGTAGTGACTACATACTAATTATAGACTTGCATGATAGAGAGATTCTTTTTAGACTAGAAAATACAAGTTAGATATATGTATAAATGACAAAGCATAGGCATTCTATGCATTCTCCAGAAGGGCTAAGAACATACCAACTTCAAACTTTTTGTTATCAATATCTTTGCCAATAATTTAAGAAGCGCATGCAGTTTTAGCCCCTCGGCAACCTATTAAGATGAGTTTCCGTTGAGAATTGTGTTCAGAAATGATGGCATAAAATAATTACTATGTAGTAACTGCTATTGGCCAACTTATTTCAAGTCCAACAGTTCCAAAGCAAAAATCAGCAATAATAGAACCTGCTTACATCTTTACAGTATTCCAAACTACTCCAATACCTAAATACAAAATTCAAAGGTACAATAAGCAAATAAGTTGGGCATATTTTGAAGGTAATGGATCTCACTCAGCATAACCATGAAAGAATAAACATTCAGATTATGCGTTAACTTATCCATCCAAAAAGTTGACTTTGTAATGATATAGGATACATCTCAATTTTATTTTCTATTATTCATAAGTGTTGGATTAAAATAATTTGAAATAATTACTAATTAGTCACTACGCAAAGCAAAAGTAAAGTCATGATAACAGATGCATCAGGCAGGGATTTGTCTATTATAAATTCCTTAATAGATAAGCCAAAACCAATATATGATAGGCAAAATGAGGCCTAAAAGCATCATTTGTATCCATTTAGCCACATTTCAAGTCTTGTCTATAGAAGGATACTTCAGACTCTGCTATGTTGTACGGACACACATATAATATTGACACAGACACGATATCTATCCAATTATCTCAAAAAGTAATAATTAGGAACCATTTACCATACCTTGGGTGAAGTAATTATTGGATATGGTTTTGGAAGTAGACCCCATGACTGCAATGACAAGTCTGTCAATGCACCTAGATAGCGAGCAATGGTCCATCCACATGTGGCTCGACCCGAATATCAAAACTGCATCCCGGCCTCATCCTCCATCGTCCTCCAGTTTCTCTCTAAAAATTATTAGAAAACATACTTTGGAGATGGTTATGGCAGTAGACCCCATTATCAATGTAAAATGTAATAAGCTAGCACTGACAATGTGCTATGTTGGAAAATAGCCATAGTTGAAGAACATATCACTGCAATGTACTACTCTGGAAGATACATTATAGTAATGTTTGAGTTTAATCTTTGTTTCTTCTAGTGTCAACCTAGCTTAACAAAACTAAATATAAAGGATTGTCACGACCCGCACCCTGAGGAAGGGAACGAGAACGTAGGTACGTCCATCCTACACCGCAGTGTCGGTGGTAGAACGCTGTATAGTTCGTCTATAACATCTATCATCTAACAATAATATGATATAAACATATCATCTCCGTACGGAGGTATAATATAACATCTCAACTCTATATCTCAATCACAATTCTAGGAAAGATAGAGCACGATATAGAATCAGATAAAAGAAAGGAACTGAATATAAATAGAGTTATCACACCATACAAAGTAGATGTTCAACACAAATAAATACAAGTCCTGAAATATAACTAATCTCGACTAACAATCGAAACAATCTGATACAAACTGAAAACTATAAATACTAGACTAGACTAGGCACCCTCTACTGAGCTAGATGTTCCTCGGGCTCCTGAAGGTCACCCTCATGTGCCCCATAGAAGGTAGGACAATCACCATCATCATCTGTAATATTTTCAACAGGTCCAGTCAGGACAGGAGCAAGCATAATACATCTCACGCAGTTCATAACATGTTAGAAAATATAAAGCATACAAAAGAGTAAGATACATGAACTGTAAGAAGATGTACATGAAAACGAGAGAGAATTTATAACTGAAAATATATATAGGATAAGTAAAACTGCAAGTACTAGTGATTTAGAGCACAATATGGTTATGTAAACGGGTTAGGTTATACAATAATAATAGGTAACTCCATCATACGTGAGTGTACAATGGATGCATACAATATTTGTACAATATGGGATTTTGATCACATAACCATTTTCTACTCACCCTCCCCAATCAATACACAAGGATCCAATCCAGTTATGCTACCTTGTACAATAGTTTCTCCATGAAGATCATGTGATCATGAGTACAAGATGCACAATGAGTATATATGAATAGGGGTGTACAATAAATACAATATGTTCGTGAAACGCACATCACAATATGTATCTGTTGAACACAATAGAGATAACATCGCAAGAGAAGATCGATATAGTACCAATCCGTGATAACAATCGTGCCAGTATCAAGTAAAGTAATCTAGAGCAAGAATATAAGTCCTGACAAATATGAAACGATCAGAGAATGTACTCGCCTGTCACCCTGAATGAATGATATGAATGGATGTCCGAACTGGTGTCACAAAGTCCTATTTAGAGTAAAACAGGTTATTTAAGTACTCAAATTGAAATAGTAGAAATCTGCAATGCAAACTACATGATTCTAAGTCAACTAGGTCAAAGTCAACTCTTGGTCAACTTTAGTCAACTGTCTCGGTCGAACTAGGTCAACTAAGTCAATAACTAGTCAAACTAGGTCAAACATAGTCTATCAAGGGTCAACTCTGGGTCAACCCAAGTCGACATCTAGTCAACTAGGTCAATTGGTCACATATAGACTCAATGTTGACTTTTGGTCAACACTAGTCAATCTTAAACTATTGGGTCCAACTTTGGTCAATTCTAGGCTTTGGTCAAGCTTTAGTCAACTCTAAGTCATCCTTGATTTAATTAGTTAATATTTAGGGTATGGCCACATAGGCTATAGTGTGAGTGCTAACATGTAGCATTTAGATCATATTCTACCTTAGGTTTAGACCGATCTATAAACCATACCCTTGGCCCTACCGATACTGACTATTGCTTAGCCTTCTTATACATTACCTCCCATCTATATACCTATTGTCTAATACTATATAACTCTCATGTGGGGCACAAACTTACAATGTCTCACATCCTATCACCTAGTCCTTGACACAGGGAACACTTCCCTTAGCTCCTACTCACATACACACACAATAACGTAGATATCAAGTCAATGCCAAAATTCACATAATTGGACTGAACACTTACTGATAATGGACTGGACTATTATATCTAAACACAGGATCAAACATAAATAGCTAACCAACACTCAATGCAGGATATCCTCCATCTGAAGGTTGCAGGACTAATCATTGTGAGAACTCTACCTGGACTCCTTAAAATCCTGATACAAATCCCTAACTAAAACACCATGGCAATATTGGTACCTTGCCTACACAGGGGCTGATGTCTAAAGGGGAATGGAACTAACATCTTAATGAATATAGCCTACTCCTCACTAACACATGGGACCACTTGACACTGGCCTATGTCCATGACCATGCTGCTACTGCTTCGGCAACATATTGCTGTTGCAGCCCCTAGGTAGCCTACTGCCATGCCTCCAACCAACTGAACATATGTACCAACATGATCTCAGTTTTCAGGTTCAACATTTAAGCTATGGTTTATTGAATCTCAGGTTAACACCTTAACAGTCCACAACCCAGTTAACCTTTGTAAAATCAAATCCCATTCTAAATCTCAGTTTTTCATTATCCATACTCAGTTAAGAACAACTCCAGTTTACATTTTGTTAATTCTATTCTCATTTTTAATTTAAATAAACCACAGTTCTTAGTGTATCATATAAATCCATTCTCAGGTTTTAATCATGAAATCAACAACTCATAACAGTTTACTCGAATCCAAATATTTGAAAAACCAAACCAAAACATGAACCCAATACTTTGTAAACACCCAAACTAAGGTACGAGTATGAATCTCATTTTGAAATCCCTAAATTTTAAACACAGTTCTCATTTCATAGAGGATTTCATTCTTGTATCAGAAAAATGAATTTCTAATGAAATCGAACCCAACACAATGACTAAATCACATTCAACAGAGGTTAGGTACAAGTTTATAGGAGTTCAGGGTGGGTTCTCGTGTCCACATAGGTAGACATGAAGTGTCCAATTCACGAAAACAAAAAGTAACAGAGCAGTCAAAAATATTCTTCGTGCACGCGTGTCGGTTGATCTAGGACACGACACACGACACCAGTGTCCTCGTGCACGTGTCCCAGTGTTTGCCCAGAGTAGGGCTACATATGTGTCACCCTGTACCGTGTCCACAAGAGTCGTGTCGAGAGTTACTCGTGCGTATCAGTGTGGAATTTTCCCGCGTGTACAGTGCGTGTACGACAGTGTAAATTTATTGCAGGCTTGAGAACTCCTTCGATACTCCACCATATCACCTGAAATTTTGTGGGTGGCCTGAAAGTCATGGCCCCCATAAGCACACCAAATTTGGTCTGTCAAAGTGTCGTGTACAGGGAGAATTTGGTGTCGGGTAAAAGGGCATGGGTACGGGGCCTGTGCGCGTGTGTGTGTGTCCATTTTAGACACGAAAAACTTCCAAACTTTGACTCAGTCAAATTGATTTGTGATATACATATAATAACTTAATTTTCCATTCAATTAGATTCTAAAATTAACACAATTTATTTCACACAAATATTTCATCGAATACCTAATTAAATACACCGATACGGACACGAAATGGACACGATTTTCTACCAAACTTGGGCTACACCTAGGGGAACCCTAAATGGATGCATCTATGGACAGAAATTGGGAATTTATAGGTGTTTGTATGGTTTTACCTATTGAGGGTGAAACCTCAATGAAAAGAGCCTCGACTCGACGTCTTCCTTGTTTTGCTACGGTTCAAACGTCCTCCAACCTTGCTAGCAAGCCTCCACAAGTCTCCTCTAATTTTGGGGATGATGATGCAATTGATTTGACTCAATTTGGACTCAATTCGGATATTATGGGAGAAGATTAGGGAAGAACAAAGTAGGGTTTTTTTTAGGTATCAAAAGAGGCAAAGGCTCTTAAGTGTGATACTTATAGGAGGGGGATCCTATTGTGGCTGCCATTAGATGAATTAGGGTTAGGTTTAGGTCTAGATGAGTGGCTAGGAGTTGTCCACCCAATTCCAAGCCTCCTATTGGTTCTAGGCTTTCTTTTTCACAAATATCCTAAGAAAAATATCCTACTAGAATAATATCTAGATATTACTAACCTTGTCATTACTTGGTTACCCTAATCAATACTCTAAGCTCAAGGCTAATCTAGATTAGGCTAAGTTCTAGGTCAAGCCTCAAATAATTAACTAGCAAATATTTAATTAATATAATTTACAATTTCACAAAATTATTAAAATGACCAAAATATCCTTAGGCTAAAAAGTTGTAATTAGTCATCCTAATCACATGACTAGGCTCCCTTGGTCATGGTTAGTCTCTAGGCTTAGCCAAACTCTAGGGTTACACTAGTCAATCATCAAAATCATAAGTCGTGGTTTTAAATAGTTTTAAATTAACTAAAAATCACCAAAAATCATAACATGGTTTAAATATTATTATTAAATGATTATAATTACAAAATTTCAAAATTACCCTCATTTTAGAAACTGGATGCTTCAAGTCTACCCTCCTTAGAAAAATTTTGTCCTCGAAATTAAAATGGTCGTACTCCTTCTAGGTCAAAAACCCCCAACAATCACAGTTTCAACACACAGTCCGATAATCATATGCGTCTGTCCAAAATCATGATACTCGGAATCTTCGTCATGCTAGTGAGCAAGGCTACGATATTCACAGAGTCCTTGACTATGGTACATACCTCTAGAATCATGGTATTTAAAATTTTTGTATTACCGTATGCTTGGCCGCGAAAATCTTAAATTCTCACATCCGAGAAATACATCCAAAATCTGACTATATGTCCTCACTATGCCAGCTTACATAACTATAGTAGACTCTAGATCCCATAATCGAGGCGACCTAGCCCATACGACTTATCTCAGGAGAAAATAAATCACAATGGACTATCCGAACAAAATTTATCAACTACGAGGAACAGATAGAATCGAATTTCAAGACAGTTATAAGGAGGCAAATGCGAAAATAGAATTAAAAAGATTGGAACCTGCAATCAGCTCTCCCTCTGTCTGTGCATCCTCGACTGCCATGGCGAAAGCTCTCCCTTGATGGCCTCCCCTGGCCTGCTGCTGATGTTGGACAAATCTCTGTTGCTGAGTCTGCAATGGTGGTCCCTTCTGTTGCCATGTCGGAGCCCTAGCTCATGCTGCTGCCTGAGTCACTGGTGCCTTGTTCTTGGGACAATCCCTATACTGATGCTCTGCTGAACCACAAAGTAAACACAGGCCCTGCCTCTTCCTATAGTCACCCCATCCGTGACCTTGCCTCTTGTAGAAGTCATATGTAGTGTGTTGTTGCTGTCTGGGTGCCTGCTGGTGAAGTACATGTCCCTGGCCCTGAAACGGCTGCTGAACTGGCCTTTGCTGGATGTAAGGGCGCTTGGCTGGCCCTGCACTAGAACTAGCCCCTAAGGCTTCAGTGCCCCTTTTCGGCTTGAGGTCGAAGTCCTCATCTATCTGTGCCTCCTTCAGTATCTGCTCGAAGGTCGCTTCACGTCGTCCGGAAGTACGAGTGCGAACCGCATGAATAAGGCCTCTCTTAAACTTGCGGGCCTTATACCCCTCATTCTGGATCAGGTCTGGAGCAAATCTACTCAAACAGAAGAACTCTGCTGCATACTCGTCCACCGACGAGTTTCCCAGCACTAATTCGACGAACTGGGCCTCCAAAGCTGTAAGAGACACGTCGGGGTAGAACTTCTCCTTGAAGAGCCGCATGAAGTTCTCCCATGATATACCCTTCACTGACACCTGAGGGTCTGTCCGGAACCACGTCAAAGCGATGTCAAAGAACTGGCTAGCCGCAGACGTCACCCAAAGTCCTTTCGGGACCTCTGCTAACTCCAAGCTCCGCTGGACGTCCTCCAACCAGTCGTCTACATACAGGATACCCTCGTTACCCTTGAAGTCCCTCGGGTTCATCTTTCTGAAATCCAGACATGTGCCAGGCCTCCTCTGACTCTACTGCTGCTGAACTGGGACACCCTGAACTGTACCCGAGACTACCCTCTCAACTGCTATCATCGCCAGCTGGTGAGAGTTCTCCATACTCTGTCGTAGCACCTCTGTCTGGCGGTGGAATGCGTCAGCCTGATGCTGCTGTGCCTCTGCCTAGGCCCTCTGGGTCTGCATCACCTACTGTAGAAGGGCCATCATCTACTGTGCCTCTGTCGATAGCGGATGTGGCGGTAGAAGAGTCTCAAGAATGACTATGGACGGTCCCGCAGCTGGAGTTGGAAGACCTCTTGGAACAGTCGCTGCTACTCCTGCCCGAAGGGCAGGAACTGAGGTGGCAGCTCTCTCGACTGCTACTCCCGTAGCTGGAGGTGGAGGTCCTACTGGATCGGACCTCGCTGGAACAATACTAGATCCTGCTGCCTGAGCGTGAGTAATCGTCATCCTGAGGACAGATTGAAACAAGGAGATCAATATGGCACATGATAAGAAAAATCAAGGAAGGACAATTAAATTCAAATACAAGAAGAGTTGTCATGATAATTAAAAGATCAGAATTTTTCTAAAATGTGATTGAGTAACTCCTATCATATCCTAGATCCTATGTCCTAGTCGCAGGCTCACAATTAGTACTCTAAGTCGAGCACCATTACGAGATCGCACTAATTACGACATCGACCTGCATGGGCCACCACAAAAATGTGTCACGATCCGTACCCTGAGAAAGGGCACAAGAACGTGGGTACGTCCAGCTTACGCCGCAGTGTCAGCGGTAGAACGCTGTATAGTTCGTCTATAACATCTATCATCTAACAACAATATGATATAAACATATCATCTCCGTACGGAGGTATAATATAACATCTCAACTCTATATCTCAATCACAAGTCTAGGGAAGACAGAGCACGATATGGAATCAGATAAAAGAAAGGAACTGAATATAAATAGAGTTATCACACCACACAAAGTAGATGTTCAACACAAATAAATACAAGTCCTGAAATATAACTAATCTCGACTAACAATCGAAACAATCCAATACAAACTGAAAACTATAAATACTAGACTAGACTAGGCACCCTCTACTGAGCTAGATGCTCCTCGGGCTCCTGAAGGTCACCCTCATGTGCCCCATAGAAGGTAGGGCAGTCAACATCATCATCTGTAATATTTTCAACAGGTCCAGTCAGGACAGGAGCGAGCACAATACATCTCACGCAGTTCATATCATGTTAGGAAATATAAAGCATGCAAAAGAGTAAGATACATGAACTGTAAGAAGATGTACATGAAAACGAGAGAGAATTTATAACTGAAAATATATATAGGATAAGTAAAACTACAAGTACTAGTGATTTAGAGTACAAGATGGTTATGTAAACGGGTTAGGTTATACAATAACAATAGGTAACTCCTTCATACGTGAGTGTACAATGGATGCATACAATATTTGTATAATATGGGATTTTGATCACATAACCATTTTCTACTCACCATTCCCAATCAATACACAAGGATCCAATCCAGTTACGCTACCTTGTACAATAGTTTCTCCATGAAGCTCATGTGATCATGAGAGTACAAGATGCACAATAAGTATATATGAATAGGGGTATACAATAAATACAATATGTTCGTGAAACACACATCACAATATGTATTTGTTGAACACAATAGAGATAACATCGCAAGAGAAGATCCATATAGTACCAATCTGTGATAACAATCGTGCCAGTATAAAGTAAAGTAATCTAGAATAAGAATATAAGTCCTGACAAATATGAAACGATCAGAGAATATACTCGTTTGTCACCCTGAATGACTGATATAAATGGATGTCCGAACTGGTGTCACAGAGTCATATTTAGAGTAAAACATGTTATTTAAGTACTCAAATTGAAATAATGGAAATCTGCAATGCAAACTACTTGATTCTAAATCAACTAGGTCAAAGTCAACTCTTGGTCAACTTTGGTCAACTGTCTAGGTCGAACTAGGTCAACTAAGTCAACAACTAGTCAAACTAGGTCAAATTGGTCAAACTTAGCCTATCAAGGGTCAACTCTGGGTCAACCCAAGTTGACATCTAGTCAACTAGGTCAATTGGTCACATATAGACTCAATGTTAACTTTTGGTCAACACTAGTCAATCTTAAACTATTGGGTCCAACCTTGGTCAATTCTAGGGTTTGGTCAAGCTCTAGTCAACTCTAAGTCATCCTTGATTTAACTAGTTAATAATTAGGGTATGGCCACATAGGCTATAGTGTGAGTGCTAACATGTAGTATTTAGATCATATTTTACCTTTGGTTTAGACCTATCTATAAACCATACCCTTGGCCCTACCTATACTGACTATTGCTTAGCCTTCCTATACATTACCTCCCATCTATATACCTATTGTCTAACACTATATAACTCTCATGTGGGGCACAAACTTACAATGTCTCACATTCTCTCACCTAGTCCTTGACACAGGGAACACTTCCCTTAGCTCCTACTCACATACACACACAATAACATAGATATCAAGTCAATGCCAAAATTCACATAATTGGACTGAACACTTACTGATAATGGACTGGACTAGTATATCTAAACACAGGATCAAACATGAATAGCTAACTAACACTCAATGCATGATATCCTCTATCTGAAGGTTGCAGGACTAATCATTGTGAGCACTCTACCTGGACTCCTTAAAATCCTGATAGAAATCCCTAACTAAAACACCATGGCAATATTGGTACCCTGCCTACACAGGGACTGATGTCTAAAGGGGAATGGAACTAACATCTTAATTAATATAGCCTACTCCTCACTAACACATGGGACCACTTGACACTGGCCTATGGCCATGACCATGCTGCTACTGCTACTGCAACATACTGCTGTTGCAGCCCTTAGGTAACCTACTGCCATACCTCCAACCAACTGAACATATGTACCAACATGATCTCAGTTTTTAGGTTCAACATTTAAGCTATGGTTTATTGAATCTCAGGTTAACACCTTAACAGTCCACAACCCAGTTAACCTTTGTAAAATCAAAACCCATTCTAAATATCAGTTTTTCATTATCCATACTCAGTTAAGAACAACTCCGGTTTATATTTTGTTAATTCTATTCTTAGTTATAATTTAAATAAACCACAGTTCTCAGTGTATCATATAAATCCATTCTCAGGTTTTAATCATGAAATCAACAACTCATAACAGTTTACTCGAATCCAAATATTTGAAAAACCAAACCAAAACATGAACCCAATCCTTTGTAAACACCCAAACTAAGGTACGAGTATGAATCTCATTTTGAAATCCCCAAATTTTAAACACAGTTCTCAGTTCATAGAGGATTTCATTCTTGTATCAGAAAAATGAATTTCTAATGAAATCGAACCCAACACAATGATAAACCCTAAATCACATTCAACAAAGGTTAGGTACAAGTTTATAGGAGTTCAGGGTGGGTTCTCGTGTCTACATAAGTGGACACGAAGTGTCCAATTCACGAAAACAAAAAGTAATAGAGCAGTCAAAAATATTCCTCGTGCACGCGTGTCGGTTGATCTAGGACATGACATACGACACCAGTGTCCTCGTGCACGTGTCTCTGTGTTTACCCAGAGTAGGGCTATACGTGTGTCACCCTGCACAGTGTCCACAAGAGTAGTGTCGAGAGTTACACATGCGTATCAGTGCAGAATTTTCCCGCGTGTACAGTGCGTGTGCGACAGTGTAAATTCAGTACAGGCTCGAGAACTCCCTCGATACTCCACTATAACACCTGAAATTTTTTGGGTGGCCTGACAGTCATGGCCCCCATGAGCACACCAAATTTGGTGTGTCCAAGTGTCGTGTACAGAAAGAATTTGGTGTCGGGTAGCAGGGCATGGGTACGGGGCCTGTGCGCGTGTGTACCTGTCCATTTTGGACACGAAAAACTTTTAAACTTCGACTCAGTCAAATTGATTTGTGATATAAATTTAATAACTTAATTTTCCATTCAATTAGATTCTGAAATTAACACAATTTATTTCACACAAATATTTCATCGAACACCTAATTAAATACACCGATACGTGTTCGATACGGACACGAAATGGACACGATTTCCTGCCAAACTTGGGCTACACCTAGGGGAACCCTAAATGGATGCATCTATAGAAAGAAATTAGGAATTTATAGGTGTTTGTAGGGTTTTACCTATTGAGGGTGAAACCTCAATGAAAAGAGCCTCGACTCGACGTCTTCCTTAATTTGCTACGGTTCAAACGTCCTCCAACCTTGCTAGTAAGCCTCCACAAGTCTCCTCTAATGTTGGGGATGATGATGCAATTGATTTGACTCAATTTGGGCTGAATTTGGATATTATGGGAGAAGATTAGGGAAGAACAAAGTAGGGTTTTTTTTTCTAGGTATCAAAAGAGGCAAATGCTCTTAAGTGTGATACTTATAGGAGGGGGGGATCCTATTGTGGCTGCCATTAGATAAATTAGGGCTAGGTTTTAGGTCTAGATGAGTGGCTAGGAGTTGTCCACCCAATTCCAAGCCTTCCTATTGGTTCTAGGCTTTCTTTTTCACAAATATCCTAAGAAAAATATCCTACTAGAATAATATCTAGATATTACTATCCTTGTCATTACTAGGTTACCCTAATCAATACTCTAAGCTCAAGGCTAATCTAGATTAGGTTAAGTTCTAGGTCAAGTCTCAAATAATTAACTAGCACATATTTAATTAATATAATTTATAATTTCACAAAATTGTCAAAATGATATAAATTTCACAAAATTGTCAAAATGACCAAAATATCCTTAGGCTAAAAAGTTGTAATTAGTCATCCTAATCAGATGACTAGGCTCCCTTGGTCATGGTTAGTCTCTAGGCTTAGCCAAACTCTAGGGTTACACTAGTCAATCATCAAAATCACAAGTCATGGTTTTAAATAGTTTTAAATTAACTAAAAATCACCAAAAATCATAACATGGTTTAAATATCATTATTAAATGATTATAATTATAAAATTTCAAAATTACCCTCATTTTAGAAACTGGGTGCTACAAGGATCTATCAAAATTTTACCAATATGGACTTTTACTGATATACGTGCAGTAATAGCCCTCTTCTGCAACATCTTTAACCTCGACGGGTGGTCAGAATCTACACTTTAGTAATTTTAGGGAGAGGGCTCTGATTGAAACCTTTTTATGCAGAACCCTACACCAAATAAACCCCAATATAATAAAATTGTTGAGTAGAACAAAATATTAATATTAGGGCTAGGGTTTTGGAGAGGGGTTGGGGATCGAAACAATCCTTGATCCACCGAACGACAGAGATCCTGTTTAGAGTCACAAATTTACAAGTAAACAAACATAGTCACCTTGATAAATGAGGGTTTGTGGATGGAAGCATCACAAAATTACAAGCCCATAGCCCTTGTTCTCGTGGCCGCAGAGCACCAAGTCTGTGCCTCTCCGAAGCTCTTTCCTACTCTTGATGTTGTCGGCCCCGTCTTCTGAAGGATGGAGGTTTCTAGGATTAGGGTTAGGGTTTGGGGGCTTGTTAGGGTAGGATTTTGATGGAGGAGGAGTGCGGGAGATGAAGATGAGGAGAAGAGATTTGGAAGGAGGAGGGATTTGGGGGTTTTTTGTAGTCGAATTTTTTCATCCCAAAGAGGACGAGAAGGGAAGAGGAGAGGAGAAGCGGAGAAGGGAACGAGGAGGAGGAGGAGAGAGAAGACTCTTTTGAAAAGGGGGATTTTATGTAGTCGAATTTTCGAAGGGGAGCATGAACTGAAATGTTAGAGCGGGGGTTCGAGCAGGCGCTTGAGCATTTTTTTATCACTTTTTATAACGATTGCTTCAAACAACGTTACACATGTTCTAATCTTACATAACGTTTAGCGCCAAAAATCGTTATAATAGGCCAAAAACTCTTCAAATCCGTCATATTATGTGCTGTTGCGAAAATTATGTAACGCTTATAACGAACCGTTGTTTTTACTTCTTGTCAAACGTTATAATAGAGTCTTTTTCTTGTAGTGACATCATCAACATATCTTTTTTTAGAAACATAGCGTTTATGAAATCTTCTTGAATGAGTGATCATGTCGTTCTTTGCTTCCATGTACAAAAGTTGGGTAAATATTTTCATGACTATGATAATTTTTTATTGTTAATTATATATGTTTGTTTTTAAACACGAAAGAGGCAGAAAGTGAAAAAGCGCATCCGAATAATAACAAAAATATCAATTATATAACTAAGTTGGTAATAATTAATTAAAAATATTTAAGTTTTTATTTAAGTACCAACAATTAAACTATCAAAAAATAATATATATAAATTAATATTACTATTATGCTTATTTTCATTATTTAATATTAACTAAAAATCTAATCTTTCTATTAAATAAAATAAAATAGTACTAATTATTTAATAATAATTTGTAATATTTAGTTAAATAATTAGTATTAATTGTTTTGTTATTTTATTATTTTATATAGTATTAGTTTTATTTTTAATTAATACTAAATAAAACATTCTGTTAGTTAGTTAGATACTTAGTATTAATTATGTTGTTACTTAATAATAATTAGCCAAATAATTAGTACTAGTGACTCAAATATGTAATTTAATACATCTAATTATTTTTTATTAATATTAAATAAAAAATTCAATTAGTTAGTTAAATAATTAGTATTAATCATTTAATAATAAGTACCACTAATTAGTTAAATAATTAATAAATTATCTAAGTCTTTTATTTAATATTTTTTTAATACTAAATAAATAAAATTGAGTACTAATTATTTTATTTTATTTAATATTATTATTAATTTTAAGTTATCTAAGTAATTAATACTATGTGAGTAATATCAAATTAGCACTAGTTAGTTAGTCAATAATAATTATTATAATTACTAATTATTTATTTTAACTAATTAGCATAAGTACTCATTATTTTATTTAAAATGAATACGAAGTATTTAATTAATACTAAATTTGTACAAAAGTGTTATTTTCGTACACTTAACTCAAAAATGGGTAAAAATATGAAAGCATCTTTTTCATACGAACAGAGGAGCTTGTGTACTTAACTTTGTTAGACTTGGCTCGACTATAGTTTTTTTCACAAGTCCAACTTGAACAAACATTTGAGGTTGGTTCGTTTGTTGAGCCGAACTTGAATATAGAAGATGAAAGCTTGGAGCTTAGGGAATGAAGATGAAAGCTTGGAGCTAGTTGATGAAGCAATGAATACTAGCTTTCCATCTAACCACGTCCTAAAATGTATAAAAATTGGTCTATTACCCAAATCTTGGGTGCTGATTTTACTTATTTTAAAAAAAGAAAAAGAAAAAAAGAAAAAGAAAAAAGAACATAGAAATCTCATCTCAAAATCTTTTGAACAAGTTCTACTCTTTAAATTTGAAGAGTATACTACGTTTGACTTGACTTATCTGACTCGATTGGATTATGAATCAGATTTGGTTATGATTCAACTCATTTTGGTACAACTCGACTCAATTATTATTATTTAAACACGATTCGATCTAGTATTTATGAATTATTTGTTAATGTTTTGGAGTCGATTTGAGCTCAAACATAAACATGACTTTGAAGTGCGAGTTCAACACAAGAACGAACTTAGAAGGTGCAAAGCTCGACCAGGCAAGACTGCATGCAGCCCTACATCGAAGTAGTCATTTTCTTTTTGTATGCCCCTATTAAAACCTCTTAATAAGCCACGATGAAATGAGGTTGGTGAAATTTTTTATCTAGGTTTTTTGAGGAGGACAAAAGAGGAAGATGATTACTTTGCCTCATTTGGTTCACGAATCATGGGGTTGAAAATAAAAGTTATTACTTTATTATGTTTGTGTGCCAAATAAATTGTTTTAGGAGGAATCAATGAAAGAACATCAATTCAAATTCTGGATTTTCGATTTGAGAGAGATATTAAGAAAGATCAAGAATTCTCACTATTTCTTAGATTCATGGGTCAAATTCAATTCAGTGAGATCTTTCACTTACATTTTTTCCTCACCAAGAACTTTTTATGGATGATGAGATTCCATAGACTTATTGAACCACTGGCTTGCATCCAGCAGGAATTGATCAAAGATGGTAGACTCGATGTCGAGATTAGAGGTTCATACAAATGTTTCACCTTCTGATAATTCTCGAGATCCAAGAGGAACACTATAGTATGAATCCGATTACAAAAGCAACAATAATCAGAAAATAAATCTCACGTTCTTCCTCAGATGAAGGAGAAGAAAGAAGAAAGAAGAAGAGGAAAGGTTCTTGCTGGGGTGACTAAGATCACCGTTGCTCAAAGCAAGATTCGCCCCATCACGATCTACTTCAAGAAACCAGCAAGTTCACGAAGAACTTCTGGAATGCTCGTAAGTCAAAATTTGAGACTTGAACGGACTTCCTGGACTTTACAGACTCCCTTAACTCTCTTCTTGGTGCATCTTCCAAAGGAGGTCAAGGGGCTCTATTTATAGAGTGGAGTGAGACTTCACCTCTTCTCCTATCCGATGTGGGACTAAAATATTAATACTCAAAAATAGAGTTTGATATTTTAGATCATCCCACAATCAGCATAGAAGTGTGTCAGTCAACGTCTACCCCCGTGTAGGAACCCTAGAGGGGGGTGAATAGGGTCAAGCTAACTAATCAAGCACTTAGCACAAGCTAATGGGCAATTTAAAAATATAAGTGCAAGAGAAGAAGCAAAACGATACCGACACACGATATATCCTGGTATCCTCCCAAGAGGCACTCCAGTCCCGGAACTCTCTCCGGCTTTAATCCACTATTTGAGTAAATAGTTACACACGAGTTTGGATCCGAAGAACTCGCCAAATTCTTACACGAGAGCTTTAATCTGAAGGCCTCTCCGACTTCAACCGAGAGTTTGGATACGAAGACTCTCCAACTTCAACCTTTCACAATAGGTTTTGATCTCCTTATATAATAAGATGAAGATCTCACTTTTCAACTCAATAACTCTAACACAATTTATGGATGACAAATGAAAGCTTTGTAGAGTTGTTTGTGGATAGGTTTTGGTGGTTTAGAAATTTTGAGGCTCAAAGCATCAACCTTGAATGAAGGGGTTCAAGGCTATTTATAACCAAAGCATTGAAAAGGACCAAAGGTAACTTTTCAGTCACGAACCGGCATACCGTCGGTATGATCCGGCATACCGGCGGTATACCGGTCTGGAATGCAACGGCTAGAAATATAGCCGTTGGGATCATTTATTGCTCAAAATTCGACCGTTGGAATTTGAACATTACTGAATCGGTATACCGTCGGTATAGACCGATATGCTGTCGGTATACCGGTTTTGTAGACAGAAACTTTCTGTGAACAAAACCGGTATACCGTCGGTATACACCGGTATACCGTCGGTATGCCGTTTTTTCAGCAGAAAATGATCCTAGGCTTATTTCTTTCCTAGTTTTCGATTTTGCCATCCATTTCTTGTGTTTACAATTATTCCTAAGACTCATTACAGACTCCAGATATACTGTAGCAGGTGCAGGGTTCTTCAGAGTTTTGAAATGATGATGGCATGGCTTGGCTTCTTCCTTTGATAGGTGCTGGCTTTTTCCCTTGGCGGCAGCTGTCCAAAGATTTCTTTATTGTATATGCCCATATTGATCTTGCTTATTGCTTTTCTACATGTACATGTTAGACGAACAAAGCAATATACATAGTAGCAAATGTGATAAGTTTAATGCACATTAGGATAATGCTGAGTTTAAGTATAAGTGCTAAGGTGATAGCATAAATGTTAGTGATATCATAATAATTAAACTTAATTGAATGACCACAATCAAAAACATAGTTTTGATTTTGGCAACCCGATTAAATTTAAGATAGATAAGCTCATATCACTAATATGTAAACCAATAGGCACATATCACCAAAGGTATAAGTATAAGTAGAAATGCTATAGCGATAGTATAAAGATTAGTGATAATGAAATGCTAAACTTAATAGATTAACCATATTAAAAAACATGATACAATCATTGGGCCAACACCCCGAACACTCCCGTGTATGCACGAGACATCCTGGAGTCCGTGTCCGAGTCTGAGTCTGCACAACAAAAATTAACTTGCATCCTTGTTGGAATTAATCCTTTTTTCTTCTAGAAAAATACTCCCACATGGCACACACTTGTGCCCCACTACACTTCATATGCACACCTCAACACAAGCAATGCATTATATTGAGATACTCACCATTTGGTGTAGCCGATGTAGGACTATCTTTCCTAGTCCAAAGGCAAAAATACCAACAATTTCCTACATATCTCAATATATGGGTTGAGCGTTCCCCACAGTGACTGCCCATCATGCATTAGGAGAGATGTCGCTTCGACTTGAATCTTTCCTTATAGGTTAAATAACAGCATGATACAAGAATGGACTAAGCCTTGAATTCTGTACCATAACTGCAATTCTTCCTACTCATATAATGACATCAACTGTGCTTCTGGCTGCACATTAAAGGCCTTGTGCCAGCCTGGTTTCGGTGTATAATTTTGGGCGTCTATAAGTTTACCCTCAAAAGACGGCCTGATTTCTCTGTCCATACACTATAGGTGAGTTCTTTATAAAGTGTCATGGCATGAAGCATTGCGCTTCTTTGCGGTGCTACGCCGTTATGACATGGCTTAAAGCCGAGGCTTTACCCCACCTGGGTACCTCATCGTAGTGTCATACTACTGTAGCATGAGGTCACAAGCCTCTTTGTAGTGCCAAACTATCCAGCATAAAGTCTTGCGCTTCCGTGCGGTGTTACGCCGCTATGACATGGCTCGCAAAGCCGAGGCTTTATCCTACCTGGTACCTCTTCGTGGTGTCATGCCACTGTAACATGAGGACATCGTCCTCTTTGTAGTGCTGTCTACCTCTCTTTATTACGATTATCATACAACATTAGTGTCAGCCCCTGTTTTTTAAATTTAATTTAATTAGTGATAATTAGTTGCTAATGACCTATTTAGCTTTAAAATAATTTATTATAATTTTTAGAAATTTTCTAGAATTTTTAAATAGTTTTTAAATAGTTTTAAGTCAAAATATATCATTATGCAATATTTAATTTTGTTTTAATATCGTTTTGCAAATAAATCAATTGTTTTAATAGGAGTTTGCAAATTAATTTTTACAAACTGTTTGGGATTGGGGTCTTTGTGCAAGTCCCCAATCTCTGAGGACCTTACTACAAACCTACCCTACCCTCCCACGTTCTCTCTCTCCTCTCACCCAACCACTCCCCGCGACCGGCCAGCTGCCGACGACCACCGACTTCCCCCAGACCACAACCGACCTCTCCCTCCTATATAAACGACCCCCAGACCAAACCCTAAATCTAGCACACCACCACGACTACCCCGACCCCCTTCTTCCCCGACGAGAACCCATTTCCCCTTCGTCTGAACCCTAACTCCGGCCATACCCCACCGCCAACTTCACAGCCGCCTACACCACCCACAACCACCACCGAAGAGTTCGTCGCGCTGAGGCGAGTCCAGCGCCACCCAGCGCCCCGACGACGACGCCCCAGCCGCCGTCCAGCCACCTCAACAACCCCTAGTTCGTCGGACACGTACGTGTCAACCCTATTTTCGTGTCGTACGTGTCTCATCTTCACATATACGACTCGCCAGGACCGAGCAGTACGTAGGTAAGTCTGGACACGTCCGACTCGACTCGTGCGTGTCGTGCATGGCCAGGACACTCGGACTCGATAGTTTTTTTCGTGTCCTTAACTGTCAGGACACGAAACTGTGCTATCGAGTTTAAACCCGTTAACCTAAAACCTAAATAACACTAACCCTAACCCAACTCTAACACACAGCTCGGGCTAACCCCCTGGCCAGCCCGACCGAGCCAAAGAACCCAACCCCTCTGGGCCGAGTTCGAACCCCCCTTCCCTATTCTTTTCTTTTTTTGTTTTGTTTTGTTTTATTTATTTATTTATAGATATATATATATATATATATATATATATATATATAGATATATATATATATATATAT